>VWZE01004767.1:38304-75266 GCA_013396675.1 Eubucco bourcierii | reverse complement strand
GGGGGGGGATGCTAGGACACCAACACACCTCTCCAGAGACACTGGTGCCTTTCTGAATGCCATGCTGCCTTCCCTAAAGGTTCTAAAAGTTGACCAACTGAAGGTCTGACCTCCTGCTGCACTCTCAAGCCTGACATTGCTCACCTGCACGTCTGGCCCCAGGCTTTGCTCCCGTGGGTGAGTTGTGCAGGGCTTTTCCTCAGCGCCTCTCAACTGTGAAAGATCAAAGTGTAAAGGGACCATATGTCAGGCCTCTCCTGGCAGATGCCAGGAAGACAGATCAGCCAGTGGCACACCTGAAGAAATAGCACTCCAGCTCTCTGGTGAATTATTTAACAGCTGAGACCATCTGGTTCATTCACAAACTTTGATTTCATGAGCTTCATTAGCCGCTCCCTTGCCCTTGAAAGGATCCTCAGGGTTATGCAGTAGGAAATCACTCTTGATTTCTTCCTGCTTGTTAACACAATGTGACATTTAATTGCAGTCAGTAGAGACCTGGTTTAGTGCTGGTGGAAGTTCAGAGCTGACCTACATTCAGAGACAGATTTATCCTTGCCACCCTCCACTGCCTTTCAAAGCAAGCCCAGCACTTGGAGTCATCAGCGGTAACCGATGGAGCTCTTCCCCCAAACACAAGCCCCTGGTCACAGCACACTTTGGCCTGCCTGTTGTAAAAGAGCTTCAGCTGGTTCAGAACAACTTCTGCAGGGCCAGCCCAGGCTGTGTCCCTGATCCTGATGGCAGGGCAATGATGGTTATAAGCTAGAACAGAAGTGCCACCTCAACGTGAGGAGAAACTTCTTTGCTGTGAGGGTGCTGGAGCACTGGAGCAGGTTGCCCAGAGGGGTTGTGCAGTCTCCTCTGGAGACTTTGAAAGTCAGCCTGGATGTTTCTTTGTGACCTACTCCAGGTAAGCTTGCTCTGGCAGGGTAGGGGATTGGACTGGATGATCTTTTGAGGGCCCTTCCAAACCTTACCATTCTATGAGTCTCTGACCTTACACAAGGTGACAGCAGGACCTGCTGACTGGAAATGCCAACTCTAACACAAGCACCAGTGCAGTGTCCCTGCTCACTCTGGGGGCTTGCCACCACAGCACAAGCAATTTTTGGAGTGCTGCAAGACAGCTGTGGGGTATCTGGGGTTTCATCAGCAAGCCTGACAGAAAAGACATCTACTGCAAGGAATAGACTGAAATGTTGAGTGTATGCTAATGAAGTCAACATTTTAGCTTGGAGAGGTAACTAAGGGGTGACTTCATTAATGCTTATAAATATGTAAGGGGTGAGTGCCAGGAGGCTGGAGCCAGGCTCTGCTGGGTGATGCCCAGTGACAGGACAAGGGGCAATGGGTGGAAGCTGAGCCATAGGAAGTTCCATGTGAACATGAGGAGGATTTTTTTCCCTGTAAGGGTGACAGAGCACTGGAACAGGCTGCCCGGGAGGGTGTGGAGTCTCCCTCTGGAGATATTCAAGAACCATCTGAATGCATTCCTGTGTGATCTGCTCTAGGTGATGCTGCTCTGGCAGGGGGGGCTGGACCAGATGAACTTTGGAGGTCCTTTCCAGCCCCTGACATTCTGTGATTCTGTGATAAGTACTCTCCAGAGGAACAACCTCCCTGACAACTGGTGTAGAGGTTCCAACTGTTTAAAGACTTCCAAAGAAAATTCCCCTCTCTCCTCTGCTCCTTGGAGTGTGTTCCCCCTCCTGCAGGCTGCTTGTCACACGGAGCAGGCTGTGGCAGTGCCCAGCTGGCCCAGAAGGCAAGTACACTGTGTTACTGGGCTGCCAGAGCTGCAAGGCTCCCTGTTTAAATCAGCCTTCAAAGACCACGGTGCTAAATGGGGTGTTGAACATCTGCCCCATCGCTGAAAACTGGCTTTTTACAAGAGAATCTTGGGCTTCTCTGGCTGTGCAGCCATTCAGAGATTTGTTCCTCCTAATGAAGGCAAAGCCTGAGCAGTCCCAGCTTACTGGGGACAATTATAAACTCTGAGCAAGACAGATGCCAAGGCCATCTGCTTCAAGGCAGAGCCTCCTTACCAGCAAGTTGCATGAGGATCTGTGGGATGTTTCCCTCTTGCTTAGGGAAAAAAATAAAATAAAACAAAACCCACAAAACAACACCCTCAAAACCCAAGAAAAAGCTGGCACAAGGCCAAAAGAACAATCAAGTTTCCCAGGCAGAACTCCAAGAATGATGGAGATAGTTCACTTATCTGTAAAGCTGCCACTGTAAAAGTAATTGGTATTAATCTGTGTGGCAACAGATCGGCACATCATGGCTGAAAGTTGCAGATGCATGATCAAAGGGCACTAAATCTTGCTGCTGTGACAGCAGCCTGCAGTCCAGCTTGCAGCTCCCTTCCCAGCAGCGTGACAGGCTTGCCTCCAGCCCGCCCAGGAAGCTCCTTTCAGCTTCAATCATTTTCTTGCATTCCCTTCCTGAAGTTAGAGGAGAATAAATTGGGGGAACTCAAAGCATCCTCTTCCCAGTGCTGCCTTTTCCCTAGGGCTGCTCATGCACAAGGCTCAGCCTTGGGGGCGGTGTCTCAGTTTAGATTTGGTCTGACCAAGATGTGTAGCAAACCAAACATGGAACTGAAGGAAAGAGAAAGGCAGAGGAGTTGGGAGGTCCCTTCCAACCTCTGCCATTCCATGATTCTGGGACAAGATTGGGGTCGATTAGTCCAGCAAGAAACCTTTTCCCATGTGGCTGCAGGGGAGACAAGTCTGGACTCACACCAGAGAAAGACACACAGGGGCTACCCTGCACAGCAACCAACCTGAGCTTTGGGGTTCACAACTCTCAAGCAGACAAGGAGGGTGGGAATTATCCTCAGAAAAATTCCCCCTGCAGGCTCCAGTGCAGATGTGAGAAATTCCACAAAAGATTAAGAGGGTAACCAGCTGCGAGGGACAAAGGATTTTTATCTGACAGATTCTAGGCAGGGAGAAATTTTGATGCTGGGCTTGTTGCAAACATTTAATCTCAATTCATCAACTCCCAGCAGAACTGACTGAGTTGCTTTGTTTCTGTTCCCCAAAGGCAATGTTCAGTGTATTATTCCTAAAGTGGATACATTTATTTTTATATGGGATGTGGGATACACACTTGTGTGTAGAGAGATTTCTGCCTGGTGGGTGACACATGGGAAAAATACAGCATGAAAACGTTTTGAGCATGATTTAAAGCTGCTAAGCATTTGGGAAAGATGCTGCTGATATGGCAGCTAATAGTCAATATTTATTTCTGTGAGGTTTTGTATTTGCTGTGTTCCTCCTGCCCAAGTCCCTGTACTTAGAAGCTGTCAATGGTCAGGGCACTCTGCCATATATCCATTTAGGAAATGGGATTTGGAGGAAGAACACTTCTAAATGATTGCAGACCATTTTCTCCTGAAGCAGCACTCACACACCAAAACTCAACTCCCAGCTCAGGAGTCTCAAGGCTTCCTTCTGAAAAGGTGGTCAGAAATTCACCCTCTGAGCCACTGCAGCAGCCTCCTGAAGACACAAGAAACAGGAGCAGCCTCTTCTCTGCCTGAGGAAGGTACAGTCCTCAGGACGTGCTGGACCAGCTCTTTCCTCTCTCCCCAGGCTCTAATATTCCCTACCTCAGTGCCTGGATGGGTGCAAGGTCAGGCAACAGCCCTTAGCAGCACAACACAGCTGGTTGCCCAGGTGGGGAAGTAAGAGAAACAAGAAACTTGGTGCAGTCACCTGTGTGAATAGACACTGGGAAGGTTCTGGAAGCTCAGATTTAGAGGTGGTCTAAAAATGTGTAAGCTCCATGTTCCCTCACAAGGGCCTACCTCTGGCAAGCAGCCCTTGAAAGAACTGAGTTGTTTTGTTAATCAAACAAATCACCAACCCCTGTCCTCCCACCTACACACTTTGAGCTTCTTTTTGTATCTGCTCTACAGAAGCACCTTCCCATCTCTCCTGCTGTCAAATTCAGGCAACTGCTCCTTTGCTCCTGGTTAGAACTGACGAGCAGTGATTGGATTTATGGTAAACAACACAGTGTAATCCAAGACTGTAATTAAAAACTAATCACTGGGATAAATTTGTTACACATTTCCATTCTGTGCAGAAGAAAAGAGTGGGTAGGGAGTTAAAAGCATTTTTTTCCCCCTCTCTTGCTTCCAGTTTGCATTAGTTTTATATGAACAGTGCAAGAGGATGAGTTTATCTGAATCCTGGTCCAACTGCAAATTAAAATCCTATGAGGACAGACTGAAATAGTTGGGGCTGTTCAGTCTGGAGAAGAGAAGGCTTCCAGGTGACCTTACTGTGGCCTTCCAGTATCTGAAGGGGGCCTACAAAAAAGCTGGGGAGGGACTTTTTTAGTCTGTCAGGTAGTGACAGGACTGGGGGGAATGGAGCAAAGCTGGGGGTGGGGAGAGTCAGACTGGAGGTGAGAAGTTCTTCAGCATGAGAGAGCCTGGCAAGGGTTGCCCAGGGAGGAGGTTGAGGCCCCATCCCTAGAGATGTTTAAGGCCAGGCTGGATGAGGCTGTGGCCAGCCTGAGCTAGGGTAGGGTGTCCCTGCCCATGGCAGGGTGTTGCAGCCAGATGATCCTTGTGGTCCCTTCCAACCCTGACTGATTCTGGACACTGCTAGACAAACTGAATGAAGAGAAGCAAAGCTTTTATAAAAAGATTTATTAAAAATAAGTTCTGTAAAGAGGAAAAAAATGTGCCATGTATATACACAAAGCTGTCCAAAACTTTATGGGGCTTATAATACAGCAGATTCCAAACTCAACAAGAGACATTCATGGTGGTGTTACTGTTGCTGCCGTTCTGTCATGCTTATTGGAACAGAGCAGGACATGGGAAGAAGAAAAACAACACTTAAGACAACCACTGCAAGCAAAACCTTGAAATTGAGGGGTACTTGTAAAGCTGAAACTCAGTGATCAACAGGATGCTGATGAACACAGGCAGAAAGCAAGATCTATGAAGAGTCAGTTTTAACCTGATGGCTTCTAGCTTGATTAGTTCTTCATTTCTACTGCAAATTAACAGATCTTAGCAAGTGGAGTTGTGTTCTATGAAGACAGAACTCTCTTGGGGACAATACAATACCACCCCAAAACCAAGGAAACAAATCATGCCCAGCTCTGCTGCAGCAGACAGCAAAGACTCCTCCTTAGGAAGAGAGTCACACAGTTGCCAGCTTCCTCCCTCAACAGCCAGAATCACAAAAAATGAGGGTTTTTTTGAGAATTATTTTATTTTACAAGAGTGTTTTGCACAAAAGGTGACAGGACAAACACTGGATTCTGCATGCTTCAGATGACCTCAGCTTCTCCTTCTCAGAATGTCATTATTTAGAACTGCATCTCTTTTGGTTGTGACTTGAGAAGATTTCCCATGTTTAGTGCATATTTACAGAACTGCAGGACTGAAGAATGTCTGCTCACAGCAGAACTCACTTTGCTACCAGATGTATGCAGGACTTGCAGCTTTAGATCTCTGTGGCACCCTCTTTAGTCCCATAACTTAATAAGACCATCCCAGCCACAGGTGATGACTTTAGATGTTTCATGTGGATGCCACACTGCCCCAATGCAGACTTTATCATGTGCTTTTAATCTGCTGTAGAGTTTTGTTGTCTTCCAGTCCCAGATGTTCAGTTTTCCATCTGCATCTCCAGATATCACATAGCTGTGGTGAACAGGATTAAAAGAAAAGATCATAGAATCATGGAATGGTAAGGTTGGAAGGGACCTCGAGGATCATCTAGTTCCAACCCCCTGCCATAGGCAGGGACACCTCCCACTAGTACAGGTCACTCAAGGCCTCATCCAACCTGGCCTTGAACACCTCCAGGGAGGGAGCAGCCACAACCTCCCTGGGCAACCTGTGCCAGTGTCTCACCACCCTCACTGCAAACAACTTCCTCCTAACATCCAGTTTCAATCTCCCCTCTGCCAGTTTAAACCCATTGCCCCTTGTCCTGTCATTGCAAGACCTTGTCAACAGATGTATCATGGTTGAAGACTGCTTGTATTGTAATAATTTTACACTTAAACAAAGAGTTTCACCCAGTGAGCTTTGTGCCTGACAGCCTGCAAACACACCTAGCAGAGCATCAGCATCCAGCCTGTGCTCTCAGGCACACAAGTCCTGCAGAAGCTGATTCATCAGCTGTGAGGTAAATGTGCTAAGTGATGCCATTTTACCATGCACTGAGTTCTGCAACTGCACAGCAGCAAGAGACAGCGACAGAAGCTGCTCTGAAATTTATAGACGCTTTTCCCTCCAGCTTTGCTGAGGTTATTCTCCAGTTCTGTAGTAATGAATGCCCTGTGTAGGCACAGCAGTAAATGTATGGGCACATTACTAAGCAAGCAGGAGGAAAAAGATGGTTCTCTGAATAGTAAATGAGGATACCCAGCACAGGGGGGAAACTGGGCATGTCCAAATCTCAGTCACTCCAGACAAGTGCATGCTGCAGGAACAGACCCTGTGCTGCAGGAACAGACCCTGTGCTGCAGGCCCGCACAAAAAGATCCAGATGCAAGTCAGAAGCCTCCCTGTGCTGCATCCTAAGAAGGGGAACCTCTGAATGCTTTAAGAGCAGCAGAAATCACCCTTGCAGTCTGGGGAACTTGCACTACCTGGGCTGTTTGCTACATGTTGCTCAGAGCAACCACTGAGCATAGCTTAGTCCTGTCCAATAACAAGAGGAAGCTTTCTGCCTTTGGATAGAGAAGAGAAGGCTCCAGAGAAACCTAACAGCATCCCTCTAGCACCTGAAGGGGGCTACAAGAAGGATGCAGAGAGACTGTTTGCAAAGGCCTGCAGTGACAGGATGAGGGCAATGGCTTCAAACTAGAGCAGAGCAGATTTAGATTGGATGATAGGAACAAGTTCTGCACCATAAGGGTAGTGGAGCACTGCAACAGGTTGCCCAGGGAGGTAGTTGGAGATGTTCAAGGGGAGGCTTGACAGGGCTTTGGGCAACCTGATCTAGTGGAGGATGTCCCTGCTGACTACAGGGGGATTGGAATGGATGAGCTTTGGTAGTCCCTTCCAGCCCAGCCCATTCTGTGATTCAGTGAACTCTGTCTGATGCTGAATTGCCACTCTGGTAACTCAGAGGATTGCAGAGGGTTCAGGAGACCTAGTGTCTGTGCAAGCCTGTTCTAAGGTGCAGGCCATTCACACACACACTTACCTCATGTCAGGTGAAAAATCCACTTGACAAGCATAGCCAGCTACCATGTGACCTTTGAAAATTTTCTTTTTGTTTAATCTGAACCTGTTCTGAGCTCCAAAGATGAGGATTTGGTTATCCATTGACTGGCAAGCCAACCATTTCCCTACAAAAGCAACAAACAAAGGTGTTAGCAGAGTGCTGTGCCCCTAGAAACAGACTAAACTGCAGTGCTCTAAGATATTTCTCTTAACTTTTCTTGCACTCCCTTAATCCTGATTTTCATTGTGTATCAGAGTTCTGGGTAGTAGCTGATACTGCTGCTGCCTGCTACAACTGCCAGGAGGCAAAAAACTTGATGTCTGATAGGATTTGGGATACCTATTCCTACAGGATGTGCTCTGGCTGTTACAACAATGTGCTGAGAAGCTTTCAAGCCACTGAGTAAGCTTTGCACATATTCAGGTAACTCAGATGAGGGCAAAAAAAGCCCTATCTAGCTGCAATCCATTTGCTCCCCTGTTTTGTGACTACCCTAAGGTGATCAGCTCTTATTTTCTTTATAGAGGCCTGAGGTAGACTCAGGAGTTTGAAAATCCTTCCATTTGTGCAACTATTTAGTTTTCTCTGCCCCAGTGGAATGCAATTTTGTAAAGGCACTTTAGTGAAAGAAAAAAAAAACAACAAAAACCCAAACCCTAAGGTTTTCTAAGCTTAACTCTATCTCATTTGGCATCTTGGCAGTGCATTAACTCTTGCCTGAGAATCCTAAGATGATGATGTTCTACAGAACACCACAGAGCAGAGACTTCTGTCTTGAACACTGCTTATCATCACTGCCTTGACAGGGTTTTATGCAAGCAGTGATAACATAAAATGTGCTGACTTGGCTGTAAATCTCATCACACTTCCAGCTACCAGCTTGGAATTTGAGGAGTCTTTTCCCAGCTTCCCAAAGAAACAAGTCCCAAGCATGTTTCTGCTCTTCAGAAGGTCACTTTTCTGCATTGCTCAGGAAGAAAAATGTAATCAGTGAGATGCATAAATCTCTAAGTTGCACAGCTGTAAAATTTTTTATTTACTCCTCTTTAAAAAGATTCATTTAACTCCAAAATGATGCATGATGTGTTTGGCACAATCTGTAGCACAAATGTTCTAAAGAACAGGGGTTTTTTTTGGTGTGGTACTGGACTTCTGTAGGCAAAGATGATGTGAGTTAGTGTGATAGGTGATGTCCTGAGCTGGAATGATGACTACTTCATTTCTAACATCATTTACTGCATCAGCTCAGAAATCAATACTCAAATACAGATCAGAAATCAAATATTATTCAAATACATCTCAGAAATCAAATACTCCAGCCAGGTTAAAAAAAAAAAAGTCCAGTGTATCAGTCTGGAAGAATGAGATGAATTGAAAAACTGGATGAGAATACAGCAAGTTGTGCAATATCAGAAACAGGGACTGAAAAAGGCCAGTCTGGGAAGCCAACATTTTTAGATGCAGCTACCATTTTCTCCAGAACCTTCTTTTTTATTTTTTTTTTAATATTGGGAACCCACTTCTGTTATTAAGGATAAAATATTCACACTGCAAAGCGACCACAGCTTGCTGCTGAGAGCTGGCTGAAAACAGCAGCTGTGCAACAAGTTGATCAGCCACTGCTCAGTGTAATGGGATTGCTAACTGCAAAGCTGGCAACACTTTAATAATGTTGACACTAAACCTATTTCATTTTGGCCAAAACAGATACCAGAGATTTTGTCCTGGTAGAAGGATTTTCCCTGATTACTGGAGTCACTAAACCTTTATCCTCCTTCAGTTTGATTCTAATTGAAGAAAAGAAACATTAACATGAAGAAACACTGAGATAATTTATTTGGGCTGTGCTCAGAACAGAAAGGAACAGCAAACACAGGATCACACACAACAGTTTCTGCTTCAATGGTGGCACCACAACTACTTCTGAAGTTGCAGCTATCACCTTGCAGCTAGTCAGCTGCAGCTAACTTGCAGCTTAGAACCTTGCAGCTATCATCAGTTCCCACCACTGTTTCTCTTAGTAGTTTAAATATAGCAAAGAGCATGCTCTATGAAAAGAGAGTCCTTTGGCCTGGACTGGATGAAGGCCTACATTTAAAGTGATGCAGTTATCCTGATGTCACCCCCTCATTCTGATATATTTATTCTTCCTAACACTTCTAAATCAAAGCCAGATCTAGTCCAGCCTTGGAAAAAAAGAAATGCAAACTGATTTGAGGGGGTGGGTAGTGTGGGAAGACAGGAGGAGGTAACACAGCAACATCAAAGCTATAACCAGTAAGATATGATTATGTAAAGTGGGTCTGAGAAAGCAGAAAAGTGTTAACCTACCATTTGGAGACAAAGTCACGGCTGGCATCGAGTGCATACTTGGCTCAGCTATGTACTTGAAGTCTACAGGAATGTCCCTGCAAAAGGAAGAAGCATGTGTGTTATGAAGACATGGAGATGCTCCAAAGGGCTGTCTCCAAGTTAGTTGATTTACTCAGCCACTGAACTAGGAAGCCTGTATGGAGGTGGCTAAAGGACTCAAGAAATGCAAAAAGCTCAAAATGAATGCCTACCTAGAGAGCTCCAGCTGCGGAGCCATAACCTCTGGCAGAGTGAATTTACCCCAGCCAAACCAGACCCCAAAGCTAAAGCACAATCAGGATTCCATCTGTTAGAGCTGTAAGACACTCTGTTGCCTCCAGTTTAACTGCAGCACTTAAAAAATTCTTCTACAGGTAGCAAGAAGAGAGTGATAAATGCAGGGATCTTACTGGAATGCCTTGCTGGTGGGAGTTTTGTTTGCACTGGAATATTGCTGCTCTTTCAGGTTCTTGTTATATAGACAAACAACCCAAACTCAAACCCTGAAACCAGGAGCCTCTTTCTTTGTTAGGAGGAAGTTCTTTCCAGTGAGGGTGGTGAGGCACTGGCACAGGTTGCCCAGGGAGGTTGTGGTTGCTCCCTCGCTGGAGGTGTTTGAGGCCAGGTTGGAGGAGGCTTTGAGTGACCTGTGCTAGTGGGAGGTGTCCCTGCCTATGGCAGGGGGTTGGAACTAGATGATCCTTGAGGTCCCTTCCAACTTTACCATTCTATGATTCTCTTGTCTCTCTAACAATGTTCTTTTCCTCCTGACCTCCCCAAATGGGAAGCCAATCAATTCCAAATGCTCCCAGCTGAACTGAACCACGAGCTCCACAGTCTTGACTGCGTACAGGACTGTGTCAGCGGACATCAGGAACAGGCTGCCCTGTACAAAGGCCTGGGGAAAAGAACAAGCAGAGCCTACTCCTCACTCTGCACCACTGTCATTTGGGTTTGACTACACAAATTGAATTACTAATGGTCTGTGCATATTCACAGTATTCCTCATTCCACCTCCAGAAGACTGGAAAGAAGGGAAGGCAAGCACATGGCTTTCTCATTAAGCAAAAGAAATCTCCAGCAGAAAACAGATTTGATTAATGTATTCAGCAGAAAACCCATGCAAAATGTTCTGCAGCAACATTAATTAATACAAAGGGGGTGGTTGTGATTTCATTGTCTAATGCACAGGGTGGAAGGGCTGCCAGCACAGTGCTGGAGCAGAGAGCGTGGGTGGTTGCCTGGTACTGGCTGCCTGAGCCTTGCTGGATGGCAACATTAGCAAGGTAATTAGAATTCTGCTTTGTTGTGGAGTAAGTTATTTCCTGTCATCTTGTGTTAAACAATGTGCACAAGGGCAGCAGGGCGAGGAGCAGCTCTGCTGTCAGGAAGCACCACAAATCCTCCTGTGAGTGAAATGTTAAAGTCATTCACCCCTCAGAATAAGAAAGGCAATGCCCTTAGCATGCTCTGTGGGTAAGAGCAGGGCTAACTGCCTTGGGAAAGAACAGGCCTGGCTTCCCAGTGGGCAGACATAAGACTACTGTGGGACAGTAAAGTCTGTAAAAGAACAACAGGAAGTCTACATTATCCCTGGGGCAGACCAGCAGGGCTCCCCGTGCCCCATCCTACCCTTTTGCATTAAATCCCAGCCAGCTCCAAACCCCACAGAATCACAGAATGTTAGGGCTTGGAAGGGACCTCCAGACATGGGACTCCAACCCCTCATGCCAGAGCAGGATCACTCAGCAACACATCCAGGAGGGATTTTCAAAGTCTCCAGAGGAGACTCCACAACCTCTCTAGGCAGCCTGTCCAGTGCTCCATCACCCTCACTGTAAAGAAGTGTCTCCTTGTGTTGAGGGGGAACCTCCTGTGCTCTGGCTTGTATCCATTGTTCCTTGTCCTGTCACCACCAAAAGGAGCCTGGCACCTTCATCTTGACACCCACCCCTCAGATGTTTGTAAGGTGCCCATCTGCAACAGGACAGAAGGCCATCGCTGCAGTAAGGTCAGATCTTGGTCAGCTCCCACCATCCAACACTCCCACAGGTCACCTGGAGTTCTCAATGCCAGTTAAAAGCAAGCCCACTGGATGCCCCACTAAAAGGCAGTCTCATCCCAGAAGGTGCATGTCCACTGCTGGAGTACTGCAGTGAGAAACTGAACTGCAGTGCAGGCTGTGCTGCCTTCTCTCCCTTTACAGATGAAGCGGGGCTCACCTACTGGCATTTACTTCATAGAATCATAGAATGGGAAGGTTGGAAGAGACCTCAAGGATCATCTAGTTTCAACCCCCTGCCATAGGCAGGGACACCTCCCACTAGTACAGGTCACTCAAGGCCTCCTCCAACTTAGCCTTGAACACCTCCAGAGTCTTTAAGGCAGCTCTGTGTCAGGTTGAAGCCCAGCAGACATGCCTGGGGCAGATGCTGCATTAAACTGCTAGGCAGGATGAGGAGACAGATTCAAGTTTCACATTTGCTTCCAGTCAAGTTGCTTAAATAAGTAACATCATCCAGCTCCCACAAAAAAAAACCCAAACTTGGAAAAAATTCCCAAGCAAGACGCTGTCATGGCTGCCTGACCTCACAACTCATGTGGTACAGTGTCTGTTGACATTTTTAAATGGAAAGATCTTCAAGTCCTTTCCCCACTTCACAGCACTTCAAAGGCTGAGAAGTTTCAAATATCAAAAGGACTGTCTGTTAGCCCAGGTTTAGAAATGCTCTAATACAACTTCTTTCCCAAGCAGGAGGGAGAAAAAAATGTTTTTAAAGAAAGAAGGAAAAAACCCAAATCAAATAACCAAACCAGTTTGGGGATCCACATATCATGAGGAACTCTCTCAGGGCACTACAGTATCTCTCCCAGGAGTGATGGAGAGAAGAGGCTTTATGGAGAAAAATCTCCTAAGCCTGTCAGGACAATAACTGAGCTACCACTGTACAGTTCCTGCTTTGCTAGAGGACTTGAAGGTAAAAGGTAATAAAAGCCTCCAAGGTCAACTGCCCAAATCATTTTGCTGTTTATCCAGGCAGGATCAGAGCCCTATGAAGCAGACAAAGACAAATCAACATTTTACATTTGCAAGAAGGAAAAACACAGATGATGACACCCATGCCAACTTGACTACCCCTGCTGTGACAACCCAATCCCACGACATGTGAAAGCAGAGGAATGTTGAAGTATTCCCATGCAGATTCCTAAAGACACCATTTAGAGTCTGTGCTGTACTTGCAGCCTGAACTTCCAGCAGTTCACTGCACAGCATGGTCAGATTTATGCACAGGATGAACTCTTGGGCTGTGCTGAAGCCATTACCAGCTCTGGCCAAGGAAAAAATGTTTACAAAACATACTACAGAATTCCTTTAAACAATTGAATCTAAGCAATTAGACCAGCTTTAATTCCTGCCTTTGAAGGCCATACTCCAGTCACAATTAATTCTGCTTTGTTTCTGTCAGATACTGAAGAAATATCATGCTGAAGAACATAGAGGGATCTGGGCACCTTTCTTCATAGGCTCCACATAATTTTCCTTATGAACTCATGAAAAAAAGAAGGATTTGAGGTGCGACATGAAAACATTGGCCACGGAGGATTTCATGCTGCAAAAGCTTCTGTATAACTTCTTTTTAATGCACTGTAAAAGTCTGGATCATGAAATTGCAGGAATATGCCTAGAGACTGATTAACATGGATCATGGCAGGTTGTGGAGAAAGGTTTTCAAGTTGTGCCTAGGAAGACAGGATCACATTTATGTTTCACAAAACCAAAATAATCCCCTGATGCATTGCCTCCAGTTGGGTTCCCTATTACCCAAACAAGGGAGCTCTTCCTTCAGTGTACAGCAAGCTCAGTAGACAAGGTTGGTTTTTTTCTTCAGAAAGACAAAAAAAAAATCTGCCACTGGAACAATCAGGTTGCAATGTTCCCATGCCAGAAGCCTTTTGCCTTTCCAGCTCTTCCCCACAGTGACTAAATCCACCCACTTTGCTATTTATTTCAACCAGCACCACGAAGCTCACAGAACAAGGGCAATCCAGTCTCAAGGAAGTAACAGATTTGTGGAAGCAAGATCATCCTCCCACTTGTCAGAGAGGAGACATTCCTTAGCAGACATGATATTGTAAAGATCTTTCTGTAAGGGGCTCAGGAAATGCATGTCCCTAATTAGGAAGCACTGAAGAGAGGCTCTCTTGCAGTGACATATGGTGACAGCATTACATGTCTAGCCTACGCCTGGGCTCCCAGACTTTGGTCATTCCCACTGCTGCTGCTGGCAACGAGACCAGTCCATCACAGACATGCTGAGGGCTTTGCTGGCTGCCTGGCTAACATTTGAGCACCACAGATTGAAGTCTCTTGTCTAGGTTTGGAAAAAAAAACCAAACCAAAACGAAAAAAAAAGTCAAGCTAGGAAGGAACTGATGAGTCACAGAGTTAGTGGCTGTATTGTGCAGCAGTTTTGCATGTGTGAACAGCAAAATGAAATGGATACCTAAAGATATGGGAGTGATTATTTAAAAAAAAGAGATTTGAAATCCTAAAGAAATCTTGAGTCCTAAGATGAAAATCTTAGGACCAAGACCCTCCTGGAAGACATTTCAGATAGGGGAGATTTGTTTTCTCCCCAGACTTGTTTAAAAATAGGAAGCCATTTAAAATGATGTTTCTTGTGAGTGTTTCTTGGATACATCTTCACTTTTCTGTCAGCTATTGTATTCACACTGTGAGTAACAATGATTGCCAAAAAAACCCAGATTGCCAGAAAACCAGAATCATAGAATGGTAAAGTTGGAAGGGACCTCAAGGATCATCTAGTTCCAACCCCCTGCCATAGGCAGGGACACCTCTCACTAGTACAGGTCACTCAAGGCCTCGTTCAGCCTGGCCTTGAACACCTCCAGGGAGGGAGCAGCCACAACCTCCCTGGGCAATCTGTTTCAGTGTCTCACCACCTTCATTGTAAAGAACTTCCTCCTAACATCCAGTCTAAATCTCCCCTCTGCCAGTTCAAACCCATTGCCCCTTGTCCTGTCATTGCAAGACCTTGTCAATAGTCCCTCCCCAGCCTTCCTGTAGCCCCCTTCAGATACTGGAAGGTTACTATCAGGTCTCCTGGAAGCCTTCTCTTCTCCAGGCTGCAGAGCCCCAAGTCTCTCAGCCTGTCCTCATAGACAAGGCATAAACAAGGTTGCACTAAACCATTATATAACACTCTGCACATGCAAGCTCAAAGCATTCAAACCCGACACACACTAATGTAACAGAGCAGGCATTTCTTCAAAACATTCATTTCAGGGCTAATACACCCTTAGGGAAAGGAGAGAGAACAGAGATCACTAATAGAGTGCAGCATGCATCAGGCTGACAGGGCTGTCTTATGCCTTTCTCTGAGAGAAGAGAAAAATCCATGAAGTGTTTCTAGCATTAAGCCAGAGCAGAGATTTAAAGCCAGCTCTTCCCCAGTTAGGCTTCAGTACACCCCAGAATCCTAAGTGCTATGTATACATATGTGGAACATCTTCCTTATCAGGAGAGACTGAGGGAGTGATGCTCTTCAGCCTGGAGGAGACTGAGAGGTGACCTCATTCATGGTTATAAAGATGCAAAGGGTAAGTGCCAGGAGGTTGGAGCCAGGTTCTGCTTGGTGATGCCCAGTGCCAGGACAAGGGGCAATGGGTGGAAGCTGAAGCATAGGAAGTTCCGTGGAAACATAAGGGAGAATTTTTAACCTGTGAGGGTGGCAGAAGATGGGAAAAGGTTTCCCAGGGTGGGTTGTGGAATCTCTCAAGACCTGCCTGGAGGCATTCCAGTGTGATCTGGAATAAGTGATCCTGCTCTGGCAGCAGGAGTTGGACTGGATGAGCTTTCGAGGTCCCTTCCAGCCCCTGACATTCTGTGATTTTGTGATACATTCAGAAATAAACTCACTTCTCAATTTCCTCATAATATACTTTAAGTTAAAATACAAAAACATTTTAAACTTACCATTCCCAGACTCTTAAGCTCTTGTCATCAGATGTACTCACAAACCTCCTATTTTCATCCACAAACACAATGGTGTTGACAGCTCCCAAGTGCCTATCGTATTCCTGCACGATCTCACCGCTTCGAATATCCCACTTCAAATAAAAGAGTCAGAATAAGACTTTCTTTTTTACTAAATATCAGAACTTTCAAAGGAGGAGACAGTAAGCAGACATACCTGGACAATTTTTTTATCTGACATTCCTGCAACAAACAGATTCTGTTTATCTTCATCGGGATTGAACTTGACACAGTAAGGAACCTTCCTGTTTGTGAATCTCGAAATGCACTGCCCTGCAACAGAAAAGTCATTCACAGTGCATCAGCCTGGAAGTTCTATGGGCTGTTAGTGCCAGTGGAGGTATTGGTTGTGGTGAGGTGGGTGTTGGCTTCTGCTCCCAAGGAACTAGCAACAGGACAAGGGAAACTGGTTTCAAGTTGTGCCAGGTGAGGTTTAGGTTGGGTATTAGGGAAAATGCCTTTACTGAAAGAGTGGTCAGGCATTGGAACAGGCTGCCCAGGGAGGTGGTGGAGTCACCATCCCTGGAGATGTTCAAGAAACATGTGGACATGGCACTTGGGGACATGTTTCAATGGCCATGATGGTTAGACTCAGTGATCTTAGAGGTCCTTTCCAACCAAAGCAATTCTACGATTCGGGGGATGAAAAGAAAAATCAACCACGGCGTTAATAAAAAGCTTAAACACTGAACCACAAGACAAGAATCTGACTGCTAACATATCTTGGTATTTCCTGTTAATTAAACATGGTGCCAATTCACAGTGCCCACAGGTACAAGCCTACCTGTTTCGGTGTCCCAGAGTTTCAGGTAGCGATCATATGCAGCACTAAGAAACTGAGTGCCAGCGTTATTAAAACAGATGTCCCGAACAGCTTTGCTGTGGCCTGCAAAACAGACAAATTGGGATGACAAACTTTCATCCATTCATGCTTAGAATTAATTAAAAAAAAAAACCAAAACCCCACAACATTAATAAAGTTAAAATTCTCCTGCCTTTAACGATTCAAAAGAGAACAAGGAAGTTGCTTATGGAAGTTTTTCATGAGTAAAGAATGACTCAGGTGAGAAAGAAAAACCAGCACAGGAAGGACAATAAACACAACTCCCTCACTGCACCCAAGCACTGGGGAGGAGAAACAGTAACACTGCACAGAACTAACCACTGTGCATCAGTCAGGAATTGATATAGAAGCAGAACTTTAAGTGCTGCTGGTTTCAAAGACTGTTTTGGTCACAGGTAAGAGATGCAGGAGAAGTTTAAGACACTGCAGTGTCCATATCTAATGAAGAAGAGGAGAGACAAACATCACAGGAGATACACTGAAAGTAAAAACATTTGTCACTAGAAAACAGGTACAAAATATGGGGAAGAACAGATCAGAAAATTAAGACTGCTTTCATCTGTTGTTAACTTTACTATCCCTCAATCCTGATACTTTCATCTGACCACTGCCATCAGACTTGTAGGAGATCATTTAGTTAAAATATTGGCACAGGGTAACTTAAATATAGCAAAGCAGCAGGTGAAGCTGGCTGATAATAAGGACCTTTTGAGAAGAACAGTCAAACTGTTCAGAAAGAGCAGTCTGTTGAGAGGCAACCTTTTCTGAGCCATCATCTTGGCAACACTGCTGTCATCAGAAATATTAGGTGAAAAAAAGCCTTCTCTCTTGTTACTCAACATACATTCACTGAGTGTTCTAGAAATGTTCCTGTTTCAAAAGGAGAATCAGTTGCTTTTGTTCAGTACTCAAGGCTGCTCTGATGTATATATTTCTCTCTCTTTCTCTCTCTCTGTGTCTCAGGTATCTGCTTTAAAAAGCACTTGTTACACTGACAAAGAGCAGCTGAACCTAACAAAAATTTCCCAGGCTTTTGCACTAGAAGGGGCCACCTATTTAAGATGGGATCCTCAAACCATGAGATGCCCTTACTGAATAAATGCAGAGGGCTGCCATTCTCAGCATGAAGATGGGACAATTTGATTTCATCATTCTGCTCTTGGAAAGGAGCCCTGTGTAAAGAATTGATGACTGCAATACACTAATGCTCTGATTTAAGGGTCATAAGGTGTTCTACATCAACATTAAATTGCCTGGAACAATGACAAAGGTTCACTAAAAATCTGCACCTTTATTCATTCTTATTGCTAAGCACACAGTGAATATCATCTGCTTTGGATCCTTCCAAGTCTCATTCTATGATAAGTTAATAAGTTAACCTAAATCATATCCTTCCATGAATGTTTCTTATCTATATCAATTAAAAGAATCACAGAATGGTAAGGTTGGAAGGGACCTCAAGGATCATCCAGTTCCAACCCCCTGCCATAGGCAGGGACACCTCCNCCCTGCCATAGGCAGGGACCCCTCCCACTAGCACAGGTCACTCAAGGCCTCCTCCAACCTGGCCTCGAACACCTCCAGGGAGGGAGCAGCCACAACCTCCCTGGGCAACCTGTGCCAGTGTCTCATAACCCTCACTGTAAAGAGCTTCCTCCTGACATCCAGTTTCAATCTCCCCTTTGCCAGTTCAAACCCATTGCCCCTTGTCCTGTCATTGCAAGACCTTGTCAACAGTCCCTCCCCAGCCTTCCTGTAGCCCCCTTCAGAATACTATTACCAATAAATGTTCGTAGACATCTTCGATCACCATAAACTTCCCACAGCTTGGAAAAAAAAAAAAAAAAGAAATCCATTATTAAACAATAAAAATACTGAAATTAAGTCCAAACATATCCAGCAACATCTTAAGATACTATCTTAAAACATCATTTCTTTTCAGAAATTAATTACAAACAGATGACACCTACTGATTAATCACAACTACCTACCCAGAAATTCAGGAGAAAGCTGCCACCTTCTCGTTAGCCAAACTCCCTTTAAATCAGCTTTTCAATATGAGATATGCTGGGCTAAAATGAGATTAGTTCAAGACCACAAATGCTTCAGCAAAACACTCCAGGAGAAACCTATTGCTAGCTGTCAAAGTAGCCTTCACAGAAAACAAACTGCTGTCATAAAGTCAATAACCTGAGGAATTTGCAACCTTCTAAATGCTGTTACTAAATGATTAACACTGTCCTACCACCCACAGTCTTGTGCATGATTTCTAGCTCTGTTCCAGTGAACTTGTAATTTTAAAATCAAGGGAGGAAAACAGAAGTCACACAGACAAAAGGCAGAAGTATCCAAATGTTTAACTACTCTAAAATGCACTGTCTGTATTCAATGATGGGATAAAACATCTACATAAAACCAGAAAAACAACTCACCTTAATTTTGCAATCCATAGAGCAGGACAACAGTATGTGTCCAGAGAGGGGAAACAATCTAACTGCACTGACACCCTGTGTGAGGATATAATTAAACAGTAAGTGGAGCATCTTGGTATTTCCCTCACTTCATTTCTCCCTTTTCTAACCAAAAAAATCTAAACCTTATCTTCATGAAGCATACAGATCCTGTATCTTAAAAAGCAATAATCCACCCACATCCCATTTGAGACACTGTGCTGGGTTTAGCACACTTGTTACTGGCAACAAGTGGCCTCACTTCAGCAGCTGTGTGTGTTCCTTCCTCCAACACTCACACCACTGCTGTGGCAAACACACCAAAGCAATACAAACTGTGGGCTTGGGCAAATGTTTCTGTGTAAGAAGCCTTTTTAGGTGGGTTTAAGTGGGTTCTTATGATACACGCTCACAAACATGACTCCCTACCTTTGTATGTCCAGACCACACATGGATCTGTTTCTTTGGCAGATAGCACTTCTCAGGTGGCACTGTAGAACGGAGATTAACTCCAACATCTTGAGGGACATGAAGATAGGATCTGCCTTGATAGTCATACATTTCCTTAACTGGAAAGAGAAACACAGAACTCTGAGTATCCTTGAAAGGCTCAACTGCCACATGAAATTGTACAGTTTTTTCTCAGCACAGCTGATCTGTTGTGAAGTGGGAGTGGAACAGAAAAGAAAATCTCACTTCATAGGATAAAGATGTGAAATCTTACATGGCATCAGTTAAGCCACATTAATGTATCTAAGAAAGGATGTTCCAGCTTGTGTGAGAGAGATTGGCTGCAGAAAGTGGTAAACAAAATGATACTGGGTTTACCTAACTGTATGTACCAAGTGCTACAAGGCAGGACTATTCTGCATGTAGAGAGTTGAACTAAGTTTCCAAAACTCTCTTAATTTTCACTTACCAAATCATTGTCTTTAAAGATGCCACACAGTCCAGGTTTCCATTACTTGATACACAATTATTCATAGCATGACAGCAAGAACATTTACATTAAGAACCAAGGAAGCAGAAAGTCCAAGTGATTTTCTAAATTGCATGCAAGTCATCACTCAAAGCACTACCTGCTGCTGAAAGCAGTGACACACAGAACTGCAACACTTCTGAAGTTGAAACTAAGCCAAACTCATAAGTTTAAAAGGTTTGCTCTGTAAAATAGGAAAGGGGTAAGTGCATCTGCTAACCTAAAAAACAAAGCCACTACCCTGTACGACAACATTTCCACACTGCTCTGCACAGTATGAAGTGGAATCAGATCAAGTTTATCTCCTTCCCTGTCCTTTATGCTTATGCCTATGAGTGTTATTATCTCCAATAGAGGAACATGAAGATGCCTCAGCAAAAGTGCTGAGGCTCTCTGCCATCCTTACTAATTAACACAGCAGGCAAGAAAGCACAGTGAGCACAAAAATGAGAGCAGGCAGGATGATGCTATTACCATGTAATATGGTCTTTTCCTCTCCAGGTTTATCATCTTCTACTTTTCCTCTCTTCTGCCTCTTAGCTGTTATTTCATCCAGCTCTTTCTGTTCTTCCTGGAAAAACAAATCACCATCTTTTAAAAATGCAGTGTTCAGAATCAAGTAACAAAATCCAGAACTGTAGTGGATTTACATTTCCACATTTACATGTGGATTTACAAGTACATTTACATTTACTTACTTATTTGATGGAATAGAGTAGGAATATTTCTAAGCATCAACACTTTTATCAAAAGCAGAAGAGTGTGAAAAGCTAGTTAGACTGAAAAGAATTAAGTATTATATTTTTTATTCACAGAGCAGAGCTGTGCATCACTGCCTGAATGTTTGTTGTTTGCAGGGTTGGGGAGGTTGTGTTATTGTGGGGTTATTTCATCTGCCTTCTCCTCCCCCTCCTTTTTTTTTCAAACAAGTTTTCCTTTCAGTTCATTCCAAGCTCCTTCTGTTTATAATATATTCTGTTTATATATTAACTGTGTGCAGTTCTGGAGCCCCCAGCACAGGAAGGACATGGAAGTGTTTGAGCGGGTCCAGAGGAGGCCACAAAGATGCTCAGAGGGCTGCAGCAGCTCTGCTGTGAGGACAGGCTGAGAGAGTTGGGGCTTTGCAGCCTGGAGAAGAGAAGGTTTCCAGGAGACCTTAGAGTAGCCTTCCAGGATCTGAAGGGGCCTACTGGAAGGCTGGGGAAGGACTATTGACAAGGTCTTGTAATGACAGGACAAGGGGCAATGGGTTTGAAATGGCAGAGGGAAGATTTAGGCTGGACGTTAGGAGGAAGTTGTTTGCAGTGAGGGTGGTGAGACACTGGCACAGGTTGCCCAGGGAGGTTGTGGCTGCTCCCTCCCTGGAGGTGTTCAAGGCCAGGTTGAACGAGGCCTTGAGTGACCTGTGCAAGTGGGAGGTGTCCCTGCCTATGGCAGGGGGCTGGAACTGGATGATCCTTGAGGTCCCTTCCAACCTTACCATTCTATGATTCTATAAACATCTTTTAATCAGACTCTATGCACTTCCCACAGGTACAAGGAATTTTATTTCCAAAAAGTCTTGGAAATAATTGAATGTAGAATATTTGGAACATCTTATTTGGACACATCACCTGAAATGTTTGATCATCCCAAAGCAGAGCAGGGATCTTCTGCTTGGCCAAACTGCTGCCACAGTTAGATCTCTGTTAAAACCACTGTGAGGTAATCATTTGTGTTAAAAGTAGTACTCACTTCTGATGGTTTGGCTACTTCTTTCTCATCAACATACTTTGCCCATGGGCCCAGAAACCCATCAATATTGGATGCATCATTCTCTTTAAATTTCTTCCTCTTTTCAATTTTCTTTTGTCCTGTTTCAAACACTGTTAAACCTGAGGAAGGAAACAAGACATTGCCTAGCTGCTACCACAGCATACAACATCACAGGTCCCACACACCCAGTTCAAAAGAGAAGACAAGAAAAACCCAATTATCCCCACCAGTCCTTCCAAGAGATACAATTACATGGAAAAAGCATTTGAGCAAAACTGAGCAAAGCATTGTTAGCTTTTCTAGCTCAAATCACTGTTAGCTTTGCATGATAGCAGAGGAACCACTTAAACTGTGTGTCATGCTTTGTTAGAGTATTTAACCATGCATGTACCCATGCATTTTTAACAGTAAGAGCAGACTCTCTGACTACATCAATTTTAATACTTAAAGTAATGCAGCATTCAAAAGCAGTGTCCTAACCATTGGCTTCTGATCCTCTTCACCCATCTCAGTTTCAAAAAAAGCCCCACTGAAACCCAAAAATCCCCTCCCAAAACAAACCTCCAAACCAAAATAAGACAAGTCTCCCACAGGCCCAAGCACAACTCCCTATTATAGCTCAGTAAAAATTCACAGAATGGTTTGTGTTGGAAGGGACTTTTAAAGGTCATCAATCCAACCTCCCTGCAATGAGCAGAGGCATCTTCAAGTAGATTAGCTTGCTCAGAGCTCCATCCAACCTGACCTTGAATGTTTCCAGAGATGGGGCATCTGCCACCTCTCTGGGCAAGCTGTGACTACATTTCTCCACCCTGACTGCAAAAAAAGTCTTCCTTTTATCTACTCTTATTCTACCCTCTTTTAGTTTACTTTTATCTCACTTTGGAAGACAAGACTAATAACTTTGGATACATTCCATGGAAGAGGACACAGAAATAAGGAGCCTTTGCATAGATGTGTGAATAAGATGTTAAAAACAGACATGTAAAGGAAAGCATAACCATAAAGTTTACACAAGTACTACTTCCCAGTGCAAACAAGCCACTTTGAGCATTAAATGTCTTGTATCAAGGTATTAATTACTAAACCTCATGCCTCTTGTAGTCAGTCCTCTCAGTGGCAGGCTGTGCCTTTATCATTTGGCAGACTTCCAATGTTTTTTCTTTTCTAAATAACCCAAACAACTTAACTGTGCTAAGCAGAGATAAGGTGCAATACCCAATAGGAGTGCTAGAGCTTGCATCCAGTGGTCAGTCTGATGCTGAGCAGCACAGCTAATTTGATTAGCCCAATGCACAGCTATCCCAGGTACAGGACACATTTTAGCTAAGATGGAATTTTAAGAGGTCCAAAAAGCTGTTTCAGATAGATCAGTTCCATGCATGCAATGGCACATGTTGGGTTCCAATTCCAAATCCCAATTTCAGAGTTGACAGCCTGAAATATTTGCTACTTCAAGAAAACAAAGCACTCCAATACTTCTTTCACATTGCAACTGCAACTCCTCTTTCTTTATTGTATGTTTGGACACGAGCAAGTCTCTCATAACTCCTTCTTTTGCCAATACCTATTCCATTTCTTTTCTACTAAGTCATCAGTTGCAAGTAATTCATATGAGATCCTGGATTCATTACCTTGATTTTTTTCAGCTTCTTCTACAGAACCAATATATTTGGTGGCAACTTCAGGGTTATCTATAGAAGGATCTAATGCATAACCTAGAACAAGAGAGGAAATAAAATGTTGTTATTTGAAGCTGCTTAGTTTTGTATAACTTATATTACTCTTCCCCCCCCTCCTCCATAATTACTTTTCCTTTTGGCTCTCTTAGAGCTAGAGATGAGGAAGGGTTGGTATTCACATTTCATTTGGTCTGAGTATTAAAGTTACTACAAAGTATTACCATGAGGTCCTTGAGTAAGCATTGCTGCCAGAAAGCTTAAAATTTGCATTAGAGAAGCATATAAATATAACAGGCAACAATCAACATAAGACACAAAGGGACAGCAGGCACAGGAAGCAAAGTCACAAAATCTTTCTGGTGGGAAGGAACCTCAGAAGGCTCCTGGCCCAATACTCTGTTCCAAGTGAGTTCAATGCCAATGCTAGACTTTGAAATGCTGTAGCAGCTTCTTCTCATTGTAACATGGCATGAGGAAGCTGAAAATCTTATTTTGGTAATGTGATTTTAAACAGATGCTGCCTTAGTTCAGGGCACTGCTCCTGGGTTTGTGGAGCCAGTAAGTCATGCTGAAACCAGCCTGTAGTTGATGCACACAAAGCCCTCCAGCTTCAGCAGCAATCTCTGGCCCTGCAGCACCCTGCTTCTGCTGGGTCAAAAGGAGTGTTACCATCTCTGGCAGTCCTGGGGATGGTGGTAGCTGGAAGGAAGAGCACAGAGATGGAAGGAAAAAGATGGAAAGCAAATCAAGTTTTCTAGGACTTTGTGCATATTCTGTGTCCTCTGGCAGATATTTTTTCATCCTCCTCCTGTCAGAGTTGGGAAAGCTTTTTCCTTCAACTTGAAAGCCATTTAAATAACATGGATGGTGTCAGAAGTAGCAACAACAGCCTTGAATTTTTAAAATAATTAACTATTCACATCTTCATTTCTTGATTACAGCTATTGAGACTTGTCAAAAAAAAAACCAACAAAACAAACACAAAAAAACCCCAACCAACACACAAACCCAAAACCTGCTGAACTTAAGTCTTATAAAGGAAGTACAAAATGTAGCACCATTTCATAGATATTCAGGATATTTAATTTTTGGTAGTGAGGTTCTCATTTCAATAAGCACATCTTGCAGTTTTATTCTGTTCCTCCTGAAGTGACTAGAGAAGAACAAGGCAGACAAGCTCATCTACTTCCCAAGGAACAGGTGCACTGAACAGTTACTGCCCACCATGGTTTTCTTTTGGGGAAGACTGCACCCTGCTGGACACAGCACTGATGTTTATTAAATATTATTCAAGTCATAAAGTGTCCCTTGAGGACCCACTGAGAATTTCTCTGTGTCAGGATGGAAAAATGACCAGGTTAAAAGCAATCATACAAACACAAGCAAATCCCACAGCATACAATCTAACTCTTACATTTTGGTGGGAGATCACTCAGTCCATCCCAGAGATCAATGGTCCATCAAAGCACTTGGGTGCATACAAGATGAGAACCTATCAATAACCAAATCTACCAATCTATCCCAGTAACCAAAGGAGATCACTTCCCTAAAGGTTTCCCAAAAAAAAAAAAAAACAGGGGCTACTTAAGTTCTTTCTAGATGCTGGGAGAGAAAAAACAATATAATATTATTGTAATTGGTAGAGGAGCACTTGGGTGCCCTCAAAGCACTTGGGTGCCCTCAAAGCACTTGGATGCATACAAGATGAGAACTTATCAATAACCAAATCTATCCCAGTAATCAAAGGAGATTATTTCCCTAAAGGTTTCCCAAAAAAAAACCAGGGGCTATTTAAGTTCTTTTTAGATGTTGGGGGGAAAAAACAATACAAAATTATTGTAATTGGTAGAGGAGCACTTGGGTGCCCTCAAAGCACTTGGGTGCATACAAAATGAGAACCTATCAATAACCAAATCTATCAATCTATCCCAGTAACCAAAGGAGATCATTTCCCTAAAGGTTTCTCAAAAAGAACAGGGGCTACTTAAGTTCTTTCTAGATGCTGTGAGGGGAAAAAACAATATAAAATTATTGTAGAGGAGCCATTCCAAGAACACAGGAAAGATACCCATACAAAAGTGATCCCAATATAAATCCACCTGCAGAGCAGCTTCAAATCTGGTAAGACCCAGTTGTGGAACAACACATGCCCAGGTGCTCCATGAATATGATACAGGGAGAGAAATCTATACCTGTGTCCTCCTACGAAATACAAATTCCCATCATATCTAAACCAAACAACAAAAAAATCCTCCTGGACTATTATTGGGATTTACTTCCATGGATAACCAAACTGAGCAGGCACTGCAATTGGACTTTGCAGACTGCCTGCTTTTATTAAGCCACTATTTCAATTAGTTCTCTTCCAAACTAAAGGGTTTCTGTTAACAGCAGAGAGATATTAGTTTGGATTGATGTCAAAATCAATACAGTGCTTTACTTGTCCTCCAACTGTATTGACACAGTCTCTGGGACTCTATTTGATACTTGTAAAAGAGGGACAGTATTCCAATGAATAGGGCCCCTGGGCCAAGCACAGCTTCCAGTGGAAGTGGAGATTTCTTATAGCTGGGTTGAATTTGGTCCAGCATCACACTCATTTGGTCCAGCATCATCCTCACAGAAAAGCTCTGAACAATTTCTACTTTCTAGTGGATATGTGAAAGAGAATCTTTTCTTTCTGGCTGGGACTCCTCAACACAGCTGCAAAAGACAGCTTGCTTTTATCCTTCTCAGCTGGTCTGCCATCTAATGTGCCCTGACTTCTATGTCTCCTTCAGTTTTATTTAGGAGGCAGATATTTCATGCTACATTTTAGCAAGGAAAGGCACAATTCCACCTACATCCATAATTTCAGTAGATCTGAAAACAGTTGGTTAAATAATCAGACTTTGATGTGCATTCCAGAAAGACAGCTAATTAAAGTCTGTTTACAGCATACTGTGTATTGCAGCATCCAGAGACCCCAGACAGCTCAGGTATCTGGACAAATACAGTTGGACTAACCCTTTCTGAAGGCACTGGGCTCTGCAGAATCTAAGTGGTCAGAGAATGAAGTGCCTGTAGTTGTAATAGGTAACTGGAGGTGCTGCATGTAACATGAGAAGATGACAAAAAGATGAGGAGTGTTACTGCATTTAAGTTCTTAAAATATCACTCTTGCTGCTGAAGTAATCATGTTCTAACCAAGTTACTGAATACTCACAAAGAGCTTTGAGATGCATGGACAGAAAATTGTTTCTTATTAAAAAGGACATTAATAGCTTGTGAAGGATAGATCTTAAAATGTAAATGCTGCATGAATGAAGCAGCTCCCTTCTAGGATGAGTACTGATGCAGAAACAGCTATGAAATTGTTTTTCTACCATATTCATGAAGAGTTTCTGTGCAGCATGTAAAAAAACAATCTGGAATTCTGCTTCAAGTTGAAAATTTACATACGCCCACAGAATTAAGGACACTATGTTGTCTTTTTGGGTGGTGAATGGTTGAGAGCAGCCCTGAGGAAAAGGCCCTGGGGGTCTGGGTTGATGAAGAGCTCAACATGAGCCTGCAGTGTGAGTGCAGCCCAGACAGCAACCAAGTGCTGGGCTGCAGCAAGAGCAGTGTGGGCAGCAGGGCAAGAGAGGGGATTGTGCCCCTTTGCTCTGCTCTCCTCAGACCCCACCTGGAGTCCTGTGTGCAGTTCTGGAGCCCCCAGCACAGGAAGGACATGGAAGTGTTGGAGTCAGTGCAGAGGAGGCCACAAAGATGCTCAGAGGGCTGCAGCAGCTCTGCTCTGAGGACAGGCTGAGAGTTGGGGCTCTACAGCCTGAAGAAGAGAAAGCTTCCAGGAGACCTNACTGGCAGAGGGCAGATTGAAACTGCATGTTAGGAAGAAGTTGTTTGCAGTGAGGGTGGTGAGACACTGGCACAGGTTGCCCAGGGAGGTTGTGGCTGCTCCCTCCCTGGAGGTGTTCAAGGCCAGGTTGGATGAGGCCTTGAGTGACCTGTTCTAGTGGGAGGTGTCCCTGCCTATGGCAGGGGGTTGGAACTGGATGATCCTTGAGCTCCCTTCCAACCTTACCATTCTATGACTCTCAGTCAACGACAGCATAGATGTTCTGAGCTATCCAAGCACCACAAAGAGAAAGTATTTTGGATGGTAAACATTTCCTGCCAGGTAAGCAGGTGAGCAAGACTTGGGTTTTGTTTGTGATACAGATGTAAGTTTCTCACTGAGTAAGTATTAACTGTCAAGATGATACATAAAGCTTTTTTTTTTTTTTTTATGAACTCTGCAGCAGTTGAATTGGTTTAGCTACATGATCCCATTCACCATCATCTCTGCCTTGTACCATACCCATCCTTCACTTACAGTCACTGTTTATCCACATGCTAGCCACTGCAGATTTGCTTGAGACCTCCTGGCTTAGCACAACAGTGTTAAACTGCCCAGCACAGGCCAGAGGTCTCAAGAGCTGCAGCTTTTAATTAATCATAGAATCATAGAATCATAGAATGGTAAGGTTGGAAGGGACCTCAAGGATCATCTAGTTCCAACCCCCTGCCATAGGCAGGGACACCTCCCACTAGTACAGCTCACTCAAGGCCTCATCCAATCTGGCCTTGAACACATCCAGGGAGGGAGCATCCACAACCTCCCTGGGCAACCTGTTCCAGTGCCTCACCACCCTTACTGTAAAGAACTTCCTCCTAACATCCAGTCTAAATCTCCCCTCTGCCAGTTTAAGCCCATTGCCCCTTGTCCTGTCATTGCACGACCTTGTAAATAATCCTTCCCCAGCCTTCCTGTAGGCCCCCTTCAGATACTGGAAGGCTACTATCAGGTCCCCTCGAAGCCTTCTCTTCTCCAGGCTGAAGAGCCCCAACTCCCTCAGCCTGTCCTCATAGGAGAGCTGCTCCAGCCCTCTGATCATCTTTGTGGCCCTCCTCTGGACCCGCTCCAACACTTCCATGTCCTAAATAATAGGTTTACTCTCTCTCTTCAAATACTTTATAAGGTAGTCATTAAGGACATGTATGACTTAGATTTATCCCTAGCTATTACACTTGGAGTTTTATACTTGGTCCTTTCTGAGAAGACATTTATTATCTCCTTCCAAATGGAAAAGAGAATACCGATTTTTTTTAAACAGACAACTTTCTGACAACTTAAAGGAGTGCTGTTTTTAGCAGACCTTCTAGACAGCCAGGATATCATGCTCATTCACTGCATCTTCTAGCTTGAACCTCAGCTTCTCAGTGCTCATTCTTGCAGTTTAAATTGCCTTATTTCAGCCTTTTCATAGTTCCATTTTCACTGTACCAGATCCTTATCCATGGAACAGTTCTAGAAAGTTGAATATGATGCTGCACGGTTGTCAATGTTATCAGTCTTAAAAATATATTTTTACTCTCTTGTAATGCAGCTTTCAAGGCAGCTGCTGTACACTGATAATACAGAATAGTAACTAGTTTTGAGTAGACTTACTAATTCTGTTTTCTCCCAAACTAGACACCACAAGCAACAACTCAAGACCTAAGACTATATGCCCACAGACCCTTTGTTCCAAGATCTATTTCACACACGCAAAAAATGCACAACCCACACAACGCAACATTTCATTTCACAGGAGAAAATCTACTCTATTCAGATCCTGAATAGGCTCCTACTCACGTTGTCTGTCAAGTTCTAACAAAAAAATAAAAATAAAATTGCAGTCAAATAAGTTATGGTATGGAATGAGACATCCATTTCTTAGTAGTGCCATTTTGCTTGGATTCCACATCCTAACAACTCAGAGAAAAGTATGTGTTAGCTAAAACTGTGTGGAAGAAAAAAAACCACACCTGTCCTATATTAAACCATACATATATAAATAACACTAGATAAAAAAATATATGTATGTGTATATTAAAAAAAACCAACCTTCTAATAAACCTCAAATAGTAAGAGAAACTGAAGATGTTACAGTTTCTAATTCCAAGTCATTTTTTCTTCCAGGTTTCACTGTAACACACAGCTCCTCAGACTGTTAAAGTCCAAATCTCATTCATCACAGAAGGCAGTAAGTGAATTGATGCATACCTAAAGCCCTAATGAATTTAAAAGAGAGTGGTGCACAGGGAGGTGACTTTGAGGCATGACAGCTTGCAGGGAGTAGGACTCTGAAAGAAAATATGAATAAAGAAACACACAAGAATGTTGGGCTAATCTTTGAGTGATGAGACACTAAATTTACACAGGTGTGGGGTAGAAATGACCTTGAAGATCATCTACTTCTGACCTCTCTGGCACTGGCAGGGACATCTTCCACTAGACCAAGTTGCTCATGGCCTCATCTAACCTTGAACACTACCAGGGAGAGGGCATCCACAATGTCCCTGGGCAATCTGTTCCTAATAGTTTGAAGAATATAAAGTGATACTTCAACTGGACACAAAGATCCATATTTGCAAGCACTGCCAGCCAAGTTTAAAACAGAAATGGAAGTTTACAACGAAACCCAGATGAAAAATTGGTGATACTTGTGATACTGTGACTGGTGATACTGTGAATTGGTGATACTGTGATAATTAACCACTGTTATATCAATTACATATTACACATTACTCTTACATGTAATATATATTACTGTTATATGCAATTACATGCAACAATTTCATTCTTTCAAACGTGTCCAAAAGAGTGTTTAGAATCCAAAGTTTTTCCACATCTTCCCTATTAAAAATCCATTTACCTTACAATGCATAAAAAGCCTATATGAAACTTAAGCCTTTCCAAAACTCAAACATTTCATTTTTCAAACTATTTTCAAGTGAAAAGACTCTTCAAGATAGGAAAGCAGCAACGATAATGACCACCAAGACAGGGTTCTTTGGCTCTCTTGTTGCTAAGAGCATTTCAGTGATGTATTCCCACTTGTTACAATTCCTGTTCATTCAGCTTGTATCTCAAGGCAACCACCCTGAAGAATCTGACAACTCAGTAAGGTTTCCTCTTGGTGAGGAGAGAGCAGCCTTTAGTTAGAATCACATGAAAGAACCTCTTTGCATTACAGATCTACAGTTATTTGTCATGTTAAAAGTGTGAAATTTTGATTTGTGTTTTCTACACTGATGCAACTAATAGAAGGATTAATTAAGAGGGGTTTGGTAGAAAGTCATACACTTGATTACAATTTCAAAGGGAATTACAAAGTGAGATTTCCCAAGTAAGCTCTATGATCTCCAGCTGTATGGGTTCTCATTCAAAAACCTTTCTCCCTTTTAGTAAGTCTACTGTGTGCAGTTCTGGAGCCCTCAGCACAGGAAGGACATGGAACTGTTGGAGCGGGTCCAGAGTAGGGCCACGAGGATGCTCAGAGGGCTGGAGCAGCTCTCCTATGAGGACAGGCTGAGAGAGTTGGGGCTCTGCAGCCTGGAGAAGAGAAGGTTTCCAGGAGACCTTAGAGTAGCCTTCCAGGATCTGAAGGGGGCTACAGGAAGGCTGGGGTGGGATTATTTACAAAGTCTTGCAACGATAGGACAAGGGCCAATGGGTTTAAACTGGCAGAGGGGAGATTTAGACTGGATGTTAGGAGGAAGTTGTTTGCAGTGAGGGTGGTGAGACACTGGCACAGGTTGCCCAGGGAGGTTGTGGCTGCTCCCTCCCTGGAGGTGTTCAAGGCCAGGTTGGATGAGGCCTTGAGTAACCTGTGCTAGTGGGAGGTGTCGCTGCCTATGGCAGGGGGTTGGAACTAGATGATCCTTGAGGTCCCTTCCAACTTTACCATTCTATGATTCTACTAAAAAGCCATTTATATAGCTTGCAGTCCTATTAACTGTTCCATACACCACAACTTTTTTGTCCAGCTTGGAGATAAGAAAGGTGGAGGTGAACACTGTTAAGAACTTACCATAAGTTGCAAACGTTCTTCTTTGTTGTTCAAACATGAAATCATTGATGTGAGCTGGTTCTGCATATCCAGAAAGCATATTTCTAGGTGCAGCCATTTGTTGAGTCCTAAATGGGTTTTCTGGTCCAAACTACATCAACAATGTTAAAAGAAAGTGTATCAGAATTAGTAATTTCTTATCTATGTGTGTGTACTTTTTCAGGGGAAAAAAAAAGTCTTGTCATTCAAAGCCTGCAATGCTGAATCATTTCAACTTTATATTTATTTCTGACTCCTGAAGGAGTTTCTTAGTCTGTTATTTCACACAGCTACACAGTTGCTGTGAATAGCTTATTTCACAACTGAGCTTTCTAGCCTGTGTTACTGGTACAGAGGACAAATCAATACCAACTGCTTGACACAAAATGCTGCCATTCAGTATGTTAGCAGTACAAGTATTCAGATGACAAAACCACACCATTTTGTCTCTTGTAAGGGGAAGACATCAAGAAATATCAGGTACTACTAAACTCATGCCCTTAATGTAGAAATTACACTGCCAACAATACATTGGTGCCATGTGAAAAGCAACTGGGGATTTGCTCTATTATCCTAGAAAATACACTCATGGAACCCTGCCTTCTTTTTCTTCTTGCAAGATAACAAATGTCAGTCTTCCTGACCACACCATGGTTAGGGGAAATGAGAGCCAGTACAAACAAATGCACCACTGAGACTAATTTCAAATTAAATTTGATTGTAAACCCTACGCAAACAGCTGAGGCTGTCCCAGCATTAGGTTTTCTTAACCAAAACACACAGGGTAATGCTGCAGTGAGTTTAAATCAGTATTTTTACTCACATACTTTATGCCTTTGGTATATTGCTAAATGCAAACTTGCTATGAAAAGGACAATTTATGTGGTTCCACAAAAGATTTTCTAAACATAAAGCATAACTAATGCAGAAATTTCAGATCGATGCAGCCTTTGCCCACCTAGAATGGTGATCCTTGGTCTAATAGAAGACAAAGTGTACAAAGCAGTTAAGTACCAAAAACAAGCTAAATGGTTGAGCATCTATTTTTATCTTTTAGATGGCCTGTCAGTTATAATAAAATAGAAAGTGGTTCACCAGGCAGTCCAAATTCAGAGTAAAATGGTTCTTCACTATTCACTTTCAGCGTAGCCTGAGTTACTCAATTTGATGTGAATACTTATACTGCAGGTATAGGGCCATGAAGATCATCAGAGGGCTGCAGCAGCTCTGCTCTGAGGACAGGCTACAAGAGTTGTGGCTCTGCAGCCTGGAGAAGAGAAGGCTTCCAGGAGACCTTAGAGTAGCCTTCCAGGATCTGAAGGGGCCTAAAGGAAGGCTGAGGAGGGACTATTGACAAGGTCTTGTAATGACATAATGACAGGACAAGGGGCAATGGGTTTAAACTGGCAGAGGGGAGATTGAAACTGGATGTTAGGAGGAAGTTGTTTGCAGTGAGGGTGGTGAGACACTGGCACAGGTTGCCCAGGGAGGTTGTGGATGCTCTCTCCCCCTGGAGGTGTTCAAGGCCAGGTTGGATGAGGCCTTGAGTGACCTGTGCTAGTGGGAGGTGTCCCTGCCTATGGCAGGGGGTTGGAACTAGATGATCACTTTGAAGTCCCTTCCAACCTTACTATTCTTTGATTCTATCTGGATTTTAATATTAGATCCTCCTCCTAAAAGCCATACAATCACGAGTCTGAAAACCATTTGCTTTGCTCTAAGCAGCCTGATGAGTAAATAGCAAAAATATAATAGTAAGAGACTAATATAGTTCATGTTTTACCCAGTGTCTTCATAATGCTATTTTCCTAGCTTGAATTTTATTTTCCAAAGCTATAATCCTAGTAAACACTTTAAGATTCTCCTTAGAACAGCTTTATGGAGAACATTAGAATTTAAGCATTAAAAATACCAACACACCTCTGCAGTGTTTTTTTTTCCAGTTTGCTCAAACTAGGTTCCAAAACATGGCAAGCATCCAAAGCAGGCACATCTCACAGGAATTTTCTATGAGAATAGAATCTCTGACCTTTAAGCCAAAGGTATTTCTGTGCTAAAGAAGGATAATGTTTCTTACCTCAGGTGCAAACATGGTTTCATAAGTGGGATTGTACTGAACTTCCTTGATAGCAGGATCAAGGTGGACTCCTGTTTCCACATCTTCCTGAAATAAAACAGAGATATTAATAAACCATTTTTCACATACAGACTTCTAAGTCTGTATTATCCCATTGCAGACCAAATTCAGGTTGTAGTTCAAGTTGACTCTTTCAGTACTATGAAAAGAGAACAGCAGCTTGGCCAAAGTTTCTGTCTTGAAAACATATTGATTGCAAAGCCAATGTCCAGCCCTCACTGAGACATTTGTCTAAGATGCATGTGCCATTTGCAGGTGTATTAGTACCTTTTTTTAAGGTTTCATGCACCCATTTAAAAAGAAGCAGCAAGATAGGAGGCAAGCTTTGTTTTTTCCTGAAGATGTTTGCCCTGACCTCATTTTTCTCATCACAAGACCTTTCCAATTTGCTGGTGTGGGATGACAACAGTTACCAGTACATTCACAGCTCTAACTTCCCTACACTACAGACTTGCCTGGGAACAGCACAGCAAGTCTAATCCAGTCATACAGCAACAAAACCAGACACTCTCTTATTCACACATTTATATTTTCTCTCACAGCTCCATAACCTGGGGACATTTTCCACAACTTTTTCAAGTCACATCATATAGTTTGCTCTGCCAGACAGACTCCACACCTTGCAATTTGAGAGAACTTCGTATCATTGGATATTTGATATTGTGGGGAGACATTATAGTGGTCTTCCACGACCTGAAGTGGGCTACAAGAAAGCTGGGGAGTAACTTTTACAAGGGTTTGTTGGGATAGGACAAGGGGACACAGCCTTGAGGTAGAATAGGGGAGATTTAGACTACGTATTAGAAAGAAATATTTTATAGGAGGGGTGCTGAGACACTGGAACAAGTTGCCCAGGGAGGTCATGGATGCCCCCACCATGGAGGTGTTCAAGGCCGAGTTGGAGGAGGTCTTGAGCAAACTGGGCTAGGAGGAAGTATCCCTGTCTATGCCAGTGGGGTTGGAATTAGATGTTCTTCAAGGTCCCTTCCATCCCAAACCACTCTGTGATTCTATGAATTGATAATATGGTTAAATTTATCCCATCAACTGCCAGCAATGCTTAAATAGTTATCAGTTTACTCGAAGTTAAGGCGTTGAAAAAGTGAAAATACTCAGGTTTACAAAAATGTCAAGAATTTCTCAGTGCTGCTATTTTTCCTTCTCTTTCCTCCCTGTTAAGTCCTATGACATGCCACTCAGCAACTGAGAAAAGAAACAGATTGTGCCATGAAAGCTGATCCTCTGCTGGATGATTAAAGCAATGCTGGTTCTACTTCGTTGCTGGTGGAACAGTGCTGAGTCACTTGGAAGCCACACAATATGCTAACTCCTAGACCACCACAGGCATCGTCTTTCTGTGTGAAAACCACCCAGCCTTGAAATTGAAGCACATGTTACATTTATCAGAGCTGCAGTCCCCAAGACCTCCAGCCTTAGTCATGCTTTCATGTATTTGAGCATCAAAGGATGATCCGTTAATGTGCTGCCGACGCACAAAACAGTTACCTTTTTCTCAGCGTCACTTTGCTTTAATCTATAGAATAATTTGAACATGTCTCAATTCCCCACTTTACCTTTTTAGTATATTAAAGACTTGAAACCTTGATAAGAGAATAAAGAATTGACACACCATATTCTGAAACGTTAGGCTACATACAGCAGGAGTTCAAACTGCAGCAAATTATCCTCGAGCATAATAAATCAAATAAATGCCATTTTGTACTGCATTATGAGATTCTGATAGGTAGCAGAAACATTAAAAATATCAACCCAGTCCATCAATCATTTCACAAGCTGGCAAGCAAAACATTTAGGTTTGGGGGTTTGTTTGGGTTTTTTTTTTAATTGTTTGGTTGGTTTGGGGTGTTTTCTGGTTTGGGTTTTTTGCTTGTTTGTTTTATACTCATCCCTAACCTCTGCGGGTGGCGGAGATCACCGAGTGCAACTGCATGCATTGCCAAAAGACCATTTCAGCAGAACTCATCTTTCTAAGACCCAGAAAGCATAAAAAAGGAAACACAGAGGTGTTACAACCCTGTGCCTTTATGCTGGTTGTTGTCAGCAACAGCCAACAGAACTTACTTGCATGCATTCTAGATGCATTTACCACAGCTACAGCAAACAGGGAAGGGATCAGAGAGCAGCAGTCTGGCAGAGCTGTGACTGAGATAAGGTAATCTAAGGGATCACATCCCTCTGCTAGGCTGAAGTTTTTTCTTTGGTCAGGAATGACATGTTCTTGATTTATCTGGAAGTCTAAGGTGAGCAATCCATCATGTAGCTTTATGTCCCAAGTGTGACACAAGTAGCTCTGCAGGTTGGAAGACTATCAGCAGCTAGGTTGAAAGGAGAAGGCATCTGTGAATTCTCTGATGGGCTAAGTATTACCCTAGGTCACTTCCCACTTGCAAAGGCACAGTAATCATAAAAAAGAGGGTCAAGAGGTTGTGAATTTAAACAGATACTAGTGCTCCTCCAGAGAAAGCTGAAAGCTCAGTTGTATGACTGGCAGGGAAGTAGCTTGTGCCAAGTTGCTGCAACTTGGAAATTGTTTAACTATGGCCTTTATGGCATTATTAATAGGCAACAGCATTATTATAAGTAGTGTGGCCAGCAGGACTAGGGCAGGGATTGTCCTCTTGTACTCGGCACTGGTGAGGTTACACCTCAAATACTGGGTTCAGTTCTGGTCCATTGAGACCCTGAAATACAGTGATCACACTGGGAACCTCATATCAGGTATGACACATGCTACTGAAAAGAGTCCAAAAGAGAAAATAAAGAATGATCAGAGGTCTAAGAAAACGCAACCTGTATGAAAGAACTGAATGACCTAATCCAGCCTAAAAAAAATACTCAGATCATACAACTTAAAAACTGAAATTGCTCAGTCTACAGATCCACTGAAGTTTGGTAGACAGGTTAAATGAGTTTTCCCAGACATATGCAAGTATCTCTCTTCATGCAGGGCAAAACAGAAGCAGACAATGCCTTATTATCAGACCACTCACTGGGTTGGTTGGATTTTTAAACAGATGTGATGTCTACTTATTTGCAGTATCAGGTTTACAGTTCAGATCAGACTTAAGTAAAAATCTTCTTTAATAATTAAATGGTCTCCTTTTGCCTCTTTCATCCTACAACACAGCATTACACTCTCATTGGGGAATGGCACTCAGGGTTCTATCTGGAGTATTAGCATTTCCTAAGGAATCCACCTTGAGACAGAAAGAAGCTTTTGATGCTAAGTATAGACAAGCAGGTGCTTCATTATAACTCCCTACAGATCACAGAATGTCTAGCTGCCCCCAGGGTATGCTCCTTTAGTCCTACCATAAAGGCCCTCTGGCCAGTTAAAAAGTCAGCATAGGAAAGAACACAGGAAATAGAAGGAATTTCAGACTATAAATATGGTAAATCAGAGCAGCTTTCCTTCTTAGGGATTCTTAAACATACCACAATCCTCTTTTTTCTTCAGCAAGACTCTACTTGAACAACATAAACCAAAAACCATTACCTCCTAAGAAAAGCACTTAATTTATGGAATGGAAAATTGTTCAATAAGAGTAATTTAAAAAAAAAAAAAAAAA
>VWZE01004767.1:1336-20300 GCA_013396675.1 Eubucco bourcierii | reverse complement strand
GGGGGGGGAGGGTTGGGTTGGGAAATTAACTTCTAAAATCACATCCTTATCTTTTGACTTAATAAATGGAGAGAGCTGGAAAAGAAAACCATAAGAGCTGTGTGATACAGTCATAAAATGTGGTGGATGTTGATTTGCTGGTCTGGTTTTTGGATGGGTTTTGTTCTGAAGCATGTGAACTAGAGCACTAGGGATTCTGCTTGATGGTGACCTTCTAGAAGGCTGAGAAAGCGTTTGAAGGACAAATTCCTTTCTACCTGTTTTATACCTCTTTTTTTTTTTCAGGAATTCATAAGCTGATGTTGCAACACCTTCAAATGTCCACTGTGGGAGGGTTTTGGTTTTTTTTTTTAACCTTGGTTTCCCACCTTCCTCCAAAGCCTGACTTGCAGCGCAAGGTTTTCCCGCGTTCATATATTTTTTCTGACTTGCAGCTTGCCTTTTTGCAGGTTAGCAGTTTATGTTAATTGTCAAGGTGGTTTTGTCCTTTTAGATCCCAAGCCACATCTGTTAGCCTTATTTTTAGGGTGCTTGGCTATCTCTGAGGTTGAGTTGCAGACAAACTGATAGATGGGTTTGATTTCATGTCAGAACATGAGTAACCCTTTGGACACGGTTGTTGAAAGGATTCTGGAGAAGCCTGATCCACCTGTACTTGAGAACAGTACTTTGATTCAAAAGGCATACTTCAGAAAAAAATGTATTGTGTCAAGGACATTTATTTCTGTAAGACTGTTGGGAGTGTTCAAATATCTGAAGCCTTAAAGAAAGAAAATGTGTGGTCAGTGCAGAGTTATAGCCCTTGGAACGTGCAGACTTTTTAGGATGCCTAAAACAGACAATGAAACATTTGAGTATATAATGGTAATAATCATGTTGTTGTTCAGATTGGTGCTTTGGGGTTCTTCGGTTTTGTGGTTGGATTTGGGTGTTGGGTTTTTTGTTTGTTTGTTTTTCTTAATGGAAATTTGTAACTGGTACAGGGTGTTCTCACTGTAGTCTCTACTAATTTGAGGTTAGAATTATGCAAGCTTTGGAGAGAAGATTGAATAAGTGACATGCAGATGTATTTAAGAACTATAAAGCCATAGCTTCATCTGTAGATTTAATTGGACAAAATGATGCTAGTTACTGATATGTAATTTTTTTTTTTTTTTGTAACATGTGCTGTGGGGCTGCTTCTATAGAGATGTAATTACAGTTGAGTGCTTCACATTCACTTGATATCCAAAGTTGGTGAAAACTTCTAGTAAAACTACAAGTATTGTGGTTGTCCTGTGTTGACAAAGTACAAGCGTTTCTAATGCTGTTATTATGTTATGGTTTTACGAGGGTATTCTGCAACTGGAAAATCCTCTAGGGAGAGGAATTTGTCTGTTAAAAATAATTACCCAGTGTATGAATTGGGCAGATGAGTGAATTGGCATCCAGTTTGATTCTCATCCCAGGCCACTACAAGCCAAAGGTTGGTATGGCAGTATGGAATCCTGCATCTGGGTCGAGGCAATCCCAAGGACCAATACAGGCTGGGCAGTGCCTGGCTGGAGAGCAGCCCTGAGGAGAGGGACTTGGGGGTGCTGGTGGATGAGAAGCTCAACATGAGCCAGCAGTGTGCACTTGCAGCCCAGAGAGCAACCAGGGCCTGGGCTGCATCAGGAGAAGTGTGGGCAGCAGGGCGAGGGAGGGGATTCTGCCCCTCTGCTCCGCTCTGGTGAGACCCCACCTGGAGTATTGCATCCGGTTCTGGAGCCACTGGGACAAGAGGGATGTGGATGTGCTAGAAAGTGTCCAGAGATGGGAAACAAGGATGCTCAGAGGACCAGAGCTGCTCTCTTATAAGGAGAGACTGAGGGAGTTAGGGCTGTTCAGTCTGGAGAGGAGAAGACTCCCAGGTGACCTTATTGTGGCCTTTCAGTATCTTAAGGGGGCTACAAGAAAGCTGGGGAGGGACTTCTTAGGTTGTCAGGTAGTGATGGGACTGGGGGGAATGGAGCTAGGCTAGAAATGGGTAGATTCAAACTGGATGTTAGGAAGAAGTTCTTCTTCTTGAGGGTGGTGAGAGCCTGGAATGAGTTGCCCAGGGAAGTGGTGGAAACCTCATCTCTGAGGGTGTTTAAGGCCAGGCTGGATAAGTCTCTGTCCAGCCTGATCTAAAATGAAGTGTCTCTGCCCATGGCAGCGTGGTTGGAACTGGATGATCCTTGTGGTCCCTTCCAACCCTGATTGATTCTATGATTCTGTGTGCTTGTGCATTATGAAGCTCATCTTCAGAGCTGGGGTTAATACTACCACAGATGAATGAGGAATCAATTGACAGCAAAGCTCTCTGAAGGATGTGCTGTGTCCTAACTGCTGTCACAAGGAAATGCTTGCTCTGTTCCCCCATTTAAGACCCTTGATACCCTTTTTCTAGTTGTTAGGCTTAACACTTTTCAAATAGTTTAAAGGTAGGAGTGCTAATAAAATGTGTAATGTGCTTATTTATGTAAGCAGGAGCTCATCATTGTGTACCTGAGCAAGAAACCTTGCATTTAATAGCAGCTGAATTTTAAAGTGAAAGACAGAAATTTGTGGCAAAATTAAGAGGATAATAAAGGAATCTTGGTTTGACCAATAAAGAATGTAAAGACAATAAATATTAGGTTCATGTGTAACAAGTACAACAATTTAAAGAGCTAAGCATATAAGGAGAAGGCAAAATTTGCTGTGAGAGTTTTGAATTCCTTACATCACATATCAAAAACTTAACTACTTCCATACACATGGGGTTGTTTTTTAGTGTTGATTTTGCATTATGTAAAGCTTCCCCAGGAGAGAATTTAACTAAATGCATTTGTGTATAGCTAGGAGTTCAGAAAACACCTTTCTAAACAGAACTTCATGGTCGCTGCTAACATTTTTTGCTTGTGCCTTTACTGTAATTCAAGGCAGAACTGTATTGAGAACAATATAAACCTATAATCACGAGTGGGTTGGGGGGGGTGGGTTATTGTAATATTGTATTTAAAACAAAAAGGAATATGCCCAGGTTGAGAGAAAACAGTAATCTTTGGTGATAGGTGATGTGTATGTGGAGTCCTGAAGGATTTCTGTGTGACCACTGACAGCTATCCTAAGTATAGACATCATGTAGCAGCCCACAGCATTCACAGTTCTTACCAAATAGAATTTTTAGAGCTTCTCTGCTGTCTGCAGAGCCTGGGCAGCAGTGTTGCCAAGGAAGAAAGCTATTTGGCTTCATCCTGTTATTGCCTCAAAACTTGAAGAAACCAATAACTAGAAATGAGGTTTAACAGGTGAAAAAGGCATGAGCAGCGAGCGGTTCCAGCAGCGTGTGTGGCAGTTATGTTCTGAGAGAGATCTGCTCAGCCTCCCAGCTGAGCCTTAAAAATTCAGCCACCAGATTAAAGGAAACCTTGAGTATTCTTGTCTGCAGCGACAGGCTTATTGCTGGAAATTGCCAAATCACCATCCTAACACGTAATTTATGTGGGCATCTGGGGAAGCAGTCTTTAAAGCGCTGCAGCTTTTTGGAAGGAGCCAGATTTAGCAAAGTAAAACCTGCTCTTGAAAACTCCACTAAGACTGTGTACAAAATAAGCTCTTCACTCATGATTTGGTCTACCCTCTGGTGGCAGGTGCCACATTCATATGCAATCTTGTTTGTCCTTTCAATACACCTGTGTGCTTTACAAAAAGATAAAGCATTTTTTTCTAATGAAACACAGCTTAACACTTTCTTGCTTGCCAGGTTTGATGGTTTGGGAGTTCCCCGGCCCCCACACTTTGTAAAATGACCCAGACTAGAACTCAGCCAGCTGGAAGTGAAGGACTGAAGCTCTGTTTACAGCTCAGCACAATGCACAAGCAGAAGTATACACAATAGACAGGAATAGTTACAGACATAGACAAGTTAAAGGTAATGCAGAAATACAACTCCCCTCCCAGAAATCGGAGACCATTAGGATCATTTTTATTAATACAGTTAATATTTATATTCTTTTATTAATACAGTTAATTGTAGGATTCATTTTTTTTAATACAGTTAATATATGGATTACTTTTTTATCAATACAGTTAATATTTGGATTAAGTTTTATCAATACCATTAATATTTTGATTACTTTTTTATTAATACAGTTAATAGATGGACTACTTTTTTATTAATACAGTTAATATACAAATTACTTTTTTATCAATACAGTTAATATTTGGATTACTTTTTTATTAGTACAGTTAATAGATGGACTACTTTTTTATTAATACAGTTAATATACAAATTACTTTTTTATCAATACAGTTAATATTTGGATTACTTTTTTATTAGTACAGTTAATAGATGGACTACTTTTTTATTAATACACTTAATGTATGGATTCCTTTTTTATCAATGCAGTTAATATTTTGATTACTGTTTTATTAATACAGTTAATATTTGGATTATTTTTCATTAATACAATAACATTTGGATTATTTTTTCATTAATACAGTTAACATTTGGATTGTTTATTAATTAATACAGCTAATATTTGGATTATTTTTATTAATACAGTTACTATTTGGATGGTTTTTTTATTAATATGGTTAATATTTATATTATTTATATTATTTTTATTAGTACGGTTAATATTTGAGGTTTTTTTAAATTAATACAGTTAATATTTGGATTATTTTTTATTAGTACAGTTAGTATTTGGATTATTTTTTATTAGTACAGTTAGTATTTGGATTATTATTTAATTAATACAGTTAATATGTGGGTTCCTTTGTATTAATGCAGTTAATATTTGGATTGTTTTTTATTAATGCAGTTAATATTTTGATTACTTTTTTATTAATACAGTTAATATATGGAGTACTTTTTTATTAATAAAGTTAATAGATGGATTATTTTTTATTAATACAGTTAATATATGGACTACTTTTTTATCAATACAGTTAATAGATGGATTACTTTTTTATCAATACAGTTAATATTTGGATTACTGTTTTATTAATACAGCTAATATTTGGATTATTTTTTACTAATACAGTTAATATTTAGATTACTTTTTATTAGTATGGCCAATATTTGAGTTATTTTTTAATTAATACAGTTAATATTCAGATTATTTTTTATTAATGCAGTTAATATTTGGATTATTTTTTATGAATACAGTTAATATTAGGATTCTTTCTGCATAAATTAAGTCAAACTAAGCCTCTTCCTACTTTTATACTTAGGTATTTCTTTTGAAGATATAATTTGAGCATGACATGGAGGAATGAGTTCTGATATATTTGTGTGTGAAGAAATTAATTTTTGTTAATCTGTTCATTAAAATTTTGATAGGGGGGGGAAAAAAAAAAACAACAAAAAACCACAACTTCAAAGTTTTCCAGACAACCTAATCTGGTGGTTTTAATTTCAGGTGCAGTATTAATAAAAAGGAAAGCATCCACAGTGCTGTGGATAAATATTCATCACAGAGCTGCTATTACAGGCTAATGTTCATCCAGTAATAACTTAGTTAATAGCAAATAATTTGAAGAGTGAGTGCACAGAAAGTTAATGTGCCTGAGATGAAGAATGCAGGAGTGTTTTTCTTTCTGGAAAACAGATTCTGAGAGGTAGACAAATAGAACTTTTCTTGTGATTCTGATGGTTTTGTTACTGTTTACCAACTAAGACTGCAAGATGAAGACCTCAAGTGCTTATATAGCCACTAGACACACAGCAAACAGTGGCAGTAGCAAGGCAAGCCTCCTGCCCCCATACCAAGTGCTATTCCTTGCTTTCAATTCAGATTTAACACAGATTCTTTAAGGGTGTGGAAAGGAGCTGGGTGTTCCTCCCCTTCTTGGGACTCAAAGGTTGTTTTCCACCTTTGAGAACACTTTATTTTCTGTTTTAAATAGGAATTGCAGAGGTATTGAGTGGTCTCTTGCATTCTGAAAAGCTGGCTTTCTGGGAGGTTGTGGATGCTCCCTCCCTGGAGGTGTTCAAGGCCAGGTTGGATGAGACCTTGAGTGACCTGTGCTAGTGGGAGTTGTCCCTGCCTATGGCAGGGGGTTGGAACTGGATGAGCTTTGAGGTCCCTTCCAACCTTACCATTCTGTGATGCTATGATCATGACAATCCAGACAATAGTGACTCTGGAAATAGATTGTAGGAGGTTGTGTTCTTTTTTTTCCCCTAGCTATACTGCGAGGCAAGCAAACAGATATTCTTTGGGTCACAATTGGTACACCTGCTGAAGTGCAGGTCCTTTCCTCAGCACTACTGCTCTTTGACAAGAGCATCATAATTATTATTATAAACTGTATTTTTTTTCAGTCAGGAGAGCAGTAGGAGGAATAGGGAATTGAAACACACCAAATCATATTTAATTTGTTGCTTAGCAGCCAAAGCAAATTATGGAAATCTGTGGTAGATATTGCTGTAGTAAAGGGATTTTAGATCAACTTGTCTGGTTTTGTGGTTACTTAAAATTACACCAAAGTTCAGAGTTTGAGGGAGGAAGATTTCTCTTCCCAGTTACTGATTCTCTCAGCCCTAACCACGTTGATTAAACCTGGAAGGCTATCAGGAGAAAAGGTGGGGGGGAGAAATAAAAATGAGCTAAAAAGGAAAACAGCTCTGCTTTTGGGAATCTCATCAGGTGAACACTTGAGTTAGGTACACAAATGAGAAGATTTAATATATCCCTAGCCTGGGTGTTCAGGCTGTATCCTAGAATTACTATGGTCATCTACTTGTGTAGTTGTGTGCAGAGTTGCACAGAGCTTTAAATTTACTTTTTGTGCTGTAATAAGTGTATCATGGCAGTATATGTGTGGTTTGGAAGTAAAAGATGTAAGGTTTGGGTTTGTTGGGGTTTTTTTTGTTCACATTTATAACTAAATAGCTGAATGCACTTCAGTTTCAGACATCTGAGTGGCTCACTTGGAAAGCAAAATTTGTATGTGTTACCAGGTATTTAAATACAATAAACAACTCTCTCTGCCCAGTCTCACCATTTTATGCAATGGCAGTTAGCAGTTGTTAAAATGCATATGAAATATCAGAAGTTTTGTAGCATTCTGCCAAACTATGTAAATTCAAGTCTTAATCCCCCCCCCCCAATTTCTTTGTGAAGAATTTAGTAGTTGCTCATCTTTTTGTTTCCAGAAACAAAGTGTCAAAAGTATGTTCAGTAAAGATGAGCATTTAAATGTGAAAAGTACAGCAAAGATGAACATTTTAATATTCAGTAGAGTAAAGATGGACATTTAAATATGAAAAGTACTTTAGTAAATGTGACTTTAGGCACTTTGCATTGTGCACAACGTTTGTTAGTCTTGAGGTTATCAGAGTACTTTAAACAGATACAGGGCATGGGGAAAAAAAAAAAAACCTGAATGGTTTATAAAGTTGAGATCTGTGTGGATAAATAGAGAACTGTGGTCAGAGGGAAAACAACAGGTGTCTTTTAAAACGTGGTCCTGTTTTTCTCTCTGCTTTTTGTATTGGTCCTAAAGTTGACTACAAAAGCTCTGGCAACAGATCTCAGACCTAAGGCTCTTTTCTGTTCCTCTGGGTGAGGTAATGCATTCTCTTCACCCAGCAACGTGTAGCTTTTTGGTGACTGGAAGAAGGAACGGTTGGAGATCCAAACTGCCAAAACAGAATTGGATTGCAGAGGAGAGACAGTCACTTATCTAAAAAAAATAATGGTAATACATGAGGAGGTAAGATTCAGAGATAAATTTAGTATAGGGAAATTTAGCATGTGGCTAAAGGAAAAGTAAATAAATTGAGCTCAGATCAGGTTCATCATTCTCAAGGCAAGTGAACACAGAATGTTGGATACAAACAAACCAACCACCACCAAATACCACCTTTTCTCCTCTTCGTTGCTTGTCCTCATGAAAGGTGCTGCTGGTGCTTCTCATTCTATCCCTAGGTTATGTAACTGTTGAAGCCAACATCCTAAACTGCTGTTTAAATGATTGTAAATACATTGTCTCCTTTTGATGATGGAAAATACTCAGATACTGGTTTGACATCATCTGGGGCCATAAAGAAAAGAAACTTACCAACTGTGCTTGAAAGCATAGTTTATGATGTAGCAAATGTGGCTTCGCTTTATTAAGTATAGTAACAGAGAAGTCAGGAAACTACCTCTTAAACCAGGCTTGTCTGGGTTGTTTTGAAAATACTCACACCTCTACTGAAAGCTGCCTGGTGGAAAAGAACCTGAGATAAAGCTAAATAGAATGAGAGGGAAAGGACTGAAGCTGGAAGAGGAGAGATTTAGACTGGATGTTAAGAAATTCTTCACAGTGGTGGTGGTAAGACACTGGAACAGGTTGCCCAGGGAGGCTGTGGATGCCTCCTCCCTGGAAGTATTCAAGGTCAGGCTGGATGATGCCTATGGCAGGGGATTTGGAACTAGATGGTCTTTAAGGCCCCTTCCAACCCAACCCATTCTGTGAAAATCAGCAAATAGTTGCATAGTTGAAGACCTGAAGCATGCAAAATTGCATGCACAAGGAAACTATTGTGAGTCACACAAAGCACTGCAGTCGCATTTATGTGCAGTGTTAGAACTGGAAAGCAGAGGAAGAGGAGGACTTAAATACTTCAGCACAACCAAATGCAGACATGAGTTTTAATCAAATTTTCAAAATAGGCACCAACAGAGAAACTTAGAATTTTTATAGTGCCCCTGTGCTGGCAAGGTTTAGGGTTTCTGAACGGAGTTGACCTGCTACCAAAAAAAGATAAGCTGAATGCAATGTAGACCAGAGGTGATAGTTGTGTTTCTGATTCATATACTCACCAAATTAGTAGAATTCATTAATGAAAGAGCATGCTGTTCAGCCTGAATTAGTTATTGAATTCAGTGTGAATGGCTGGATTTTTATTTGCTTGAAAATCCTCTGAGAAGTGCAATGGTTTGGAATAGATGGACTTTGTCTCTCTTTACAGAGAGGTGTTTCATTTGCGGGTGGGTTGCGGGTTTCTTTCAGTCCTGATTTTCAACTGACTCTGCTCAAAGGCTGGAAAGAGAAGGGAGGGATGAGAAGCTGGGAGCTTTGCATAGCAGGAAGAAGATGGCATTGTTCCCTGTAAGAAATACCCGTGGTTCAGTTTAGACTACTTGTGGCAGAGACAACATCCTTCCAGTTGATCTTGCTTCTGGTGCTTTAATACAATTATTTGTCAGGCACATGATTGTACAGGCTCACTGAGGCATAATGGAGTAAAGAAATGAGGATGGTCCATTAAGCACCTTCCCACTCCCACAGCCATTGGTATTTGAGTGAACAGAGTAAGAGCAAGCCAGATTTCAGGCTGAACAGGGAAAAAGAGCATCCTAGCTTCCCTTTTCTTCTCCATGTCAGCTAGCATTTCTTTGCCAGAATTGTTGGGACAGTTGTTCCACAGAAGGCTCCCAGGTTGTTTATGGAAGGACTAGCATCACTTCCTAAAGAAGTGTTGGCTTTGGCTATGGAAGCAGCTTATCAGATGCAAATATTTATTCCTTTTTCATTAATCCACAAAATCAGAGTTAACCAGGTTGGAAAAGACCTCTGAGATCATCGAGTCCAACCTATCACCTGACATCTTCTAATTAACTAAACTATGGCACTAAGTGCCTCAGCCAGCTTCCTTTTAAACACCTCCAGGGATGGCAGTTCCACCACCTCCCTGGGCAGCCCATTCCAATGCCAATCACTCTCTCTGGCAAGAACTTCCTCCTAATATCCAGCCTAGATCTCCCCGGCACAACTTGAGACTGTGTCCCCTTGTTCATTTGCTGGTTGCCTTACAGGGAGCTAATCCACAATGGCAGGGGATTAGAGAATAAGTATATTTTAAAAAATAAATGATGCTTTAAAATGTTAATGTGTTTTAGTACAGGTGTGTGTATGTTCATCATATGTTAGAAGAGTATTAAGGCATGGTGCAGAAGAAATTATTCCTGGCATTTCCTATCACTGCATTCCAAGTGTACTTAATTACCATGGCAAGTGACAGCTGGTTTTTGAGGTGATAAATAGGTTTGTCTTTTGCACTCAAAATGTTTGCTGAACTACAAAATATCATCTTTGCAGGCAAAGCATTAATTTGAGGTTGTTAATTTAGAGTAACAGTAACGTTAGGGGGGGAGAAAAAAAATCACTAATGTTAGGGTGAAAATACAGATAAAATATCCAACCTCATTACATTCACAGAACTGATGGGTGGATTTCCAGAAATACACAGATGTGTGAAGTGCTGCTGAAGTGCTGTGCAGAGCCAAAGCCATAATGGGAGAAACAAATCTCTTACTCAATCTATGGCATTAGCAAAGAATAATGACAGAATCACAGAATATCAGGGGCTGGAAGGGACCTCTAAAGCTCATCCAGTCCAACCCCCCTGCCAGGATCACCTAGAGCAGATCACACAGGAACACATCCAGGTGGGTTTTGAATATCTCCATAGAGGAAGACTCCACAACCTCCCTGGGCAGCCTGTTACAGTGTTCTGTCACACTCACAGGGAAAAAACTCCTCCTCACGTTTACATGAAACTTCCTCATGTACATGAAACTTCCTCATGTACATGAAACTACGTGCAGCTGAGGACTAGGAGACTGATTTAGTTGATGTACAGAGTTTAAAGGAGTTGTGACAGACCTCCATCTTCCTGTGTAAGTACATCAGAGGTAAACACTAGAGGAAGAGGAGTTACTAGAGGTACTAAGGGTGGTTCTGGAAGAGGAAGGCCAGGCCTGAATTACTTTTAAGTTGGAAATTAGGAGGAATGTTTAATCATTCAGAGTTGTGTGCTCTGAAATAGCTTTTAATTAAAATTTTATCCTTCATAGCCTTTCTGGAGGTATCAACTGGAACTTGGTTAAAGAAAAATCATCTGACAGCATTAGCGATGTTGTCCTTACCTAAATCTGGCTGTATGCTGCTGTTTGAGCAACACAGTGCAGCACTATAGAGCCTTGGTCTACAGCTGTGGCTCCAAAGCACTGCAGCAGCAGAAGGAATGATGCACATCATCCATATTCTATAAATTCTTCCATCTGAGAGGTTTATTCTAAGCTGACTTTGTGTATAACCTGAAGGAAGTTCAAGTCCTGGTTAAAATGTTCCCTTCTGCAGAACACTATGGCAGGGTTTGCAGCGCAGGGTTGTGCTTTAGGTTTCAGTACTTTAACAAACCAACCAACCAACCCAAACCCAAGCAACCTTTTCTCCTCTGACCACTGGATATCAGCTTGGAAAATACAAACATTCAAGGCAACTGTCTCCAGAGGACTGGGCTTTCAGAGGAATTTCATCTGCTTAATTGTGCAATGCAGTGAAAGAAACAGAGAGGAAACAACTCCAGCCCTGACATGACAAATGAATGTGCTATGGTGACATACAGAAGATCTTTAAAAATTATACTTCTATTGATTAAAAAAAGAAAAAGAAAGAGAGAGAGAGAGAATGAATGTACATTTTGTTTTAAAAAAAGGAAGAAAACCAAAAGCAACAACAACAAACTAAAATCCAGAGGAAAGATCCTTTGAAATAGATGACTACAGATAAACTATTTACTGATCTTGACTAACTACTTAGGTGTAGTAGCTAAGCTACAAGAGGAACGTTCAGTGAGTTCAAGGGCAGTGGAATGCAGTTTGAGTGCTTATCTTTTAAATATTTAAATTTATGTAAGGTTGTGAGATAGAATTGTACACCCCTCCTTATCACAGCCTTCGTGAAGTGCTTTTTTTTTGTTGCTGATACTTTGCAGAAAATGTTTCATCCAAACAGCTAAATAATGAAATCTGCACCAAACTCTTGCTGAGTATTCTTACTTTAAAAGGTAAGGGTCCCAGAGCAATGGCACAGGTTCCCCACAGAGATTGTGGAGTCTCCTTCTCTGGATCTGGAGTCTCCTGTCTGGATGTGTTCTTGTGCAAACTACCCTAGGTGATCTTGCCTTGGCAGAGAAGTTGAACTCAATGTTGGAGGGGACCTCCAGAGATCCTCTAAAGTTCTGTGATTCTGGAATCTCCTTCTCTGGAGATTTCCAAGACCTGTCTGAATGTATTCCTGTGTGACCTGCCCTAGGTGACCCGGCTCTGGCAGGGGGATTGGACTTGATGATCTCCAGAGGTCCCTTCCAACCCCTATCATCCTGTGATCCTGTGAACAGTAGCCACCATCAGATGCTTAGAGAATAGTGAGAATAGGATTAGCCAAATAGTGTTTCCTAATATTCTTTCAGCTTCTGAACATTTTCATGCTGAAGGTTTTGTAACCTTGTGGGGATTAGTCTGTTAAGGTACCTGCAATGAATCTTTCTCCCAAGTGCTTGTCTGGTTTTCCCTTGACCTCATTATATGAGCTTCTTGCATTCAGTGCCCCTGGCACACAGTCCAGGGGAGGCTGCTGCTCATTGTTTAAAGTCCTGCCATGTTTCCTACCTTTATATGATATCCATTTGTTTGCTCTGTTGGAAGAAACCATGAATACTTAATCTCCAAGGTGCAGCCACTAAAGATTTTGTAGATCTCTGTTGTAGCAGCTCCCAAACTCACGTTTGTTTTTGCAAACAGAAGAGTCCCAATCTATTTGAGCCTCCTTGTGTGGCAGTAATTCATACTGTAGGTTGCTCTTGCCCTCTCAGAACCATTTCCACTTCCATGCCCTCTATTGAGAGCAACAGGCAAAAAGCTTTGTGCAATGTTTAAAGTGTGGAACAAACATTAAGTTTCTAAATATGTGAGTGCTGGGGGCCAGAAGGGGTGGGACAGGTTCTGCTCACTTGCTCCCTGCCATAGGACAAGGAGCAATGGATGGAAGCTGCAGCACAGGAGGTTCCAGCTCAACACAAGGGGGAACTTCTTGACTGAAAGGGTCCCAGAGCACTGGCACAGGCTGCCCAGAGAGGTTGTGGAGTCTCTGGAGCCTTTCAGGGCCTGTCTGGATGTGTTCCTGTGTGCCCTGAGCTGGATTGTCTGGTCCTGCTCTGGCAGGGGGCTGGACTGGATGATCTCTTCAGGTCCCTTCCAACCCCTGACATCCTGTGATAAGTTGATAGGAATACCTAGGAGGACCTCTTTCTGGTTTGTATCCTTTTCCCTTCCCAGCATTTCCTTATTTTCATAACACTTCTTGAATTTCCTGATTAGCCTTTTTATGGCTGAACACCAAGCTGCTGCTTTTAGGGAGTTATCTAGCGTGACCCCACTCTTCTGCTCCTTAGTGCTGCAGGTCTGCTCAAAGCCTCTTGTATTATATATGAAGCTAGGATTAGTTTTCCATAGGTGTATCCTTTTACATGAATCTGAACTGACTTTCACCAACCATTTTATTACCTGAGCACTCAGACCAAGGAGGTGCTTTTGTTGGTCTTTAAGGCACTCCTCCTTACTACCTTTTAATAAACACATACCACCGGCAGATTGTCTCACCTCACTGATGTGCTGCCATCCCTTTCTCCTTCTCCCTTCCCATGCTGCTTGTGCATGTGTTAAACAGGACAGCACAATCCATGTCCAACACTAATCCATGTCACTAAACAGCACATCTGTGTGTCTTCTAAATACCTCCAGGGATGGCCACTCAAACACTTCCATGGGCAGCCTGCTGTGAGCTTTGGCAGTGGTTTTAATTATCTTGTATTTAATAATAATATGATTGAGTTTTGTAAAACTGGGAAGATAGTGAAGGGCCTAGAGAATAAATCTTATGAGGAGCGACGGAGGGAGCTGAGGATGGTTAGTGTGAGGAAGAGGAGGCTGAGGGGTGACCACATTGCTGTCTACAACTACCTGAAGGGACATTGTGGAGAGGCTGCTGCTGGGCTCTGCTCACAGGTAATTTCAGACAGAACAAGGGGGAATGGCCTCAAGCTGAGGCTGGGGAGGTTTAGATTGGGCATTAGGAAAAAGTTTTTCATGGAGAGAGTGCTCAGGGACTGGAATGAGCTGCCCAGGGAGATGGTGGAGTCAGCCACCCTGGCGGTGTTTCAGGGTGGTTTGGATGTGGTGCTTGGGGCTATGGTTTAAGGTGAATCTTGTAGAGTAGGGTTCTAGGTTGGACTTGGTGATCCTGAGGGGCTTTGCCAACCTGCATGATGCTGTGATTCTGTGAAAGAATAATAGTTGGAAAGAGAGAATTTCCTAAGAAATATGAGCAGTGAAGCCCATCTTTTTGTAATGAGCAAAGGTAATGCTAATTGAAAATGTAGAGTGGGATTGGCTTTATTGTCTCCTGTCATGTAAGGAGTGAATTGTGCTTAAATTTAGTATTGAGGCAAAGATTTAACTAGGTTTAAGATGGAGCTTGATTAGTTCAGTTCATGAATAGGGTTTTACAGCATTGTCTTTTGCGTTGCATAGGATTAGAGTCATGGATTAAGGATGACATATCCTACCCAAACTGCAGTTTAGCTCCTCAAAACATATACATCTCAGATAGTCAAATCTATTTATTATCCAAGGCTGCTGAACACTGCATGTACAAACACATTGATTTTCCAAGGCTGCTGAGCACCATGTGTAGAAATACATTAAAATCCACCCTGCCTAGCTGAGGCATTTAACTTGAGCCACCCACACATGATTAGAGGTGCTTAATTTATGGAGGTGTCTGGACAGCCTCCTCAATTCTCTATCCTTCCCAGGAGAAACTTGAGAAGCTGAGCTGAGGATTAGATCTATGAGCGATTTTATCTCGTGTCAGAGTGGCCATTGCTGTTCCTGAGTGATGGAGCATTCAGTCTCTTATGCCATATTGCAGCACTGAGAAAGATGAGTGCAGCACTCAAGCTGGGTGATGTAAACCTGTGTCTTCCCATTTCTAGGAGAGAAAGGGCTAGGCAATAGAGGAAAAATGCTTTTTAAGTAACCAGCACATTAAGCTGGAAGGATGCATATCAAATTGCCTAATCAGTACTTCTGAAGATGATTTTATCTAATGACATTTTTTTTTTCAATTTATTAATGCATAATTATTTTCTTAGATTAAGAGCTGGAGACTTACTTCTGGCGCTGGCAGCTAATATCCCAATTTCTGGATAAGATTTGGCTCCCTTATTTGCTTGCTCAGTTTCAAGGGCTTTCACATAAAAGATTAAACCACAGAACATTCTGATTGCTGCAGTAAGGGAGGCATGAACTCATTCCTCTTAATCTGGCTTCGATCCTTTGATCAGTCTTTCCATTTCTCAAGTGGGTTCTCCAAAGAGCAGGCTGTTGTTCTGGAGGCAAGAACCATCCTTCCTTTGGCCATTATGCTTCAAATCATAGAATCATAGAATGGGAAGGTTGGAAGGGACCTCAAAGCTCATCCAGTTCCAACCCCCTGCCATAGGCAGGGACACCTCCCACTAGCACAGGTCACTCAAGGCCTCATCCAACCTGACCTTAAACACCTCCAGGGAGGGAGCAGCCACAACCTCCCTGGGCAACCTGTGCCAGTGTCTCACCACCCTCACTGGAAAGAACTTCCTCCTAACATCCTATTTCAATCTCCCCTCTGCCAGTTTAAACCCATTGCCCCTTGTCCAGCTTGTTGCCATCTGCAAACTTGCTGAGGGTGCACTGATTCCTCTGTTCATGTCACTGACAAAGATGTTAAACAGCACTGGTGCCAGCACTGCTCCTTGAGGGACGCCACATGGCACTGGTCTCCAGGTGGACATTGTGCCTTTCTGCATGCCACCATCCAGCCAATAGAGTAGAAGGACTTAATCCGAAATACATGGAGGCCTTTTAGATTTCCTGTTGGTTCCTACATCCTTAGTAGAAAAAGAAAAGCAGGAAATAGAGTTGCTCTTGACAGGCACCTGTGATGGAGCCTGGGATGGCGATTTGCCACTGAGGCTGCCCAAGTGACTGCTGCTGCCTTCCCAACCATGTCCTCCTTCCTTTTCCTGTGCTTGAAACCAGTATTTGGTTTCATATATACACTCATGTTCATATAACATAACAATGAGGTTTCTGCACACTTTTATTCCAATAGTGTGTCCTAATTTCTCTGATTATCTACAGCTGACAAATCCTAAAGGCAGAAGGAATTACTGAGTCACTTGGTTCTTACGTTACATACCTCAGAGGCAAACAAGTATCTTTATTACTCGGTAATTGTATGGACTAGTTCAAAGTCTAACAATCCTAAGCTATCTTTTCAGAGCTCCCTGTAGAGTCAGCCAAAGATAATCTCATTTCTCCATCCCAATTCAATTGCTATCAGCCCTCTGCTAAATAGCTGTTTAGAGAGAAGGAGCCAAGTTTATTAACTCTTCTACTAGGGCTGCCCTTCCTCTTGGTTGACTGAGCTGATTTTTTTTTTTTTTTGCTTTCTCATAATGACTTTCATTTTCTTTTTCATGTCTTTAGTCCTTCAACTCCTCCAAAAGAGTGGGCAGAGATCTGTATTGACTCAGTGCTTCCCTTGTCACAGAAGATGATATGATTGTCACATGCTGTGGCCCTGAAGGCTATGGGTGTTTTTCCTGCAGGCTGAGAACACTTTTGTTTCACTCATAAATATCCACATGCAGGTTGTTTTGGTAATGGAGTTTTAATAACGTTGATGCCATAAGGTGTGCATTTACCATCTCTTTTATTAAGAGGTCTGATGGTAGGGGAACACAGTCCTGAAAACAGACTTCTGGTACCATGAGGATGAATTCCCCCATAGAGCTTCCAAACATGCCTGGCTTACCTCTTCTTGAAACTGCAATGGCATCTCCAGTTTAGTGTCTGTAGTTCTCATTCCCATGGATTCTGTCTTTTGCTAGCCCAATGCACAAACTACAAGAACGTGAGAATTTCAGAGTGTTATTTCATATCTATGCCTCCAGCTTTGTAAGCTGATAACTTAAAATAATTGTTGTTTGAAGCATGGCATGAGGCCCAGTTATTTTAAAATCAAGTTTCCAAACCTAGGCTCAAAAAGGTGAACACAGTCATTCTTTGTCTGCGATTTGTGTTTCATCCCAATCATCTCTAAGCTGCTGTCTGATTTGGAACCATTTCCCTAGGGGAGCAGGTATGTGAAATGGTTTTTGAAGTGCTGCCCATATGAAAATGTATGTCTTTGCAAATGTTATGGGCAATGGAAAGGTGACAGGTGTTGGTTTACATGTAAACAGATACAGGAAACCAGAGAGGATAGGCATCTTACAGATGCCCCAATTATGGGAGCAGCTTTAGTTAAAGCTCACAGTCAAGCATGGCACAAAAGCCTTGAGAGGAGGAGCTTTAATTAGTTCCAATGTTCACCCAAAAAAAAAAAAAAATTAAAAATTGTTTTCTCTGCAATATTTACAACTTCCCTGGCAAGAATATTTCTCAAACTCAGACATGGACAGCGAAAGTAAAATCTAGCTAGAATTAATTTTGTATTTATTGTCATATGTAAATGTGAGGTCTTCAAATGCTGCTTATCAAATGATGAGGAAATAGAATTTTGTCTGAGAAAGAAGTTTTTCTTTGCAACTTTATTTTAAGGTGCCTAAGTTATGGCTTACAGAAAGGATGAAACATGGGAGTTTATTTATTGAAATAATAACAAGTTTTAAAACTTGCTTGCAAGTAATCCCCACTTGCTTGCCTAAGTTTGCTAAATTAATAATGATTCTTTTTATAAGCCAGAGGGTGCAGCCTCATTTATCCTTCATCAGAGTGTAGTGACAGAAGGGTAATTCTTTAAAAAATGTTGGCATGAGGAGTTTCTTCTATGTGAATGTTTATTTATTCTTTGGAATTCGTAGACATTAGTCTAATAAAAAATAATTCCTATTACAAGTGCTTAGTGTGGTCTTGAAAACAATCNGAAGAAAGGAAAAAAAAAAAAGAAAAAGCAGCCCTAACTTGTAAAATTGAATTTGTGCAGGCCCAAATTTAGGGTAAATGAAAGCGATGAATACTGATAAAAGTGTGCCTGAGGTGTTCCCTTCTCTGTGAGGCTCAGCCAGTCGTGGTTGTTCAGCCTGGAGAAAAGAAGGCTCAGGGGACACTTAATAAGAGCCTTGCAGTACCTGAAGGAGGGTACAAGAAAGATGGGGAGGGACTGGTTACAAGGGCTTGTAGTGATAGGACAAGAGGGAGTGGGTTGAAGCTTGAGGGGAGAGGAGATTTAAACTGGAGATTAGAAGGAAACTCTTGACAGTGGTGGTGGTGGTGAGACACTGGCACAGGTTGCCCAGGGAGGTCGTGGATGCCCCCTCCCTGGAGATATTCAAGGCCAAGTTGGATGATGCTTCGAGCAGCCTGAGCTACTGGAAGGTGTCCATGCCCATGGCAGGCAGGTTGGAACTAGATGATCTTTAAGGTCCTTTTTAACCCAACCCATTCTATAAACCTATGTAGCTGAAGATTCTACCCAAGAAATGACTGTAAAGCCTCTACCTAAAATAAAATGATTAAACTTGTCTGGGAAAAAATTATCTTCCCAAAGAACACAGCCCTTGGTAGGAACCAGGCACAGAGGAGTCCTCCACTCTTAGCAAATCTTTCTTTCACTTCAGCAGGGAGCTTTTGATGCTCTGAGTGAGGAAGGAAAGGATCAGTTTCTTGCCTTCCACAACATAAATCATCAGTGGCTGCGGAGTGCTGAATATTTAATAACATCTCTGTTCCAAAGCAAACAGCTTTTCTGTGACTGTTAATACCTCTTCCTCCACAGCACCTCTGTTCAGATGTGGTAAGTGGCATAAATGGCAGGGCAGGATGGTGTTGATCCACATTCCTGCAACAAATCTTCTGCCTCTGAGGAATTTCATTGTTCATAATAGGGAAAGCTTCTTCTACACAGAAGCTCAGCTAAGTGATAGTAGGGTGATTGTTACACATCTGTACATACCACTTGACGGTTGGTCCATCTCAATTCTTTGAACACTGTGAAAAAGAAACTCAAACCCCAAGAATCCTAGCATAACATCCAAGCATAAAATGCTTTCAGGCACTTGGAATCGTAGCATAGAATCATAGAATGG
>VWZE01004765.1:4260-26437 GCA_013396675.1 Eubucco bourcierii | reverse complement strand
TAAAGATTTAAAATTTAAAGATTTAAAGTTTTAAAAATTAAAGTTTTAAAAATTAAGGATTTAAAAATCAAGGATTTAAAAATCAAGGATTTTGAAAGTTAAGGATTTAAAAATTAAAGATTTTAAATTAAAGATTTAAAAATTGAAGATTTTAAAATTACAGATTTTAAAATTACAGATTTTAAAATTAAGAAAAATATTTTTTAAATCCAACATTTTAAATCTGAAACAAAAAAAAAATCCTAAGATTTTTAAACTGAATATGGAAAACATCCAAGATTTTAAATCCAAAGTCAAAACATTGTAAGATTTTAAAACTCCAGATTAAAAATATCCAAGATTGTAAATCTGAAGCTAAACAATCAATAAAATTTTGAAACTAATGGTTAAAATAAATAACATTTAAAATCTGAAGCTAAACATTTCTAAGATTTTAAAAGTCAAGGTTAAAATAAGTCTCAATATTTTAAATCTCAAGCTAAAAAAAACTGAGATTTTTAAATTCAAGGTTTAAATCCTCCAAGATTTTAAATCTGAAGGAAAAAAAGAGGGAAAAAAATCAAGATTTTTGAACTCAAGATGAAAAAAATTCCAAGATTTTAAATCTGAAGCAAAAAAATTGTAAGATTTTAAATCTCAATTTTTTTTTAAAAAATTTAAAAATCACAAGATTTGAAATGTGAAGGAAAAAAAAATGAAGATTTAAACTCAAGATGAAAATAAATCACAACATCTAAAATCTGAAGCTAAAAATTTGTAAGATTTTAAAACTCAATGTTAAAAAAAAAAATCTAAGACTTTAAAATATGATTTGGCTTCAGATTTAAAAGTCAAGATTAAAAACCTCCAAGATTTTAAACCTGAAGCTAAGGAAATTTAAGATTATTAAACTGAAGAAGAAAAAAGTGCAAGATTTTCAAATTCAAGATAAAAAAACATACCAAGATTTGAAATCTGAAGCTAAAAATTTGTTAAGATTTTCCAACTCAAGATAAAAATTAATTGCAACATTTTAAATCTCAAGCTAGAAAACCAGAAAAATGTAAAATATAAAAATATAAGATTTTAAAATTCATGATTAAAAAAATGAAAGATCTGAAATCTGAAGCAAAAAAAAATTTGAATTTTTTTTTTTAAGTCAATGAAAAAAAATTGCAAGATTTTTTTACTCAAGATAAAAAAAAATCCAAGATTTGCAATCCGAAGCTAAATCATATTTTGAAAATCAAGATTCACCAAACTGGAAATTCACCAAGCTGGAAAAACATGGACTGGATGTGTGCAGCACTGCTGGGTAAGGAACTGGCTGGATGGTGGCACCCAGAGAGTGGTGACCAAGGGCACAATGTCCACCTGCAGACCAGTGCCAAGTGGCTCCCTCAGGGCTCAGTGCTGGCACCAGTGCTGTTTGACATCTTTGTCAGTGCCATGGACAGAGGAATCAGTGCAGCCTCAGCAAGTGTGCAGCTGGCACCAAGCTGTGTGGCACAGTCACTTGCTAGAGGGCAGGGATCCATCCAGAGGGACCTGCACAGGCTGCAGAGCTGTGCCCAGGCCAACCTCATGGCATTCAACAAGGCCAAGTGTAAGGTCCTGCCCCTGGGTAGGCACAATGCCAAGCACAGCTCCAGGCTGGGTGGGGAATGGCTGAGAGCAGCCCTGAGGAACAGGCCCTGGGGGTGTGGGGTGATGAAAAGCTCAAGCTGAGGCTGCAGTGTGAGTGCAGCCCAGACAGCAACTGTGTGCTGGGCTGCAGCAAGAGCAGTGTGGGCAGCAGGGCAAGGGAGGGGATTGTGCCCCTTGGCTCTGCTCTCCTCAGACCCCACCTGCAGTCCTGGGTGCAGTTCTGGAGCCCCCAGCACAGGAAGGACATGGAAGGGTTGGAGGCAGTGCAGAGGAGGCCACCAAGATGCTGAGAGGGCTGCAGCAGCTCTGCTGTGAGGACAGGCTGAGAGAGTTGGGGCTGTGCAGCCTGGAGAGGAGAAGGCTTCCAGGAGAGCTTGGAGTGGCCTTGCAGGATCTGAAGGGGGCTGCAGGAAGGCTGGGGAGGGACTATTGACAAGGGCTTGGCATGAGAGGACAAGGGGCAATGGGTCTGAAGGGGCAGGGAGGAGACTGAAAGTGGATGTTAGGAGGAAGTTGTTTGCAGTGAGGGTGGTGAGACACTGGCACAGGTTGCCCAGGGAGGTTGTGGAGCACAGAAGCACAGAATGTGCTTGGAGGTGTTCAGGACCAGGCTGGATGAGGCCTTGAGTGACTTGTTCTAGTGGGAAGTGTCCCTGCCTATGGCAGGGGATGGAACTGCCTGAGCTTTGAGGTGCCTTCCAACCTAACCCATTCTATGACTGGAACTGGATGAGTTTTGAGCTCCCTTCCAACCTAACCCATTCCATGATTCTATGACTGGAGCTGGTTGAGCTTTGGGGTCCCTTCCAACCCACCCCATTCTATGATTCCATGATTCTGCAAGTCCCTGGAGGTGTCCAAGGACTGTGTGGACACAGCACTTTTGAGACACAGTTTAATGGCCACGGTGGAGGGGTTTAGGCTGAAAGTTGGACTCAATGATCTGAAAGGTCTCTTCCAACCAGTGATTCTGTGCTCAGTTGTGAGCAAAGCCTCGGAAGCAGCTGCCAGCAGAGCCCCCTCCTCTCCCCCACAGCACAGCAGAGAGAGTGACAATGTTATCAAATAAACCCAGCTCGACATCTGCTATTGGAGCTAATACAAAGCATTGGGTGTCACACTCCACACAGAATCCTGCAGCAAGTGGAAACCTAATCCTGATGGACACTTAGCAACAACAACAAAAAAAAAGAGATAAAATAAAATAATATATAATTACCAAATGAAGAGCATATGTGGGGAGTATCTGATGGTTTTCCCACTCTGAAAAATAAAAATGAGAGCTGTGATTGCCAGGAACTGCCACGCTTGGGGAGCTCTGCAGAAAACACTCCACCAGTTTCATGTGGGCCAGAAATGGAAGGTGGGGAGGGAGGAGGGAAGGAGCACACAAAAAAACCCCAACAAGCCCAAGCCCAAAGTGATGCTGTTAGGAAAGCCAGGCTGCTGTTAGTAAAGTGCCCTTGGATCACCTGCTCCATCCACAGGGATGGGATGTTTAGTGTGGGCCACAAATGGAATGGGGGTGAGAAGGAGAGGGAGAAGGGAGGAAGCACACACACAAAACCATCACCAAACCACCAAACCCAACAAGCCCAAAGTGATGCTGTTAGGAATGCCAGGCTGCTGTTAGCAAAGTGCCCTTGGATCACCTGCTGCATCCACCTGGGCGCTGGGCGACTGGCGCCGGCAGGGCATCGAGCGAGCAGCAGGCAGCTGGAACCCTCTGAGTCCTCACTTGTCAGAAAGGAATCAATCATCCCCCAAGATGTCAGCATCTGCCCTGACCATTTTATATCAGAATAAATGGCAGATGGTGGTGTTTTTATATTTAATCAGCTCCCACCAAATGTGGCTGCATCCCTTATAAAACTCAGCCATCTGCAGTGTGTAGGTGTGCACCAACCCAGCTCCCTGCCTGCTGCAAGAGCCTCTCCTCTTAAAGGTAAAACTCTGCAGCTCCAACCCTTTCTGGGTGCTGACTTCAAGCCAGCACCAAAAGCCTCACAGCAAACTGCTCTCTGCTTTTATACCTGCTTGGCTTTTAGTTTTGGGCCGTGTTCGGTGTTTGCCGTGGCCAGGCTGGGTCTGGACGTCCCTGCTGTAAAAATAGGAGCACAGAGTGGCCTGGGGAGGGGAGGCAAAGACCTCCAAGATTCATGGATTCATGGAATGGGTTGAGTTGGAAGGGTCCTGAAAGATCATCTAGTTCAAACCCCTCTGCCATGGGCAGGGACACCTCACACTAGCACAGGTTGCTTAAGGGTTGGTCCAGCCTGGTGCTGAACACCTCCAGGGAGGTTGCGGAGCACAGAAGCACAGAATGAGATCAAAGATCAAAGATCCCATTCTGTGCTTCTGTGCTCCACAACCTCCCTGTGCCAGTCTCTCCCCACCCTCAACCTGTGCCAGTCTCTCCCCACCCTCACTCTCAGGAATTTCTTCCTCCTCTCCAGTCTCAATCTGCCCTCCACAAGCTTCAACCCATTCCCTCTCATCCTGGCACTGCCAGCCCTTGTCAAAAGTCCCTCCCCAGCTCTCCTGTAGCACTTTCAGGTACTGAAAGGCTGCTCTGAGGTCTGTCTGGAGCCTTCTCTTCTCCAGGCTGAGCAGCTCCAGCTCTGCCAGCCTGTGCCCACAGCAGAGGTTCTGCAGCCCTCTGAGCATCTTGGTGACCTCCTCTGGACCCTCTCCAGCAGCTCCAGGTCCTCTCTGTGCTCCAGAGCTGGACACAGTCCTGCAGGTGAGCAGAGCAGATGGGCAGGATCCCCTCTCTCCATCTCTGCCCACGCTGGTTTGGATGCAGCCCAGGCTGCCCTTGGCCCTCTGGGCTGGCAGTGCCCATTGCTGGCTTACTCCCTGTGTACAGAGCCCTCTAAGAAGCTGAAGGGTTCCTCCTGGGTTTGTAAAGCAGCTCAGAGGGACTGCCTCTGCCCTGCTCCTGCTGCTCTCACTGCTCCTTCTCAGTGCTGCATCACGGCCACAGCCATTACTTGAGGTCATCCAATGGCCCCCTGCTAGTGGGCAGGGAGGGCACAGAGGGAGGCAGCTGTGCTGGGCAGCAGGGTTCCAACACCTGTTGGCAGTGGTTGGTGGAAAGCTTCTCTTCAGCTTCAGCCCCAGCACAGCACTCAGGTTTGGCTCTGAGCCCCATGGCCTTGGTGACTCACCTGAAACCAGGCTGCTCCTGCAGCTCTCTGGGGCAGGCCAACCCAAACTGCCCCCAGGCTGCATTGCTTCAGAGGGGGTTTGGTAACCTGAGAGCTCAGCACCTCCCTCTGAGTTACTGACTTAGTCTGGTGCTTTGTGTTCCCCTCCAGGACCATCTCTGCTTTTTCACCCAGACCTTGTAGGAGCTGTCCAGGACACACCTTAGAGAGTCACAGTCACAGACTGCTTTGGGTTGGAAAGGACCTCAAAGCTCAGCCAGTTCCAGCCCCTGCCATGGGCAGGGACAGCTCCACCAGCACAGGCTGCTCAAGGCCTCATCCAGCCTGGCCTCTGAACACCACCAGGCTTGGTGAAGCCTCCACAACTTCTCTGGGCAACCCTTCCCAGGGCCTCAGCACCCCCACGGGAAGAAGCTCGCTGAATGCTCACAGCTGATGTGTCAGGGGGCACTGCCCCAGCCCCTCCTCACACTCTGCCCCAGCTCCTGCACTCACACACAGTGTTCCAACTGAGCAGCCTAGAATCAGTCAGGGCTGGAAGGGACCACAAGCAGCATCCAGCTCCAACCCCCTGCCATGCCCAGGAACACCTCACACCAGATCAGCCTGCCCACAGCCTCAGCCAGCCTGGCCTTAAACACCTCCAGGGATGAGGCTTCCACCACCTCCCTGGCCAACCCCTGCCAGGCTCTCCCCACCCTCCTGCTCAACAACTTCTTCCTCACCCCCAGGCTGACTCTCCCCATTTCTAGCTTGGTTCCATTCCCCCCACTCCTATCCTTACCTGACAGCCTCAAAAGTCCCTCCCCAGCTTTCTTGTAGGCCCTCTCAAGATGACACTTGAGGGCATGGTTTAATGGCCACGGTGGCATTATGTTGGCAGTTGGACTCAGTGATCTTAAAGGTCTTTTCCCACCAAAACAATTCCATGATCCTATGAAGATGGCCCTGGAGATGAAGTTGGGAAGATTTCATCTGCTGCAGCTAAAAGAGGGAGCCAATGAGTAGCAGAAAGGCAAAGCAAAACTACTCCAGGATCTGTTCCTCTCCTGTCAGGTGAAGGCTCTATGCAGCTCTTGCACAGCTCCCAGCTCCCACATTCCTCACTGCAGGCTCCCAGCCCAGAGAGCTCCACAAGAAGAGCAGCTTGTGCCCAGCATCCAGCAGAGTGTGAGGAGAGGGTTCTGGGTGGCTGTCACCCCTGCATGAGGCTCAGCACACTGCTGGGGGCATCCTCCACTGAGAGGCACCATGCTCTGGGCAGCCCTGGGAAGGGGGCACCCAGAGACAGCCACCTGGTGATGCTCTCCAGGTAACAAAGACCTGCTGCTGTGGTCAGGAACGACTTTGGCACTGGGGAGAGGAGAGAGGACTGCAGCAATGGCTTAGCTTCCCAGCCCAGCATCTCCCAGCCATGCAGGACACCTTCTGTGGCTGCCCACCTGTGGAAACACAGCCTGGGCCAGGCTGTGACAACCCCTTAGGCAAAAAGATTTTACTCATCTCCAACCTAAACCTCCTCTGCTGCAACTTGAGGCCATTTCCTCTCCTTCTATCCCCTGAGCCTGGGGAGCAGAGCCCAACCCTCCTGCCTGCAGCCTCCTCCCAGGGAGCTGCAGAGAGCAATGAGCTCTGCCCTCAGCCTCCTTTTCTTCAGGCTCCCTCAGCTGCTCCTCCCCAGCCCTGCTCTCCAGACCCTGCCCCACCTTTGGTGCCTTTCTCAGACCCTCAGTGTCCTTCATAGAATCAAGCTCCAAGCTCACCCAGCCCTAACCAATCAACCAGATCATGGATTGCACTAAGTGCCCCATCCAGGCTTTGCTTCAACACCTCCAGGGATGGGCACTCTCTTTCCATACTGTGACTGCAAGGCAGAGGACAGGATGGATGTGGAGGTGCCCTGGCACCTCTGGAGGTCTGAGTTGTCTCCACTGGTACATTTGATGAGCATCATCTCTGGACCTCCTCCAGCTCCTCAGTGCCCCTCTTGGGCCCAGGAGCCCAGACCTGACACCTCCCATTAGCACAGGTCACTCAAGGCCTCATCCAACCTGTCCTCCAACACCTCCATGGAGGGGGCACCCACAGCCTCCCTGGGCACCCTGTTGCAGTTAACAGCCCTGACACCAATGTCAACTGCTTGGTTCCCCTGACCCTGCCCACCAGAGATCCACCACCTGAACGCGGTGCTGCGAGCGGTGGCACCGCGAAGCTGAACCTCCTCTCCTCTAGGGATGCAGTGGAGGGTGGTGGTGGTGGCTGGGGGTTTTTCCCCCCCCTCCATCATTTCCTCTCCACGTCAGCAGGTCTCCTGCGTGGCAGCAGCACCATTTAAAACAAAGAGCTTTGATTTATAGCCAGTCCCCAGGCTCATAAATCACACCTGCGGCGCGGTGCTCCCAGCTCCCCGGCTCCTGCCAGCCTTTACCTCTTATAAATGGTTTGGGTTTACCTCCCATTGTGCTGCAGCCCAACACAATTGCATTCTTCTCTCCCAGCATTCACTCTTGCTCTTGCTCATTATTCCCACTGGGAATTCAGACCTAGTTTCTGCAAGCTTGGCAGAGGAGGCAGGGGGAGGGGATCGGTGCTGGGGCCGTGCTTTGTGCTGTGCTTTAAATCAAGGAATCTTCAATTAAAAATTGATGTTGGCACTCTGGAGCTTTATCTAGCACTAGGCAGGGCTAAGCAGCAGACTTTTTCCCCTCCCCAACAACTTCTTCCCCTCCCCATGGAGGGTTTTTTCCCTCCCTGTCAGACTGTTTTCCCTGCCTCTCTTTCCGCTCCCCACTGCCTCTCCTTCCCCTTCTCACTAAGCTTTTCCCCTCCCAGCTGACTCTTCTCTCTCCCCCTTGACTCCTTCCCCTCCCCACTGACTTGGCCCTGCCTGCCAAATGAACAACAGCTATTAAAAAGGAGCTGCTCCCTTTCCAGCATCACTCCTCAGTGTGGGCAGCAGGAGCAGGGCAGGGATTGTGCCCCTGTGCCCTGCACTGGGGAGGGCACAGCTTGAGGGCTGGGCTCAGGTCTGGGGCACTTACTCCAAGAAGGATATTAAGGGGTTGGGGCAAGCCCAGAGAAGGGCAGCAAAGGTGGGGCAGGGTCTGGAGAGCAGGGCTGGGGAGGAGCAGCTGAGGGAGCTGGGGGGGTTGGTGTGGAGCAGAGGAGGCTGAGGGCAGAGCTCATTGCTCTCTGCAGCAAATTTGGGTGAAATCCTTGCATTTGAAGTGCAGAAGATCTCCCTGCATAAGGACATGTGTGGGCAGTTCCAACTCAGGCAGCAAAATGTCTCCTTGTGTCACCTGCACTGCTGGGCAGGCAGAAGCATTTAGCTGAACCCTTCCCTCAAGTGCAGCAGCTCCACTTACTGCAGCCCCCCCTGGGAGCCAGAGCCAGAGAATGGTTGGGTTGGAAAAGCCTTTGAGGCTCACCCAGCCCAACCAGGCTCTGACTCTGCCCAGGCTGGGGCTGAGCCATGGCCCTCAGCACCACAGCTCTGCCTGTGGGAAACACCTCCAGGATGGGCATTCAGCCAGCTCCCTGGGCAGCCTGGGACAGGCTTGCAGAACCCTTCCAGTCAAGAAGGTTCTTCTCATGTCCAAGCTGAACCTCCCCTGGTGCAGCCTGAGGCCATTGTCTCTGTCCTATCAACACAAGGAGAAACCTTTTTGGTGTGAGGGTGCTGGAGGCCTGGAGCAGGCTGCCCAGAGAGGCTGTGGACTCTCCTGCTCTGGAGACTTTCAGGCCCCACCTGGCAGTGTTCCTGTGTGCCCTGCCCTGGGTACCCCTGCTCTGGCAGGGGGCTGGGACTGGCTGAGCTCCAGAGGTCCCTTCCAACCTCTAATGCTCTGTGTTGCTGTGGTTCTGTTTTTAAGGAACTCCAAGTGATGCTGAGTGCCAGTGAGTGTCAGCCCTCCCTGCCCATCCTGCACCACCACTGGGTCTGCCATTTACTGTCTTCTTTCAAGTGCCATGCAGCCTGCACAGCCCTGGGGCTGTGCCATCCTAGCTACTAACTAGAGCGGATTGGATTCTGCCTGGGCTTTCAGGGCACTGCTGCAGAACAAATTGGCATCAGGATCAATATCTGGGGGAGCTGTGACATTGGTGGAGGTGAGCATGGCTCAGTGGCTCCATTAGTGCCATCAATACACAGGGAGTGCCCATGTGAGCAGCTCTGTGAGGCAGCAGCAGCCACTTGAGAAGAAATCATTGACTTAGTGCAGGGACATGAAGCTGACAGTTAAATGAGCTACCAACTTCAGCTGGCTTGCCAGGATCTTCAGCCTGGGCAAGAGAAGGCTTCCAGGAGAGCTTGGAGTGGACTTGTAGGATCTCAAAGGGGCTACAGGAAGGCTGGGGAGGGACTATTGACAAGGGCTTGGCATGAGAGGACAAGGGGAATGGGTTTGAAGTGGCAGAGGGGAGACTGAAAGTGGATGTTAGGAGGAAGTTGTTTGCAGTGAGGGTGGTGAGACACTGGCACAGGTTGAGGGTGGTGAGAGACTGGCACAGGTTGCCCAGGGAGGTTGTGGAGCACAGAATGTGATCCCATTCTGTGCTTCTGTGGTCCACAACCTCCCTGAAGGTGTTCAGGAGCAGGCTGGATGAGGCCTTGAGTGACCTGTGCTAGTGGGAGGTGTCCCTGCCTATGGCAGGGGTTGGAACTGACTGAGCTTTGAGGTCCCTCCCAACCTTACCATTCTGTGATTGATTCTGTGATCAATCCAGGCTGCACCACAGTCATGTGGAGAAGCCTTAGGAGCAGCAGGGCCACACCTGAACCACTGCTCCCATTTGGTCTCCCAGTAGAGAGTTCTTCTGGCAAGGGCAAAGAACCAGAGGATGGTGGCAGCTGGAAGGGACCTCTGAAGGTCCTTGAGCATCAAAGGTAGGTCCAATAGTAAAAAGATTCTGTGCTCACAGCTAACCACAGAATGGTAGGGGCTCAAAGGGACCTCTGGAGATCAGCCAGTCCAAGCTCCTGCTAAGGAAGGGTCACCAAAAGCAGGTGGCACAGGAACACATTCAGGTGGGGCTTGAAAGTCTCCAGAGCAGGAGACTCCACAGCCTCTCTGGGCAGCCTGCTCCAGGGCACCCTCACACCAAAGAAATTCCTCCCCAAGTTCCAGTGAAACCTTCTGGGTTCCACTCTGTGCCCACTGCCCCTTGCCCTGTCACTGGGCACCACTGAGAAGAGCCCAGCCCCATTCTCATGAATTGATCAGGTCCTCCCCTCTCAGCCTTCTCCTCTCCAGACTAAGCAGCCCCAGGGCTCTCAGGCTTTCCACACAGTAGAGATGCTCCAGTCCCTTCATCATCCTCATAGCTGAGCTGAACTCTCTGCAGCAGATCCTTGTCCCTCCTGAAGTGGGAAGCCCCTGTGCTGGAAGGCTCACATGCCTATTGGATGTGCTGCCTTGCAAAGCCTCCTGCTGCTGGGGGAGGCAAGGGCAGGAGGAAGACAAAGGCTGGGGGCATTGTATCCCCTCCCAAAGTGCTAAACAGGCACCCACAGGGCTTCAGGTACTGCTGAGTGTCCTGCCCACACAAGGCTAAGCCAGCCCTGGCTTCACCTAACATGGTCAGTGTGGCAAATGCCATCCTGACTGGTGAAGCTCTGTGCCCAAAGGAGCCTTTGCACTTGGGCACATCACATCAGTGGAGCTAAGCTGCAGGCAGCTGTGCTGCTGCCTCTGCCTCACTGCTCTGCTCTGCATTCTGCTCTGCCTCACTGCACTGCTCTGCCTCACTGCTCTACCCTGATGTTTTGGGCTTGAACCATCTGGAAACTTAAGTGCCTCGAGTTTGCCAGGAGCAGGCATTGAGTGCCTCATGCCATGGTCAGCAGTGCCACCCACACTGTGCCCTCTGCACAGCTGCAAACCTCTGTGTCAAGAGGAACCAGGATCAGGTCAGAGATCATTTCCCTCCTTCCTAGCACCCTGATAGAGCCTGGGAAGATCCAGAACCCTCTCAAGGGCTATCAAGACACTGAGCAGCTCCATCACTGCCACAAAGGAGCCAGGGACTATCTTGGAATTCCTACTCCACCACAGTGAGTAGCACAGATGTTCCCTAGGGCCCCAGGCTGCCTATCTGTAACTGGGGCAGAGCCATCCTGTGGGAAACCTTTCCCAGTGTTCTGATGCTCCTAAATGAATGAGTTGCCCATGGGCAGCCTTGTGGAGGTGAGCACCCAAACTTCACTGCTCTGTCTATAGCTTGTGGGCAGGGCTTTTGGGACAGTAAATAACTACCTGGTTTATAATATGTAACTTATAATTTATAATTGCCACAACCAAATCAGCCCCAAACTGCACACAGCATTCCAAGTGTGGTCTCAGCAGGGCAGAGCAGAGGGGAAGGAGAACCTCCCCAGACCTGCTGGACACACTCCTCTTTCTTCAAGGTGTCCTTTCCCACACAAGGAAAAGAGCTTGGCCAAGACAACTAAGGAACAGCAAAGTGGAGCAGCTGCTGAGTGGGCTGCAAGATCTGCTTTGCAGTGAGCTGGGAAAGCTGCATCTAGACAGGAGCCTGCTGAGTGTGTGCACAGGAACCCCAAGCTGGATCTGATTCCCTGCTGCCTCATGGGATGAGGATTCAAAGCTCTGCAAAGGCATCAGAAGGGATCACCCTGAGCTGAGTGTCACAGGCACAGGGCAGTGGAGCCCTGCCCCTCAGAGCTGCCCTGTGCCACAGGCTGCCTGAGGCTGAAGGGGACATCTTGCCCAACCCCTGCAGGCAGCAGGGACAACTTCCACTGGGTCAGGCTGCCCAGGGACACAGCAAGGAAAGACTCCAGGGACATCAACCACCTGCCTGGGCAGCCTGTGCCAGTGTTCCACCACCCTCACTGTGCAGAACCTCCTCCTGATGCCCAACCTGCACCTGCCCAGTTCCAAACCATTGCCTCTTGTTCTGTCCCCACAGGCCCTTCTGAACAGTCCCTCCCCAGCCTGCCTGGAGGTCCCCTGCAGATACTGAAATGCAGCTCAGAGTCTGAGGTCTCCCTACAGCCTTCTCCAGGCTGAACAGCCACAGCTCTCCCAGCCTGTCCTAATACCACAGGTGCTCCAGGCCACTGAGCATCCTCACGGCCCCTTTGGACCCTCTCCAGCAGCTCCATGTTCTTCCTGTGCTGGGGACTGCAGATCTGGCCCCAGCCCTGCAGCTGAGGTCTCCCCAGAGCAGAGCACAGGGGTAGGATCTCCTCTCCCCAGCTCTGCCCACACTGCTTTGGATCCAGCCCAGGCTGCCCTTGGCCTTCTGTGCTGCCAGTGCCCAGTGCTGGCTCCTGCCCAGTTTCTCCCCCACCAGCACCCCCAAGCCCTCCTCTGCAGGGCTGCTCTCAACCTCAGCACCCCCAGCCTGGATTTATATCTAGAGTTGCCCTCAGCCAGGTGCAGGACCTTGCACTTTGCCTTACTGAACCTCGTGAGGCTCTCCTCAGCCTCCTCTGCAGCCTGCCCAGCTCAGGCTATTTGCAGCTGAAGCTCCTTTTACAATACATTTGTCCACTTTTTTTTCCCTTCTTCCTGGACAGAGGAACAGTTTTATTTACTTTGCATATCCCCATCCTGCCTGAAAGAGGTACAACACACTTCAGAAGTGAGAAAGCACTCAGCCACCCTGAAGTGCTTTTCTGAAACTGATCCAAGCTCTCCAGCACAGCTGATGTGCTTTCCTCTCACCAGGGACATGGCAGAGCTGAGGAGGGTCCCTGGGGACCCCACAGTTGTCTCCAGCAGCAATGAGCCCATCTCAAACAGGACTTGCAACCTGTTCAGCCCTCCCTGAACACCAAGCAGAGCCTTTTGCTCTGAGAATGTACCAAACCCAGCTCTGGGTAACACAAACACCCCCAGCACTGCAGCACCACCTGAGTGACTTCCTGAGCTGTGTCTGCTAATCACAGTAGCAGGGAAAGGCCTCCAAGAGCATCCAGCCCAACCAGGCTCTAACTCTGCCCAGGCTGGGGCTGAGCCATGGCCCTCAGCATCACAGCTCTGCCTCCTGCAAACACCTCCAGGGATGGGCATTCAGCCACTTCCCTGGGCAGCCTGTGCCAGGCTGGGAGAACCCTTCCAGCCAGCAAGTGTCTTCTCAGCTCCAACCTAAACCTTTCCTGGGGCAACTTGAGGACATTTACCTCATCCTGTCAGCTGAGCCTGGGGAACAGAGCTCAACCCCCCCCTGCCTGCAGCCTCCTCTCAGGGAGCTGCAGAGAGCAATGAGCTCTGCCCTCAGCCTCCTCTGCTCCACACCAACCTCCCCAGCTCCCTCAGCTGCTGCTCCCCAGCCCTGGTCTCCAGACCCTGCCCCACCTTTGGTGCCCTTCTCTGGACCTGCTCCAGCCCCTCAGTGTCCTTCACAGAATCCCAGAGCCAGGCAGGTTGGCAGAGAGCTCCAAGCTCACCCAGCCCAACCTAGCACCCAGCCCCAGCCAAGCAAGCAGACCATGGCACTGAGTGCCCCAGCCAGGCTTGGCTTCAACACCTCCAGGGATGGGCACTCCACCACCTCCCTGGGCAGCCCATTCCAATGCCAATCACTCTCTCTGCCAACAACTTCCTCCTAACATCCAGCCTGAGCCTGCCCTGGCACAGCTTGAGGCTGTGGCCTCTCCTTCTGTCCCTGGGTGCCTGGCAGCAGAGCCCAACCCCAGCTGCCTACAACTTCCCTGCAGGGAGCTGCAGAGAGCAATGAGCTCTGCCCTGAGCCTCCTCTCCTGCAGGCTGCACACCCCCAGCTCCCTCAGCCTCTCCTCACAGGGCTGTGCTCCAGGCCCCTCCCCAGCCTTGCTGCCCTTCTCTGGCCACCTTCCAGCACCTCAACATCTCTCTGGAATGGAGGGGCCCACAACTGGGCACAGCACTCAAGCTGTGGCCTGAGCAGTGCTGAGCACAGGGGCACAAGAACCTCCCTGCTCCTGCTGCCCATATGGAATGAGAGACCCAAACCTGAGCCCAGCACTAAAGCTGTGCCCTCCCCAGTGCTGGACACAGGGGCACAATCCCTGCCCTGCTCCTGCTGCCCACACCAGAGCTGATCCAGGCCAGGCTGCTGGTGGCCTCCAGCCAGCTGGCACTGTGACAACAGATTTTTTTTATTATTATTATTGATCACCTCAAAGCAGAACTAATTATTGGTTAATTGATCTTTGAGACAAGAGGTTAATTTAGGTTGGAAATTTGATTGCTTGGAATCTTTGAGATGCACTCACCTCTGCCAGATGCTGTTTCACTGCTTGGCCTCCTGTCTTGCAATCTGTGAAGCTGCATCTCAGGTCTGGGTTCCTCCTTCCCATCCATCTGCTTGTCACACAGAGCCTGTCAGAGTGGCAGCTCAGTGAGTCATGGGCAGGTTGAACTGCAAGCACAGAAGCTGCCTGAGCCTTCCAAAGCCACAAAAAAAACACAGGCTGCAGCAGAGCTCTTCAAAGCCCTGCCACAGAGTGCAGATGTCAGCACCAACCCTGCTGCAGCCAGCAGAACCCCACAGCACCCCAGCTCAGGGCTGGGCATAGCCAAACAGGGTCAGGTTTTCACTTCGTTTCCTGAGGTAGCTTCAGCAGCTTTGAGCAGCATCAGATGGATGCTGTGGGTCACAGCTCACAGGTGTCAGGGGTGGGAAGGGACCCAAAGAGCTCATCCAGCCCAACCCCTGCCAGAGCAGGAGCAGACAATCCAGCTCAGGGCACACAGAACACATCCAGACAGGCCTGCAAAGGCTCCACAGAAGGAGACTCCACAGCCTCTCTGGGCAGCCTGTGCCAGGGCTCTGGGACCCTTCCAGGCAAGAAGTTTCCCCTTGTGTTGAGCTGCAACCTCCTGTGCTGCAGCTTCCATCCATTGCTCCTTGTCCTATCCCAGGCAGCAGTGAGCAGAGCCTGTGCCCCCCCCACTGCTGACCCCCAGCCTCAGATAGTTCTAAACATTGATTCAATCCCCTCTCAGCCTTCTCTTCTCCAGACTAAGCAGCCCCAGGTCCCTCAGCCTCTCCTCACCAGGCAGTGCTCAGTTCCCTCATCATCCTCATATCCCTCTCCAGCAGTTCCCTGACCCTCTCCAACTGTGTCCCCAGGACCTGTCTGCACGCCCTCAGCCACCCTCCTCCTCCTCTCACCATGGGACTCCTCCTGAAGAGGCTGCAGGACAAAGGTTTGACTGATCCTGAGCTGTGTCCCAGGCAGGGGCTCTGCGGCTGGAGCAAATGCAGCATTTCACCGCGTCCAGCTGAGGGCATTCAGCACAAAAGGCATTTTGTAACAGCTGCCTTTGAACCCCAATTAGTCCTGTGCCAAGGCATGACCCGTGAAGGGCAGCTGGGCACAGCCCCCACGTGTGGGCCAGGCACAGCTCCCACCTAAGGGGACCTCTTCGGGACCACAGATGGGATCAAGATGTGTGAAGAGAGCTCCCGGGAGAGAGCCGTTGGGTATCAGGATACACAGCAGAGCACAGATAAAAAGGGAAGCAGCCTCAGCTGGGGTGTGAAGCAGCCCTCTCCAGCTGCCAGGACACCATTCCAGAGGTGAGGTGATTCCAGATGTGCAAAAAGCTGCCAGCACAACAGCCCAAAGCCAGCCCCGGGCCAGCTCCTGGCCCAGCTGACGCAAAGTCGCAGTCTCCTTTTTGTCACTTGGCTTGGAAGGGATCTCAAAGGCCTTCTGCACCAATCCTCCTGGCATGGGCAGGCACCTCTGCACCAGCACAGGGTGCTCAGGGCCTCATCCAGCCTGCTGCTGAACACCTCCCTGGGCAGCCTGTGCCACTGCCTCACCACCCTCAACCTGTGCCAGTGTCTCACCACCCTCACTCTCTGTGCTCCACAACCTCCCTGGGCAGCCTGTGCCAGTGTCTCACCACCCTCACTCTCTGTGCTCCACAACCTCCCTGGGCAGCCTGTGCCAGTGTCTCCCCAACCTCACTCTCTGTGCTCCACAACCTCCCTGGGCAGCCTGTGCCAGTGTCTCCCCACCCTCCCTCTCTGTGCTCCACAACCTCCCTGGGCAGCCTGTGCCAGTGTCTCCCCAACCTCACTCTCTGTGCTCCACAACCTCCCCAGGCAGCCTGTGCCAGTGTCTCCCCACCCTCACTCTCAAGAATTTCTTTCTCATCTCCCCTCTCCCAGCTCCAAGCCATTGTTCCTCCTCCTGGCACTGCCAGCCCTTGCCCAAAGTCTCTCTTTGGTTCTCCTGCAGCCCCTTCAGGCTCTGTCAGGCTGCTCTGAAGTCTCCCCTGGAACCTTCTCCAGGCTGAACAGCCCCAGTTCTGCCAGGGGGGAGATGCTCCAGTCTCTGCCCACTGCTGGGGCCCTGGTTACAGCTCTCCAGCTAGGGTAGAGCTCCCTGGCTCCTGCCTGAGTGTGCCAGGCCCTGCTCTGAGGTCAGTGCTCCCTGGGCTCATGTGTTTAATCCCTTCCTGCTCTCTCCCACAGCTGGCACACAGCAGCACCCCACAGCCTCCCCTGCCTTTCTCAGGCAAGAGATCAGTGGCTTCAAATCCTTAAAGAGAGGAGGAGACCTGGGAGCCACCAAGCCCCAGCCCTCCCTGGCATCAGCACTCAGCTGCACTGGCTCCAGGGCGCTGAGCCCACCTCGAGCTCCAGAGAAAGAGCCAGAGGCAGCTGCCCAACTGTGCACAGACCTGAGCCATCCTTCCAACTTCAGGTCCTGGGGACACAAACAAGGCTCTGGAAGCTGGCTGGGACACATCTTGGCAGCGAGAGCCAAAGCTTTAAAAATGATGTTCTGGAACTGCATCCTGTCCCAGGGCCTGGCAGTGCCAGGCTGAAGTCACACAGGCTGCCACGGAATAGCAAATGAAGCAGTTGAGGGCCAGCTCCCTGCCCAGGAGCACAAGTTGGATGGCACAGCCCTTGGCCATATGGCCACAGCCTGTCCTTCTGCTCCCTGCCCAAAGAGGAGTTCTCATCCACACAGCATCATAAAACCAGAGCTGCTGGGGATGGCAAAGACCTCCGAGAAGCTCCAACCCTGACCCACCAGCACCGTGTCCCAGAGTGCCAGGTCCCAGGTCTGCATGGGTTTGGGACATCTCTGCCCTAGCAGCCTCCTCCAATCCCTGACCACTCTTTCAGTGAAGGAAATTTTGCCTGGGGAGCCTGTTTCAGCCTTTGAGAAGTCTTCCCTTCAGAGGCCTTGAGTAACCTGTACTAGTGGGAGGTGTCCCTGCCTATGGCAGGGGGTTGGAACTAGATGATCCTTGAGGTCCCTTCCAACCTTACCATTCTATGATTCTATGATTCTATGATTCCATCGATCCACAGAACAGCTCAGGTGGGAAGGGACCCTCCAAGGTCAGCTTGTCCAACCCCCTGCACTCAGCAGGGACCCTCCAACTGGAGTCTGGCCCTGAAACTGGCACCCAGGAGGCTCCACTTGAACTTAAGGAGAAGCTTCTTTGGTGTGAGGGTGCTGGAGGCCTGAAGCAGGTTGCCCAGAGAGGCTGTGGAGTCTCCTGCTCTGGGGGCTTTCAGCCCCCCTGGCTGTGTTCCTGGGTGCCCTGCCCTGGCAGGGGTTGGACTGGCAGAGCTCCAGAGGTCCCTTCCAACCTCTCCCATTCTATGACTAAAACAACAGAACCACAGAATGGGTAGGGTTGGAAGGGGCCTCCAAAGCTCATCCAGTCCCAGTCTCTGCACTCAGCAGGGACATCCAGCACTCAGCAGGCTGCTCACAGCCTTCTCCAGCCTCACCTTCAGCACTTCTGGGATGACTCAACTCCCTCCCTGGGCAGGCACCTCCCTGCACATACCCAAGCAGCACTTTCTGCTTCAGGGACTTCCTGAACCAAAAGTGGTTTCCTGGTATTGAAGGGTTCTAAGGACTTCTGAAGGATTCTTCTGAAGGAAAATGAAGCCTGGGTTTGAAAGCTGTGCCCCTGAAGAGGTAGCAGAAAGAGGTTGTGGCAACTGGGAATGGAGACAGGGAGCAAAGCTGCTCACTCAGAAAAGGTATTCGAGAGTCACAGAACCACAGAATCAGTAAGGGGGACCAACAGAAGGTAGGGATCCCTGCCTGCCCCTGGGGAGGATCTGGGATCACCTCCCCTACAGCAGCACTGAGCTGGCCTGCTCAGATCACTGCTCTCCATCACATCAGGACACAGCTGCTCAGGTGGGAAGACACTTTTGAGACCACCAAGTCCAAAACTGCTGCCCTGGAGCTCAGTCCCATCACTGCTGCCAAGCCACTGCACCACATCCACAGGGATTTCAAACAGCTCCAGGGATGGGGACTCCACCAGCTGCCTGGCAGAACTGTGTCTGGCAGTAGTGGTAAGAAGCTTTTGTTTAAGTGACACCTCCTGGGTTCCAGTTTGTGCCCACTGCCCCTTGCCTGCCACTGGGCACCACTGACAAGAGTCCAGCCCCAGCCTCATGACTTCTGCCCTTCAGATATTGATCAACCCTGATCAGATCCCCTCTCAGGCTGCTCTTCTCCAGGCTCAACAGCCTCAGGGCTCTTCCTTTCCTGCTCACAGGAAAGGGGTCCCCAGGCCCCCCAGCTTCTTTGTAGCCTCCACTGGAGCGTGTCCATAGCTCCCTGCCCCTCCTCGAGCAGAGGAACATGAGCAAGCTCCAAGCCCTGGAAGATACATAAGAAGAGAATCATCTCCACAAGGTAGCCCTGGGAAGTAGCTAAGGCACAGCAGGAGGAGCTTCAGGGAAAGGCAGCAGATTGCCCCTCAGGCTCTGCTGAGCCAGGGTGAAGGACAGACACAACCACACAGCACAGCCACACAAGAGGAAGGCTTGGAAGAGACCTCTGGAGACTGCCCTAGGGCAGGGCCACCCAGACTCAGGGAATGGCTTGGGTTGGGAGAGGACCCCAAAGACCATCCAGTTCCAACCCCCTGCCATGGGCAGAGACACCTCCCACCAGCACAGCTTGCTCAAAGCCTCATCCAGCCTGGCCTTGAGCACCTCCACAAGCTCTCAGGGTAGCCTGTGCCAGTCAGTCACTCAATAACCCAAGACAGGGTTTGAAACCCTTCAGAGAAGGAGACTCCACAAGCTCTCAGGGCAGCCTGTGCCAGTCAATCTCTCAATAACCCAAGATGGGGTTTGAAAGCCTCCAGAGGTAGAAGATGATGGAGATGAGTTCTGAGGTCCCATCCAACCTAAGGGAGGAGAGAATCTCTGAGCTCTATTCTAGCCTAGAGGTTGGAGCAGATGAGCTCTGAGCTCCCTTCCAACCTAAGGGAGGAGAGAAACTCTGAGCTCTGTCCCAACCTCTCTTTCCCCCTCTGGAGGTTGCAGCTCAGATGCCACAAGCAGACCTTATGAGCAAGGCCAGGCAGGATGGGAAGGGTTATCAAGCAGCTTCTCTGGGCTCTTGTGAAACCATTTCACCATCCTTCCCCAAACAGGAAAACATTTAGCAAGAGGTGTGTGAGCAAAGCGGGCACAGATGCCAGAGGGCAATCAGAAGGTGGCTTGTAGCAGATCTGGGCATGAAAAATGACCTCCTTTGTCCTGCAGAGTTTCCTTCCTCTGGCCTCACTGTCCCTTTGGTGCCATCCAGTCACACTTCCAACAACTGCAGGCCCAATCCTGACACTATGCCACAGAAGAACCTCCTGACCTCAGGAAATAATCCCCTGCTGGCTCACATGGAACCCTGGAACCACAGAACTGTTGAGGCTGGAAGGGACCTTCCCTCCTCTTCCTCTTCATTTCTCCTTTGTTGCAAAGGAAGCCCAAGTTGGTCTCTGCCTCCTCTTCCTTTCTCCTCTTCAAAACAGGAACAAGTTGATGTTTGCCTCCCAACTTTTCCTCCTTTTCCTTTTTGTTGGTGTTTGCCTCCTTTTTTGTTCCTCCTTTTCCTTTTTCCTTCTCTTCAAAGTTTGTCTCTTTCTCCTTTTCTTTCCTCCTCCTCCTTTCTTCATTTCTTCAAAGTAAGCCCAAGTTGGTCTCTGCCTCCTCCTTTTTCTTCCTGCTCTTCCTTCCTCCTTCCCTTCAAAGGAGGCCCAAGCTGGTCTCTGCCTCCCCTTTTTTCCTCCTCTCCTTCCTTTGCTCTGGTGCTCTGCTGGGGACCAACAGAAGGTAGGGATCCCTGCCTGCCCCTGGGGAGGATCTGGGATCACCTCCCCTACAGCAGCACTGAGCTGGCCTGCTCAGATCACTGCTCTCCATCACATCAGGACACAGCTGCTCAGGTGGGAAGACACTTTTGAGACCACCAAGTCCAAAACTGCTGCCCTGGAGCTCAGTCCCATCACTGCTGCCAAGCCACTGCACCACATCCCTCAGCACCACATCCCTCAGCACCACATCCCTCAGCACCACATCCCTGTGGCTTCTGGACAGCTCCAGGGATGGGGACTCCACCAGCTGCCTGGGCAGCCTGTGCCAGTGCCTGAGAACCCTTCTGGGAAGTGACTTCTCCTCATGGCCAAACTCAACCTCCCTGGGCACTTAGAGTCAGAGCAGCTACCCAAGTCAGGAATTGTCTTCTCATCTCCAACCTGAACCTCCCCTAGGGCAACCTCAGGCCATTTCCTCTTGTTCCTTTGGAGCAGAGCCCAACCCCTCCTGCCTGCAGCCTCCTCTCAGGGAGCTGCAGAGAGCAATGAGCTCTGCCCTCAGCCTCCTCTGCTCCACACCAACCCCCCCAGCTCCCTCAGCTGCTGCTCCCCAGCCCTGCTCTCCAGACCCTGCCCCACCTTTGCTGCCCTGACCTGCTGCAGCCCCACAAGCCTGTCACAGAACACATCCCCAGGTGTGCCCAGGGGAGGGGAATCAGGACTCACACCTCAGACAGACATCCCAAACCTCTCCAGCTGTACAAACAACTGCACAGGAGGTTGGCCCAGGTAGGCATGAAGCAACTCAGCAAGCTAAGACCTCCTGACTGACTGCTTCCCAACGAGCAGGAGCAGCTCAGGAGCTTGGATATTTCAGACCTGAAATCTAGGTTGGGGCATTTGGAAATTCTTTGGTTTGTCCTCTGCCTGCTCCTGGCTCTACCTGAAGATGTCACTCACCTGGATGGCAGCTGGGTTCTGTCCACCCAGGGGCCAAACCAGGAGCACTTGACCATGGTGTTGCTGCTGGCACCCCTGGGCTTCTGCACCAAAGGCCTTGAGCAGCCTGGGCCGGGGGGAGCTGTCCCCTGCCCGTGGATGATCTTTGAGGTCCCCTCCAACCAAAGCCATTCTATGATCCCTTCTTTGCCACCCAGCCCCAGGGGCTCAACACAGCCCTTTGCAAGTGTCCCAGCTGGACCCTGCACCCCAAAACCCCAGACTCACAGCAGGGCTGGTGTCAGAAGGGACCTCTGGAGGTCATCCAGCCCAACCCCCCAGCTAAAGCAGGGTCTCCTAGAGCAGGCTGCACAGGGACACAAGGGCCAGGTGGGCTTGGGGAGCCTCCAGAGAAGGAGACCCCACAGAAGGAGACTCCACAACCCTCTCTGGGCAGCCTTGCCCCAACAGGACCTACTCTGTAGCGTTGTGGGGTGCAGCTCAGTGCCCCCCAAGGCCCTCCACAGGAGCAGATGCTGCCAGGGAGGGAGAGCAAGGCCAGAAGGGTTGGAGCTCACCTTCCCTGGGAAGCCAACCCTTGCAGCAGTGTTTGTTTTCACTCTGCAGTTGGACATTCCAGCTGCTAGGAAGCCCCAGGAACTCATTCCCCTGGCTTGTTTCTCCTGTTCCCTCCCATGGCAAACCCAAATCAATATTTTTAGATTCCTCTCATTCCCTTCAAGACTTTCTCTGTCTCTCCCTCCCTCCCTCTCTGGGGTCACACAAACTTTGCTTTGGACTCCAAACTATTAATTTTTCACATGACTCATCTTTAGGTGTCTGAAAAGCTTCTCACTCCCCAGCCCACAGGAGGTAGAGCTCCTTCTCATCACATTTTTTCCTCCTTTTCAAGACACATGAGGATGGACACCTCAGTAGCACAGATCAAGTCTCCTCCACTGCCAGGTTTGCTTTGCAGTCCCCTTCCTGCTGGCCTCGTGGCACCTCTCACTCCCAGCCCCTGACCCTGCTAGGCACAGCTGAAAAACTGCAAGCTGAGGAACCTGGGGGAGAGCAGTCAGAGAGACACTGAGGCTGGGAAAGATCTCCAAGATCACCAAGTCCAACAGCACAGCTCAGCACCACCCTCACCCTGAGGAACATGGCTGCACATCCTGCTACACCTCCAGGTATGGTGACCCCCTCCCCCTCACTGCAGGCATGGTGACCCCCTCCCCCTCACTGCAGGCATGGTGACCCCCTCCCCCTCACTGCAGGCATGGTGACCCCCTCCCCCTCACTGCAGGCATGGTGACCCCCTACCCCTCCCACCAAGGATGATGCCACCCTCCCCCTCACTGCAGGCATGGTGACCCCCTCCCC
>VWZE01004764.1:10773-20828 GCA_013396675.1 Eubucco bourcierii | reverse complement strand
GTCCCATGGACTTGTGGGTGTCCAAGTGGTTCAGCAGGTCCTGAACTAATTCCTCATGAATTTCCAGGGCAACACACCGCCCCTCAACTGCATAACCCAGCTCAAGAGTTATGCAACAGTTATTAATAGCAACAGTTATTAATATATAATGCAAGTTATTAATATATAGTTTATAATAAAAGTGTTTCAGTGAAATGGAGGAAATATAAAAGGCATCCTAAAATAATTTGTAGGACTTTATTATGATACTATAGTGTTAGAATACTAACCCACAATCTTTAGCATCATGATGTAGGAAACTGAAGTCATGGTATGCTACATAAAAGTGAGAGAGATGTCTAACTGAAATGCAGGAAAGTCTCAAATCCGGATTTGAAGACTTTTCTGCCCCTTAATAACTCCATTAGTTTTAGGAATTAAGAAACAGCCATAATTCTTGTCCATCAGCCAGCACCAGCTATCACAGTTACCTCTAATTCCCAACACATTATTCCTGAATCACCTTCACTCTCCTTCAGTTTAAGAAATGACAAAACCGAAATCTTTACACCTGTGCAAAACACCACAGTGATTACATTGATCTCAGATCTCTCTCTGAGGCAGCTGGAGACAGGAAGAAATTTTAATTTATCCCCTCAGTCAGTTTCTTTTTACCAGTGGTAACCTGGTGGTTTCTAAAATGTCTCTACTTTTCAGCATATTTTGTCTTAGTGAGAAATGCTTGGACAAAACTGGATAACTTTGCCTTCACTGCCACCCTCTGGGCTCCTCACTTCCAAAACAGGACCATGAGTTGTGGCAGGAATTTCAGGATGTTTTGACACATACCATCTTCCACATACTTATTGCTGTCTATGACTACCTGAAAGGTGGTTGTAGCCAGGGGGAGGTTACCTTCTTCTCTCAGGCAACCAGGACCAGAACAAGAGGACATAGTCTCAAGCTGTGCCAGGGGAAGTATAGGTTGGAGGTGAGGAGAAAGTTCTTGACTGAGAGAGTCATTGACTACTGGAATGGGCTGCCCAGGGAGGTGGTCGTCCCTGGAGGTGTTCAAGGCGGGTTTGGACATGGCACTTGGTGGCATGGTCTAGTCTTGAGTCTGTGGTAATGGGTTGGACTTGATGGTCTTTGAGGTCTCTTCCAATCTTTGTGATACTGTGATACTTGTTAACCATAATATTATCTACTTACTACTGCATATTTCTTTTCTAAAAAGATCTCTGGCACATGGCTTTACAGATCTATTGGCTGCATTGCTTCACAAATTTAAAACCAACAGGAATTGGAATGATTTTAATCCCAGAAATTAAGATGACTCTACGCTATCATATAATCTAAATTTTCACAGCTGATTCTTAACTGTAGGTAAGGATGTGTCCTAGTGCTAAAAGGTTACCATTTACATTACTATTTCAGCTGAAAGTTCAAACACTACTGATAAGACAGAGTCCTTAGGATCCACTTTTACTTTATCTAGTTACACATTTCAATCAACACAGGTTCCTTATTAAGTCTCTATGACACTGCTGTCAACCAGCCCCGAGGTTTCATTGCCTGTCTTTTTTTTCTCTTCACATAAAAACAACCCGGCAGTTGTGAAGGAGCCCACACAGACTTGGGCTGCAAGAGAGGAATAGCTCTTGACATGGAACCCTATATCATTTTCCTTCTGCTGTTTTAAGGTAGTCTCTGTATGCTGTAGTATACTCCTTGAATGTGAGGAAGGTGTAACTGAATCACTGTACACAGGTCTGAAATGTACGCAGTCTGAAATGGTTAGGATGGGTAAGCAACCACTCTGAGAAGTTGGGATGAGAAAATGATTATTATCTTTTCACCTTCTTAACCACACAGTATCCCCACACAATATCCTCATCAGTGTACATTTAAATGTGGCTTGACTTCCATTCAAAACTATTTTCATTTCCACTTATTCTGACTAATTTTGTTTAACACATGAGATGATAAGACAAAACAAGTGATGCCTGTCAAACACATTGGAAGAGAATTTTCAGGTTAGGTTAGTACAGTGTGAGCATTTTATTTCATATACCACTTGGAAAACCTCCTTAACACAGTAGGTTTATTAGAAAAAGAGTCATAAAGAAGGAATTTATGCCTTCAGTTGATTAAAGGAAGTACTGGGAGAACAGGTAAATTGCATGAAACATGTTGTTACTGCAATAAACTCAAAGAAGTAAAGCTTTCCCCCAACAAGCCTCAAAGTGTCACAGAATCACAGAATGGTAGGGGTTGGAAGTAACCTCTGAAGATCTTTGAGTCCAACCTCATTGCAAACATACAAGAACTTTTAAATTCTGTTTTCTCTTTTACCATTATAAAAGACCAGATGACCAAAGGAAAATAATACTCCTTGGGCTTTTATATAACACAGTTTTGTTTATGCTTCACATAAAATGGTTCAGCTATGATCTCAGTGATTCATGTAAGCCAGCTAACCCTCAGTCACTCAAACAAATCTTTGTAGGCCTCTCAACTCAGCAAGACCAAGCAAGACAGAAGTGGCCATAAATCTTTAAAAACACTATATTTAGGGCCAAAGCCATGCTAATGTTCTTGATAAGCTGTTCTTAAGGATTATCAAATACCTCACCAGCAGTATTTGAAGACAATCATAATGACGTAATTAACAATTATTTGTGATAATATTTGTGATAACAAATAATTAACAATTATTTGTTCCCCGCCTCCCACATATTGTAAAATGACCCAGACTAGAACTCAGCCAGCTGGAAGTTAAGGACTGAAGCTCTATCTACAGCTCAGCACAATGTACAAGCAAGAGATATACACTATAGACAGGAATAGTTACAGAAATACACAAGTTAAAGGTAATACAGAAACACAAATCCCCTCCCAGAAATCAGAGTCCCCACAAGGGGTTCCCAACCACCCTTCCACCTTCTCCCCACCCCTATACCTTACCCCAAGGTCCGCCTTATGTGCAAGGTGAGTTTGGAGGATCTACCAGGGCGGTCAGAAGGAAAGTGGTTAGTGAAGATTTATTGGCAAAGAGCCAGAAGACTGCCTGAGATGCTGTGCCTCCAGAGAGAGACAGAGACTCACTTATCTAATGTTTTGAATTCTTTTACCTAAACATCTCAGCAAGCCTATGAGTGAAGTAGACATCACCATGTTTTCCTTTCACAGCCTATAGTGTAATTTTCTCTATTAAAATATTCCAATTAGCCTCAAACCAGCACATGATTATACTTTGTAATCCCTTACAAACTCACAATCAAATTTTAGCATTGGAAAGAATATAGAAAATGGATTTTAAAAGGTGATTTGTTTTCTTCTCTCACAGAAAAGGGAAACAGAGAAGGAGGAGAGATATAATCCAGGAAAAGCTTCCAATACTGCAGACTGAGATAAATAATTATTGAAGTAATACATTAATCAAGTGACAAGAAAAATAAACAAACAAACAAAAAACTATTTTAAGACATCACGAAACCCCCATACAAAAATAAATGAGCTAGATAAAAGTTTTATGTAGGAAAAAGAATTTTCTAGGTTGAAAAAGCATATAAGAAAATAATGTATAAAAGTACAGTTTTGGAAACAGTAACACCAGAAAACTAAGTTACATAACACTATTTTAACTTACATGTTGATGCTTATACTGTATCTTACATCTGCTGAAAAAATGCAGTAGCATAAACGTGAGGTCTAATTAAAGGTTTCAGTGTTCTTTTAAAGATCTTATGCAGGATAAAAAGCAGTTGCTCACAGTTCTGTTCAAACTCTTTATATTAAGTATGATTCTAAATTTAATAACCCCCCTATCCAATAATACTATTAATTATTCCAAGAAAATAAATAATCATGTATCATCAGTAAATAACAAAAAAACACCCCCAGACTTTACAATATCGCAAAGAAATGGCTACAAGTTAAATCCTTGAAAATAAAAAAATGACAGACTTTTTTTGTTTGTTGAATGAAGATGAAAACAGTTGTTCTCTTTTTCTGTGCAATTACAGAAAGTCAAGACAATTAATTAACAAAACTGTCACCGAACAGTAAATACAAGTATTTACAGCAAGATAAGCTACATAAGTATTACAGAGGCCCTAATACACTAACAGTCCATGTTTCTGGGCAGCAGTCTGAGCTATTGATTATCTATGTTTGTACACATGTGACTATAGCTGCAAGTATAGAATCATAGAATCACACAATGCTAAGATTGGAAGGGACCTCAAAGATCATCTAGTTCCAACCCCCTGACATAGGCAGGGACACCTCCCACTAGTACAGCTCACTCAAGGCCTCATCCAATCTGGCCTTGAACACCTCCAAGGAGGTAGCAGCCACAACCTTTCTGGGCAACCTGTCTCACCACCCTCATTGTAAAGAACTTCCTCCTGACATCCAGTCTAAATCTCCCCTCTGCCAGTTTAAACCCATTGCCCCTTGTCCTGGCATTCCAAGACCTTGTCAATAACCCCTCCCTGGCCTTCCTGTAGGCCCCCTTCAGATACTGGAAAGCTACTACAAGGTCTTCTCAAAACCTTCTCTTCTCCAGGTTGAAGAGCCCCTCAGTCTGTCCTCATGGGAGAGCTGCTGCAGCCCTCTGAGCATCTTTGCAGCCTCCTCTGGACTCGCTCCAACAGTTCAATGTCCTTCTTGTGTTGGGGGCTCCAGAACTGGACATATCTTTCAAAGCAATGCTATGAATAAAATTCAGATAAATATGTGTGGCAATACATGTAAAGCAAACATTTTGGGTTTTTTTCTGAAAACAAAAGTTGCTACACAGCCTCATGGAAGACTGCCTTACATGACTAAGAGCCAAAAAGTGAGCACAAGTGAGACGCAAAACTAAATTTATCTGTTTTCCTTTAGCATTTATCTACAAGTGAGGGGCAGGCACACAGGACTGAGATTTCCACACAGTAAGATTTCCTCCCAGTCTACCAGAAAGGTGTCTCAACACCTAAGTGCTTCATGCTGGCTCTGGTGTTTCAGAAAACTGGCAACAATCAGCAGTCATGAAAGAATCTGGAATTCTGAATCTTAAAACATCTAGCAGGAATATATGAAACTGAAGAAGATCAGTCCAACTTTCAAAAATAACTGGGAAGTTCAATAGAAATGATAGAGGCTTCTATCTCTAGCAGATCACAGAGTTTCAAGCCATGAATTAAAGGTTGCCTGCTCCATACAGAAAACTCCCATCTGGGTGCGCAAACACCCTTTGCAACCCTCAGAAAAGTCAGTAAAAATCAAGATTCCAAATGAACCTCATTGTGTATCATGTATTTGTATTTATATTTGTATATTTAACCTCACATTGTGTATCATATATTTAGACACATGTCTGAGCCAATACTAGTTTACCACAGGAATATATACAGCAAGTACTATTTTTCTACATATGCCTTGTTAAAAAAAATAATAAAATCACACACTCTTAACGTCAGTTCATTTATTTCAGATATGAAAAAACACATATTCTTTCCTCTTTCTGCAACAAAAAAAACCAATCAATGCAATTCCTTTTAAGCATATTGAGAACAGACATTTCATCTGTCTGTTTTTCATAACTGAGATAAAATATCTCATCTTACGTATAAAACCAAGAGTACTTCTAAGGGTATGGTCATTGGCCAGCTAAACTAAACAGAAAGCCTCTTCACAACAGTAGTTTATGGGGGGGAAAAAAAAAAAAAAAGATATTAAAAAAAAATTAAGAAGATAATTCACTCCTGAGTTATTTTTTGTGAATTTTTGCAACCTGAAAGACATCCTCATATTTAACAGTGTAGCGGTTGTAGTAATACATTAGTAAAGATCTTCTGCATGGAAAAGAAGAATTAATGAAATCTCATGTAAGTACAGACTGTCTCAGAATGTATGGAAATAAGACTGACAACTGGCTTTCATCAGAGGAAGCCATATAAAAGAAATTGGAGACTACTGGAGAGATCTATGCTTCTAAGGAAATGAATTTTGCCTGAAGCTAGGTATTGAAAACAGCTTGTTTTTAGTGTTCCATGATAAACTATATAAACATCAAACGTTTCAAATCATTCAGGGTACGTGGGGAAGCATTACCTGAGGAAAGTTGGGTATCCAGCTACAGATGAATACTTCTACATAATTTTGTATTAGTACTGTTGAGCACTTACAACTACACTGAGTCTTGGGTTTCAAACAAAGTAAGATTTTCGTCAGAAAATTCCCAGAGATCTAAAAATTGATCCTGACAATTTGTCAAAAATATTTGCAGTAGTATTTTCTCACAGATTTTCACAAAAAAAAAAAAATTTTTTTTTTTTCATTCATCCTTCCATTATGCAAGTATCCTGGACTTAACAATCTAAATTGTTTTCAACATCACAGAACGAATGGACATGACTCTCATTTTGACTCCCACATTCAATTCTTTTGCTGTGATGCGTACTCTGATGCAAAGACCCTTTGGTATAAGATCCAAGGTAAGACCCATTGGTGTATGGTACAACACAGGGAGCATGTCACTCTCTATTTTCTTCCTTTGTTTTAGAGGTTCCTCTAGTTTGATTCCAACCATTTCTTACTTTTCATTACCAGAAAGGGCAACAGTGACTCCATACAGTCAGGCTAGATAGTTGTTATCAACCCAGAATACAGAAATCTACAGGGCACAAAACAAAATACAGCACATAGAGAGTTACAGTATGTATTATCACTGATTAACTTGTATACCATACAAAATGGTAACAACTGCACAGAAATAAGGGACATACTGCCTGCATCAGGCATAGTGCGGTCAGCAGGAGCAGGGAGGTCATTTTCCCCCTGGACTCTGCACTGCTTTGGCCACATCTGGAGTCCTGTGTCCAGTTCTGGGCCCCTCAATTTAAGAAGGACATTGAGGTGTTTGAGTATGTCCAGAGAAGGGCAAGGAAGCTGGGGAGAGGCCTCGAGCACAAGCGCTATGAAGAGAGGCTGAGAGAGCTGGGATTGTCTAGCCTGGAGAAGAGGAGGTTCAGGGGACACCTTCTTGCTCTTGCTGTCTACAACTACCTGAAAGGTGGTTGTAGCCAGGGGGAGGTTACCTTCTTCTCTCAGGCAACCAGCACCACAACAAGAGGACACAGTCTCAAGCTGCGCCAGGGGAAGGTTAGGTTGGAGGTGAAGAGAAAGTTCTTCACTGAGAGAGTCATTGGCTACTGGAATGGGCTGCCCAGGGAGGTGGTGGAGTCAGCGTCCCTGGAGGTGTTCAAGGCGGGTTTGGACGTGGCACTTGGTGCCATGGTCTAGTCTTGAGGTCTGTGGTGATGGGTTGGACTTGATGATCTTTGAGGTCTCTTTCAACCCTGGTGATACTGTGATACTGAAGGTCACTGCTGTAATTGACTAATACAATATATATCCAAGCATAATCAGCACCAACACTGTAAAGAAAAGACATTCACCTAGAGATCTCAGTCTGTTCAAGAGCCATGACCAAAAAAAAAGAGGATCTTAGATTAACATTTACTTCCATCTTTAAGTCAAGTGGAAGATTCTTAAACTTTTAAACAAGTTAAATGGCACTTTTTCACTTTTAAAACTTTTTCAACTGTTTGGCCATGACAGCAAGTTTTCAACTATTAGAACATGCCAACATTAAAAAAAACCCTCAACGACTCTTTCCAGCTTTTGATCACCACACAACTGACCCTGATGTATTCTTTTCACCTTACCACCTGGCAGTTCACCCTTCCCTAAAAAACCTCTGGAAGAAGCTATTGTATTCTGTAATTTTATTACATAAAATGGGTTGGAGCAAAAAGATGGGGAAGAGGACTGTTGACAAGTCGTTGTGCCAGAAATATAAAAAGAATGCAGAAATTTGACTTCCATGGCCTCACAGATTGCTTTGTTCTCGGTTCAGATTAATGATGAGAAAGAAGTTTCCTTTGTCCTACTGAAAACATCCAGTTTCATACTGGAGTGAGCAATCTATTTATCTGTACTCTAAAAAGATGGAACCTTTTTGTGAAACGTTTCTTTCTGGGCTGAAAAGCAACAAAGTTGACCTTCAGGCACAGAAGCTAAACGACATCACCTAGGCCTGAATTTCTTTCTCCAGTGTGTGAGGATGCTGCAAACAGTCAGAATGAGACCTTGTTTTCATGTCTACCCCTTTCCTTGTAGGAGCTGGAAGCAAATGTATGCATTTGGCAGAAATGCTTCTTTCTCGGCTGAAAAGCAACAAAGTTGACCTGCAGGCATAGAAGCTAAACAAAGAAGCTAAAAACCAAGAACAAATAATTGGCTCTTTCCACAGACAAATATGGAGATGATGGTAGTTCCCTAGGCTGTCACACTATCCATTAATACCTCAGACAAAAGCCATAAAATGCACAGATTCTACGTCAGGAGAAAAACTGTTTTCTTCTTTCATGTGTCTTGGACAACCTACAGAAAATCCTCAATAATGTGGACAAAAAGATCAGCTCAATCAATCACTTTGACTTCATAGTTTGAATACAGTTTGTCAGGAGCTTAGTAAGGCTATTTAGAAAGAAATTTTTAACAACTCCAAATTTTAGCTGAAATTACCCAAGCCAAAGTAAAAAAAACCCAAAAAAACCCCTAAGTATTACCCATTAAAAACTACATTAAACTCTTTACAGACAACTGCAAGAATAAAAAGGTGTCAAAACAAAATGCTTAGAGTCCAGATGTAACATTCCTTCTGCAAAACTCACCACAACTTCAGAAGAGCAGCAAATACAACCAATTCATGGGTTCCTACTCTTTAATAACTCTAAACACCAGATACGACAATGTCTCCCACAGTATTCTGCTAGAGAAGCTGGCAGCTCATAGCTTAGACAGGTGTTACATTGCTGTGTTAAAAACTGACTGGATGGCTGAGCCCAAAGACTTGTGAATGGAGATAAATCCAGCTGACACCCAGACAGTCACAAGAGGTGTCACTCAGAGCTCAGTTTTGGGGCCTGTCTTGTTAACCAGTTTTATAGAGGATCTGGATGAGGGGATTAAGTGCAACCTCAAGAAACGTGCAGATTACAACAAATTGGGAGGAAGTGTTGAAGATAGGTAGGGTCTACAGAGGGATCTGAACAGGTTGGACTGATGAGCTGATAACCTCTGAGATTTAACAAGGTCAAGTGCTTGATCCTGCACTTTGGTGACTGCAGCCCCACTGCAATGCTAAAAAGCTTGGGGGTTGAGTGGTTGTAAAGTTGCCCATGAGGAAAGGACCTGGTGCTGTGTGGTGGGGCACACCCAAATGCCTGCCCCACCAAAGGTTTGAATGGGGTGTGAAACTGTTCTGCTCCTCCCCACCTCTGGTGTGGGGCGGGGTGGGGGGTGGGGAGTTGAAGTTTGGGGTTTGGAATGTGAAAGGAGTAGGTGTCAAGTACCTTACCCCACCCCAGCAGGCCTGAACAGGGGAGAGCAAATCGCCCCAGCATATATATATGGCAATGGGATACATTATCTAGTTGGAATTTGAGAGGGCTTAAAGAGGGACTGCCAGTCACAGACTGCCAGAGTTGGCCTGCCAGATCCTGCATGCCTGTTGAAGGGACCTGCCTCTGCTGTAATCATGGGTATGCTGTGAGCAGCCTGAGCTTTACCCTGTGCTGCCCCNGAACCCATCTAACTAATTTTATATATAGTTGTGGGCAGGGCTTTCTGGAAATAAAATAACTGCATATTTTATAATTCCTGCCTCGTGAATTCCCACAACCAACTCAGGGTGCTGGCTGATAGCTAGCTGAAGATGAGCTAGCAGTGTCCTCCGGTGACCAGAAGCATCCTGGCATGTATAAAAAATAGTGTGGCCAGCAGGAGGAGGGAAGTGATAGTACCCTTGTACTTGGCACTGCTGAGGCTGCAGTTGAGTACTAGGTCCACTTTTGACCACTGCAGTGTAAGAGAGATGCTGTATCACAAATAACATTTAGAGAACAGCAGTGAAATCTCTGGGGGGTTTGGAGAACATGTTTTAAGAGAATCATAGAATCATAGAATGGTAAGGTTGGAAGGGACCTCAAGGATCAGCTAGTTCCAACTCCCTGCCA
>VWZE01004763.1:300237-315502 GCA_013396675.1 Eubucco bourcierii | reverse complement strand
CAAATACCTTACTCAGGTCCAGGTAGATGCCATCAGCTGCCCTTCCCTTGTCCACTGTCGCTGTGACTTCATCATAGAAAGCCACTAAATTTGTCAGGCAAGATCTGCCCTTGGTGAAGCCATGCTGGTTCCCACCAATCACCTCTGCTTTGTTTTCCATTTGCCTTAGCAGGACTTTCAGCAGGATCTGCTCCATGATCTTGCCAGGCACAGAGGTGAGACTGACTGCTCTGTAGTTTCCAGGGTCATCCTTTTTACCCTTCTTGAAGATGGGTGTTATGCTTGCCCTCATGAAGTTCTCTTGCTGAACTCATGAAGTTCTCTTGAGCCCACTTCTCTAGCCTTTCTAGAACCTTTCTCTAGCCTTTCTTTCTTTCATTGCCCTGGATGCATTGCATCCATCAGTCAACAACACCACTCGACTTGGTATCACCAGTAAACTTGCACTCTGCATCAGTCTGCATCGTTGAGGAAGAAATTTAACAGATAGATTAGGTACAATGTGTTGCTCACAACTTACTAGGACGTTTGTTTGATTGATTTGACCACAGTAACCTGATTTCTATTTACTTTTTAACACATTACCACTAATGTAAAGATGGAAGTGTGGCAAGTACATTACACATGTTGGTGCTGCCGATATGTGATTGCATAATGAGAAAAAAAAAACAAAACACTATTGCCTGTTGAGCAAAATAAAGCAGCAATTTTAGTGATAGACTATAGTGAGCTTTAAGAACTCCGTGAACACAGCAGAAGTTAGTTGCTAAGGAATGTATTCAGTAAGTACACAGTACTGCTGTGTGTATGTTTATGCTTCTTTTCTGACTGTCATAGATGCATTGTGTTGGTTACATATGGATGATGCAAAGGCTGTGCTGTGTCCTGAGATCTTGATGGTCCTAACTGGGAAATGGAGTAAAGGATGTCTGCCTTTTCCCCAGGAGTCTTGATGATGTCTTATTGATACCTATGCTGGAGGACATGAGCTGGGTTGAAGGGTTGCATGAAGGAAGGAGATAAAGGCTACTGGTAGATTTTGCCTTGATGTGGAGATGGGATGAAGCTGTATGATGAGCCTGATCCATGAGAATTTGCTGATCCACTGTCTAGGCACCACTTTGGGCCAGTGCCTCTGTAATCGTACATGGCACACTTTTCCTGCTTGAAGACGCTCAATTTTTTCCAGTTGTCTTATGGCTTCCAAAGATGGATGCTATGGATGACTAGTTAGGAAACAGACCAGTCTATCCTTAAGTCAGCTCAAAAAAGAGCTTTGCTTTTAAAAATATGGTTAAGATTCATACAGGACTCCAGACTGGGTGGGGAATGACTGAGAGCAGCCCTGAGGAAAAGGACTTGTGGGTCTAGGTTGGTGAGAAGCTCAACATGAGCCTGCAGTGTGAGTGCAGCCCAGAGAGCAACTAAGTGCTGGGCTGCAGCAAGAGCAGAGTGGGCAGCAGGGCAAGGGAAGGGATTCTGCCCCTTTGCTCTGCTCTCCTCAGACCCCACCTGGAGTCCTGTGTGCAGTTCTGGAGCCCCCAGCCTAGGAAGGACTTGGACTGTTGGAGTGGGTCCAGAGGAGACCACGAAGATGCTCAGAGGGCTGCAGGAGCTCTGGTGTGAGGACAGGCTGAGAGAGTTGGGGCTCTGCAGCTTGGAGAAGAGAAGGCTTCCAGGAGACCTTAGAGTAGCCTTCCAGGATCTGAAGGGGCCTACAGGAAGGCTGGGGAGGGACTATTGACAAGGGCTTGCAATGCCAGGACAAGGGGCAATGGGTTTGAACTGGCAGAGGGGATTGGAACTGGATGTTAGGAAGAAGTTCTTTACAGTGGGGCTGGTGAGATCCTATGAGATGATCCTATGAGGGAAGAAAGAAAAGACCTTCAGGAGGAAGAGTGATTGGTGGAAGGGAAGAAAGGTAATTTTTTTCTGAGATGACCCTCATCTGTCTCCAGAACTTTCTGTTCTCCCAGTCTACCTGCTGCCTCAGAAATAACAGCCTCTTTCCTTGCACCAATAAAAACCTTAGTTCAGTCTTACTATCTTACTCTGCTCCATCATCAGAGTTGAATTTTGTCTATATGCATCACAAACCTTGAACAGACACTGAATATGACTTTCAAGCAATTGTATCAGTGAACCTCGTTCAGTGTTGATATTTCCATCAGCCCTCTCAATTTGTTTAAATCTTATATTTTAAAATAATATTTAAGTTAGATTTACTGATTATTTAGACTGTTACTGAAGTCGTCATATCTATGTTTGTACATTTTTGTCTCTGTACAAACAGAGAGCTTTATCTTCAAACAGGGATACCTAGAGTCCCTGTTGCATCATTTTGTAGGTCATTGGAAAACTTCTCATTGACTTTGTGCAAACACAGGAAGTATCTATGGGGTTTTCCTATCTGTTGAAATATGCAAAGCACAAGTAAATATCTCTTTGGAAATAACATTACTTACAGAAGGTGATGTTAGTCTTTCATCTCAAATTGAGTTTTGTGGCACTGATTCATAGAATTATAGAATGATAGAATGGTAAGGTTGGAAGGGACCTCAAGGATCATCCAGTTCCAAACCCCTGCCATAGGCAGGGACACCTCCCACTAGTACAGCTCACTCAAGGTCTCCTCCAACCTGGCCTTCAACACCTCCAGGGAGGGAGCAGCCACAACCTCCCTGGGCAACCTGTGCCAGTGTCTCACCACCCTCACTGCAAACAACTTCCTCCTAACATCCACTTTCAATCTCCCCTCTGCCAGTTCAAACCCATTGCCCCTTGTCCTGTCATTACAAGACCTTGTCAATAGTCCCTCCCCAGCCTTCCTGTAGCCCTCTTCAGATATTGGAAGGGTACCAGAAGGTGTCCTGGAAACCTTCTCTTTTCCAGGCTGCAGAGCCCCAACTCTCTCAGCCTGTCCTTGTAGCAGAGCTGATGCAACCCTCTGAGCATCTTCATAGCACAGTGCAGGTTCTGTGCATGCACAGCACAAAGCATGTTGAACTTTTAATCAACCCAGATTGTCCTCATTCCTGTTAGTAATCTTCTAACAAAGCTGTTTTCAAATGAGATACAAGCACTTGTTTTTGGTTTATTTGAGTCTGTATATGAAGACTCATTATTAAAGCTTGAGATTTTCATGTCTCTTGCTTTAATTGCTTATTTAGTTTCCCTGCCCTGCCCTGCCCTGCCCTCCTCTTTTTCCTGTCTTTTGTTTCTCTCTTTTTCTCCTTTCCCTTTCCTTTCTCCTTATTTTGTTTTGCCAGCTCTCAATTTCCACAATTTCTGTCAGAAACTCTAAATTTCACTTCATCCTAAGATGAGAAATTTTGCCTTTTCCACGTTCCTTAGCAACAGTCTTTGTGACTCAACATATTGCTCAAAACCTCCATATTAAAGCCAAGATGTGTTCACTTTCATCAAAGTGAGTCTTCTCTAACACCAGCTCCTCCCAGTTATATCAAACCATTGGAAAGACTTGTCATTTTTTTTTTGGTGAGGGCTTTTTCCAGATTTTCCTGAGAAAGTTGACTGGCTTTGTCCAGATTCCAAGACTTGGGAAATGTTTACTGAGTGTAACTAGTTCTGAAAAGTATTTTTCAAGGAGAAAGTTTCTATTTACATAAATGGTTTAGGTTTATTTTGTCCTATTTTTCTGTTTGAGTTTTCTTTGTTTGTTTTTCAAATCCATATGAAGGACTACTTCTCATTTGAGAAGATCTCTGAGAATCTCCAATTTCCAAATTAAATTTCAGGACTGTGTGCAGTTCTGGAGCCCTCAGCATAGGAAGGACATGGAACTGTTGGAGTGGGTCCAGAGGAGGCCACAAAGATGCTCAGAGGGCTGCAGCAGCTCTGTTATGAGAGTTGGGGCTCTGCAACCTGCAGAAAAGAAGGCTTCCAGGAGACCTTAGAGTAGCCTCCCAGGATCTGAAGGGGGTTTCCAGGAAGATTGGGGAGGGACTATTGCCAAGGTCTTGCAATGCCAGGACAAGGGGCAATGGGTTTGAACTGACAGAGGGGAGATTGAAAGTGGATGTTAGGAGGAAGTTGCTTGCAGTGAGGGTGGTGAGACACTGGCACAGGTTGCCCAGGGAGGTTGTGGCTGCTCCCTCCCTGGAGGTGTTCAAGGGCAGGTTGGAGGAGACCTTGAGTGAGCTGTGCTAGTGGGAGGTGTCCCTGCCTATGGCAGGGGTTTGGAACTAGATGATCCTCGAGGTCCCTTCCAACCTTACCATTCTATGAATCTATGATTAAATATAATAGATTTAGATATAATGGTTTTACAATCTGACTTGATTCTTAGCAAATCACTTAATTCTTCTGTGCTTTGGTTCCTGATCTGTGCAGATCTCTCTGATCTCTAAAGATCTCTCTGATCTCTAAAGACTCTTAATGCTTCTGTCCTTAAGAAATATATTGTGAGGATAAATTCACAAACACTAAAAAGAGTTCCTAAACAAGGAGATGAAGAATTTACAGCTGGATAATTCAGAGGATGTGGATGACAGGAAAATTCAGAAGTTATGAAATTAGTACCTGATATACAGCAGGAACTCAGAGTATATTTTACATTCTGAAAGAAAAGCATGGCAGACAACTGTTTATACACTCTTATGATAATTTTAATTATTTATTTTAAGTTGAGGACATGTCAGGCTGTTTTATCCCACAGGTAAGGCAGCTTTTAAATGTTAAGTGGCTGTAACATTGAAGCTTCAGTAAGATTTGACTTGATGCAAAGCAGCAAGGTTATACAAGCTCAGACATCCTCCGTGACTATTGTTATTAAAAAGAACACAGAATTTATCTTGAGTATTTTTAAAAGACTTACCAGTTACCAGAGCAGAACAAACCATTTTCTGTGGGTTACAAATGAAAATTATTTATCTTCTCTCTTGTATCTAAACCATATTTCACGGCTCATGAGACACAAATGCAAATATGCTTTAAAAAAAAAAAAAAAAAAAAAAAGAAGGTTCCTGGGATTTTATCTCTGTAAAAATAAATAAATGAAGGTAAAAAAGGACATAGAAAGGAAGAATAAGGGGTGCTTATAAAAATAATTCATCTTGTAACTGGAATAAAAAAAATTAACAATTCTTAGTTTTATAACTGTCAAAAATTAGATAGAGTGAGAGTTAACTGGTGAAACACCAATATGCTACAATGGCTGCAGTAAAAATGAATTCTAGAAGATGAGAATCTATGTTTTTAAAATTCCTATATCTGTTGGCAAATATTTGCTGGTAAAATATGATTTATTTTTTTAAAAAAGTGAGAAGGTGTGGGAGAAATCTATGGGTCTAGCAAATTAAAAGCATTTTAAAAGCTTTGTAGCCCTGTAAGTGAGAGGAGGTCAAATGCTTCTAGTGAGTAAAACAAAGAAAATGTGCAAGCACTACATTAAAATAAAAGAACTAGCATGGGAGGATAGGGAAAAAAAGGAGATGGTAGAGTGCTAGAAAAACTTGAACCACTTTGTCATCCAGAAAAGCGGGAAAATTTCCCAGGCAGTACATATCTTCCCATGGAACCTAAATGGATAGTTGGCTTTTACAACAGAATCAGAGGAATGTTGGGGTTGGAAGTAACCTCAAAGATCATCTTCTTCCACCCCCCTGACATGGGCAAGGACGCCTCACACTAGATCAGGGTGCTCAGGGTCCCATCCAGCCTGGCCTTAAAAACTTTCAGGGATGGGACTTCCACCATCAACCTGAGCAACCTGTTCCAGTGTCTCACCACCCTCATGGTGAAGAACTTCTTCCTAACATCCAATCTCAATCTACCCACTTCTAGTTTTGCTCCATTCAGCCTAGTTCTATCACTACCCAACATCCTGAAAAGTCCCTCACCAGCTTTTCTGTAGGTGCCCTTAAGATACTGGAAGCTCACAATAAGGTCTTCTTGAAGCTTTTCTTTCTCCAGACTGAACAACTCCAACTCTCTCAACTGGTGTCCATAGGAGAGGTGCTCCAGCTCTCTGATCATCCTCGTGGTCATTCTCTGGACACACTCCAGCATGCCCATATCTTTCCTGTAATAGGGGGATCAGAACTGGATGCAGTACTCCAAGTGGGGGTCTCACCACAGTGGAGCAGAGGGGGAGAATCATCTTCCTTGACCTGTTGGCCACGCTTCCCTTGATGCAACCCAGGGCTGAACTGGCCTTGGCCTTCTGGGCTGCAAGTGCACACTGTCAGCTCAGGTTGAGCTTCTCATCCACCAATACCTCCGAGTCCTTTTCTTCAGGGCTGCTCTCAAGCCAGTCACTGTCCAGCCTATATTAATGCTTGGGATTGCCTTGACCCAGATGTAGTACCCTGCACTTGGTCTTGTTGAACTTCAGGAGTTTGGTTTGTGCCCACCTCTCCAGTCTGTCCAGGTCCCCCTGGGTGGCATCCCTGCCCTCCAGCATGCCAGCCACACCACACAGCTTCAATGCCTCTTTTGTGAGTAGTGTAACAAAAGTGCCCAGGCTAAGGGGAGTTAGTAACTCCACTGTTTCACGTTTCTACTGTTTCTACTATTACCTGTTTTAGGATACATGCTTTATGGACAGACGTGCAGCTGCTGTTAGTTTGCTGGTGGTTACAGATATATATGGAGAGAGATTTCTGAATGTCAAAATCTCACAAGCTACAGGCCTCCAACTAGACTCTGTCCCATTGATCACAGTTCTCTAAATTCTTCCCTTCAACGACTTCCCAGTTTCTTGAAGTGGAACTTCTTGTGTTCCAGTTTGTATCCACTGTCCCTTGTCATATCACAGGACACTGTTGAAAGGAGACTAGCACCTTCTTCTTAACATCTATCCTGCAGATAGTTATAAAGGTTAATAAGATCTACTCTCAGTCTACTCTTGTCCAGACTAAACAACCCCAGCTCTCTCAGTCTTAATACTTGTGAAAAGTCAGATGCCTGTGGCTGCCTTTTGAATATTATTGAGATACATATTTTTGGGCTATTTTTTTAAGTCTAAGAATAGTCACATAAAAATATACAGGTGAAATTTAATAAGGGAACTTCTCTGATTTATTTTATTACAATTAATTATCATTTGGGTACATGTGTGCAGCCCAGGACTTGGTTGTTGTCTGGGAGCAGTGTCGGCAGCAGGGCAAGGGAGGGGATTCTGCCCCTTTGCTCTGCTCTCCTCAGACACCATCTGGAGTTCTGGAGTCCCCAGCACAGGAAGGACATGGAACTGTTGAAGTGGGTCCAGAGGAGGCCACGAAGATGCTCAGAGGGCTGCAGTAGCTCTGCTGTGAGGACAGGCTGAGACAGTTGGGGCTCTGCAGCCTGGAGAAGAGAAGGCTTCCAGGAGACCTTAGAGTAGCCTTCCAGTATCCGAGGGGGGCTACAGGAAGGCTGTGGAGGGACTATTGACAAGGTCTTGCAATGCCAGGACAAGGGACAATGGGTTTGAACTGGCAGAGGGGAGATTGAAAGTGGATGTTAGGAGGAAGTTGTTTGCAGTGAGGGTGGTGAGACACTGGCACAGGTTGCCCAGGGAGGTTGTGGCTGCTCCCTCCCTGGAGGTGTTGAAGGTCAGGTTGGAGGAGGCCTTGAGTGAGCTGTGCTGGTGGGAGGTGTCCCTGCCTATGGCAGGGGCTTGGAACTGGATGATCCTTAAGGTCCCTTCCAACCTTACCATTCTATGATTCTATGAGCATATATTGGTAATGTAAGTTCATGACAAGCTTTTATGTTAGTTCCATCTACTTACTGAACTATAAGTTCAGTGCTCTCTGACAGGATGAAAATGTTTCATATGGACAGTTAAGGGTTGCTGAAATAAAAAAAGCAGCTTTACCCAGACTGGCTGTGTTTTTTTCAGTGTAGTTTTCATCAGTGAAAACAAACAGAAGCTATAGTTTGAGATGACAGGTTTTTTAGTACTCCTGGGCAATGTCAATGCTCAAAAGGAGGAGGATAAAATTCAGCACTCTCAAATTGAAACAGAAAAAAAGCAATAGAACAGTTGCCTGGGAGCTGTGTAAGACTAGTCCCTTGATTATCTAAACATGGTAAAAGACAAGAAGTCCACAGTTCTCAGCAGCTTCATTGCAATTGCCTGTATTCTAATGTCTGATTAAAGAGAAACCCAACATTTTTTTTCATTCCTATTTTCTCTTTATTTTTCTCTAAATCTCTTGCCTACAGGGCTACGCTGGTAAGCCTGCTGGTATGATTTTAGGTCCTAACAGACCACATCCTATATTAAAACCCCCTTATTTATAATACATGCTAGGTATGGTTAACAGAACAGTGCAGGCTGTAATATCAGTGCTGGATATCCCTACATAAAAATGTGTTTTCCTTTGGATCTTCCTTGAGAGGGTGTAAACTCCCTCTGCATTTAGTTCTGGTTGATTTCTGAATCTTCAACTCTCCTGTGAAGCTGGCCTGATCTCTTGGAACAACTTGGCCTCAACATTTCTTGCAAATTGAGCCCTTGTGGTGCAGAATAATGAAAGCTGCATCTGTGGAGAGGAGTGAGCATCCTGGGAGTTACGAGTCTCATCCTGGTGCAGCTAATTGCACTTCTGTTCTCTTCGAGCTTGTCTACACAAAGAAATGTTCCAGTTACATTTTACAAAGCGCTACCATTAAAGCTTCCTTGGAATGCACTCCAATTTGTCTGTTAAAATGGCTTTATTAATTTTAATTTAAATATGTTCTCATGTAACATAAATAACAAGTGTGTGCACTTTTCCTGTAAAGCAGCCTGCTTTGGAGAAAAATCCTGTTGAATGTGTTAGTTAAGCATGTCAGTTTGCATTCTTGCTTTAGCATTGCCTTATTGCACACCAGGCTCCTGGTATCCTTATTAACGAATCTTAGCAAAAACACTCAAAACAAATGCAGCTTCTTCACTTTGTATTGTACTATTATGTTTCTATATTCTGCAAGCCCTGCTTTAAAAAATAAATTTAAAGTCTGTAGCTCCTGATTAAAGATCAGATGTTGTATTAAACTTCCTTTTTTAAACCACCATTTATATTTGGCGATTTTTTTTTCCAATGTCAAATAGAGGTAACACTTTTCAAGAAAATATGTAAGTACAAGTATGTAGGTACCCAAGCACAACTCCAGGCTGCGTGGGGAATGGCTGAGAGCAGCCGTGAGGAAAAGGACCTGCGGGTCTAGGTTGGTGAGAAGCTCAACATGAGCCTGTAGTGTGAGTGCAGCCCAGAGAGCAACTGAGTGCTGGGCTGCAGCAAGAGCAGTGTGGGCAGCAGGGCAAGGGAGGGGATTCTGCCCCTTTGCTCTGCTCTCCTCAGACCCCACCTGGAGTCCTGTGTGCAGTTCTGGAGCCCCCAGCACAGGAAGGACATGGAACTGTTGGAGCGGGTCCAGAGGAGGCCATGAAGATACTGAGAGGACTGCAGCAGCTCTGCTGTGAGGACAGGCTGAGAGAGTTGGGGTTCTGCAGCCTGCAGAAGAGAAGGTTTCCAGGAGATCTTAGAGCAGCCTTCCAGGATCTGAAGGGGACCTACTGGAAAGCTGTGGAGGGACTATTGACAAGGTCTTGCAATGACAGGACAAGGGGTAATGGGTTTGAAGTGGCAGAGGGGAGATTTAGACTGGATGTTAGGAGGAAGTTGTTTGCAGTGAGGGTGGTGAGACACTGGCACAGGTTGCCCAGGGAGGCTGTGGCTGCTCCCTCTCTGGAGGTGTTCAAGGCCAGGTTGGAGGAGACCTTGAGTGAGCTGTGCTAGTGGGAGGTGTCCCTGCCTATGGCAGGGGGTTGGAACTGGATGATCCTTGAGGTCCCTTCCAACTTTACCATTCTATGATTCAATGAGCATATAGCAGCACCATGGGGGTTAATAAGGACCTTGTGTCTCTGCTAGTAATGATTTCAAATGTAACAGGGTGACTAAGACATTGCTTAATTCCTTAAGTCTTCAATAAATCCTTTCCCTTTGAATTTCAGTGTTTTTAGCTTAATCTGATGAAAAATGCATTGCTATCAGGTCTGACACAAGCGAACCCCACACTGTTCTTAAGACAGGAGCTACTTGAGTAATCAGTAAGTTTGAAAATGGTTGCATCCTAGAGGCGAATGCCACACAGAGGTAGGTATATCAGTGAATGCCACACAGGGCAAGTCTTCATAAGAAATGGAATAGTTAATCTGTTAAAATATATGAAACATTTCCCTATCAAAGGTAGTAACAAATCTTCAATACAAAGGATGCTTGGACAAAGACATTGTTAGCTAATTAAAAAGTCCTTTGTAACAGCAAATTTGTTTTTATAGGACAGATTTCTGTTCATTTGTTTTTCTCTGTGGTCGTGGTAGTGATTTTCTGAAACAAATAACTTGTAAATTTAGAAGTTTAGGATGGAGTGCTCCAGTGCCTTGGTGTTTGATGCTCACATTCAAGCTGTTGTTGTAGGGAAATGTATGCCTCTGGATATCTTTATTATCTCAAATTTATGTGCCAATTTTAGGCAAATTCAGATTGTGGAAGAGATGTGCAAGTATACTGATTTCTTCTGAGCTTTTAGTGTGTACCATGGAGGAGGAAGACCATGTCATGAGAAAAGAAAGAGATGAATTTCATTGCTTTTAGTTGCTTAGGGATGGATATTCAAAATAAGCTTTTTTTGCTAATGCTTCTTGACGATTGCTAACATTTCATTTGTATTTTCAGTCTGTTCTCCCTCTATCTTGAAACCTGCTGCTGTGTTTTAAAAAAGATTCCTGCACTGTGCTACATGTGCCCTCCTTGGAGTTTGTACAGACCAGAAGAAATTTACACTGACTAATTTGTCACAGGTTTCACACTTAAATGGACTCTCATCATCACTTTTTTGCCTATCATTTTCATTCCTCCCCAGCCTTATTGCTTCGGTATTTGGTCACAACCCTTTATCTGTGATGGACCATACTGTTATTAACACATTCTTTAATACCATTTCCAAATGGCAAAAACTGTTCTGTATATGACATAGAATCCTAGAATGGTAAGGTTGGAAGGGAGCTCAAAGATCATCTAGTTCCAACCCCCTGCCATAAGCAGGGACACTTCCCACTAGTACAGGTTACTCAAGGCCTTGTCCAACCTGGCCTTGAACAAATCACAGGTTAATATTTAGGTACAAAAAATTATTTATTTGGTTGATGTAATTGAGCTATTTTCAACACAGTGTTACAGATCCACTTTAGTTCTCTGGTTTAAGTTCTGAAGGACTTTACATCCCTACCTATGTCTTTCTCCTTTTCTTTTTTCTTTTGGGTAGGTATTGTTCATAAAACATGAGAAATTGCTTCATAATTAACAAATCTATTCACCTATGTTTTCCCTCCCCATTTTTCTGCTCAACTTTTTCCCCTCAAGATAAATGATTGCTATGATCGAGTTATACAAGGAGCTATTATTGAAGGTGGCAATTTTGCTTCATACATTTAATAATAGGAGTAATCACAGGAAAGTTGCATGTGGTAAGCTCAAGAATCAAATACAAACCAACATATTCTAATGAGTTCCATTGGTAGCTTTTGAAAAGCTATTCATAATATCTGTAAATACCCAGTGGCTGAAAATAAATTGCAGCTATGCCTATCTCACCAAGAAGATACACAAGACAAAGAGGCTCCTAAATGCAAATATAAAACTGAGATTGCTGTGTGGGGCTGTTTATGATGTGTTTTTCTTTTTTTTTCCTTTCTTTTCTCTTTTCTTTTTTTTTTTCCTCTTAAAGATGCTACATAAGAGAAAAAAAAATATTTGCTTTATATAATGCATTAGGAACCTTCCCTTCTACTATTTGAGATTACCCAGACTAATTCAGATGGTTTGGAAGTAAAATGAAGCTATGTTTACACCACTGCAAAATTTACAAGCATATATACATAATACAGAATCATAGAATCATAGAATGGTAAGGTTGGAAGGGATCTCAAGGATCATCTAGTTCCAACCCCCTGCCATAGGCAGGGACACCTCCCACTAGCACAGCTCACTCAAGGCCTCCTCCAACCTGCCCTTGAACACCTCCAGGCAGGGAGCATCCACAACCTCCCTGGGCAACCTGTGCCAGTGTCTCACCACCCCCACTGCAAACAACTTCCGCCTAACATCCAGTTTCAATCTCCCCTCTGCCAGTTCAAACCCATTGCCCCTTGTCCTGCCATTGCAAGACCTTGTCAATAGTCCCTCCCCAGCCTTCCTGTAGGTCCCTTTCAGATCCTGGAAGGCTACTAGAAGGTCTCCTGGAAGCCTTCTTTTCTGCAGGCTGCAGAACCCCAACTCTCTCAGCCTGTCCTCACAGCAGAGCTGCTGCAGTCCTCTCAGCATCTTCGTGGCCTCCTCTGGACCCCCTCCAACACTTCCATGTCCTTCCTATGCTGAGGGTTCCAGAACTGCACACAGGACTCCAGGTGGGGTCTGAGGAGAGCAGAGCAAAGGGGCAGAATCCCCTCCCTTGCCCTGCTGCCCACACTGCTCTTGCTGCAGCCCAGCACACAATTGCTGTCTGGGCTGCACTCACACTGTAGGCTCATGTTGAGCTTTTCATCACCCCAGACCCACAGGTCCTTTTCCTCAGGGCTGCTCTCAGCCATTAACCAGTATTTGCAATAATATACAAGTTAGAAATAATACAGAAATCTTAATTCTCTCCTGGACAAAGTAATCAGCCCAGAAGGGCTCAAAGTTAACCCTTTTTCTACCCTTGATGTGGAGAGAACTCATGAGCCCATAAAGTTAAGAAAAGTTCACTTTGGTGCTTCCAATCAAGGTCAAGATCCCAGTTTAAGTCAACTTGAGAAATGCAAAAAACAACTTTGTGCATAGATTTAAGTATCACACGTTCACAAGTGTACAGACCTTCTGTTCATTTTCTGAACAATTAATCTTTTCTTTTTCTCCTTAGGTCAAAGAAAATATTTGTCACTCACCCTCAGAAAGCAGCTATGGAAGATTACCACTACGTGTGGAATGCTGAGGAATGTGTGTCTGCTTTGCAAACCTCTTGCAAAAAAATTAGAAAGATGTTTCTCTCAATTTCTAATCAACTCAAGAAATTATGAATTCATTCACCAAATTTAAAATATATATTCATATTCTTTATACATATTCATAACTGTAGAAGTTGCTTCTAGATCTAGATTAAAATCAGTAATGAACATCTTTCATTCTGCATAAGAAAATGAAAACACTCCCCAAAAAATCAGTTAGTCTGCTTTAGTGGAGGAAATTTTCCTCCTGAATTAAGATTGGAAAAATAGGTTATTCCTAGGCACACAAGAAATAATATTAGAATCATAGAATGGTAAGGTTGGAAGTTTGCAGTGAGGGTGGTGAGACACTGGCACAGGTTGCCCAGGGAGGTTGTGGCTGCTCCTGGCTACTCCCTCCCTGGAGGTGTTCAAGCCCAGGTTGGAGCAGGCTTTGAGTGAGCTGTGCTAGTGGGAAATGTCCCTGCCTATGGCAAGGGGTTGGAACCAGATGATCCTTGAGGTCCCTTCCAGCCTTACCATTCTATGTGGTTCCCCTTGTACATGCTGCATAAAGGCACTCAGGATGACCTGCAACATTACCTTCTTGAACTGTGAGGTCAGACCGAGAAGTCTGTAGTTTCCTGAGTCCTCCTTGCAGCCCTTCTTGTAGATGAGCATCACGTTTGTCAATCTCCAGTCAGCTGGGACCTCCCCAGTTAGATATGTAATCTATCAAAATATGATTTCATTTCAAACAAACTATTTGCTTTATTCAGTCCTTGTACATGATTCAGCCTTTAACTGCTCCTTCATGTCATATTTCTCTCCTATAATATTTCCAGAGAACAGTTTGATAGGTTTCAGTAAGAGTGAGCAATATTTGACAGGTCAAATTGCTTGAAATATTTCAAGCTACACAGATTGCTGTAGGCAATAAATCCTTTCAACTTCAACATATCTGTCTTTCATATATATATCTAAAACACACATGTTGGTGTCTGTAATTCTTCTATACATATAAGAATTCTCATATAAACATACACCTGTGCACACACAATCCATCAAATCCATCAAATGTACACATCTGATCCACCAAGTACTGGATCTAGACAGTTTTTATCTTCCATATGGTGAATAGAATGCAAACAAGGAATTGACACCCGTGTATGAAATTGAGCTAAAAGTGAGACTGACCCCGGGGAAACCAATCCAAAACCACATTTCTCTCAGATCCAGTTGTCAAGTTATTTGTGCCTGTGTTTTGGCATTTTAACCACACTTGACTATTTCTATCCCTTCTATGAATATTTAAGACAAGCATTTAAGAATTGAGATTAAGATGAAATGTCTTAATTTTAAACAAGTTCTTCTCCCCAACATGTGCTTCTCCCTCAGATGTCCTAAGGCTCACTGAAGTGGATTAGTGAAGGAAACAGAAAATCTAAACTTTCCTAAGTCTGGTGTGTAATGAGAGAGAGTGGCACTACAAATGTAACCTTTTACTTCTGTGAGAGAGCATAACCAGCTGTGCAAAAACATTTGTGTGTGAGGTGTTTTGCAGCATCTGTTCTATTTGTCACTGGAATTGGCTGTAGAGCGTTTGGCAGAGTCCGAATTGTTTCAACTCTGGATCATTACCCCGAAGTCCTCTTCTGGGCTGAAGCATTAAAGGTAGTTTGGGGGCATCTAAAAAGAATGGTGAAATTATAGCAGATTTCTGCAGTTTACAGCAATGCCATTGCTTGACACTTCTGAAAATAACCATTCCTTATAGTTCCACAGGACTTCAGTGCTATGAGACTCACAGATGAAAAAAATCTCCCAAGATTAAGGAGAAGATATTCCAAGGCACCTAAACAAGCTGCTCAAGCCTCAACTGTAGGTAGCAGACCTCAAGAACGTCACAAATTTTCCTGTATTATTTGATGATTGATGAGTTTACTGATTTATGCATGAACATTTTTTCCAGAATGTTGCCATTTGTCTGCAGAATCATTTGGAATACTTCATTTTGGATAATTTTTAACATTATTTTAAATAACTAAAAGGAAACCCACTCCTCTCAGACCATCATTATTATCATGGGATTATATAAAATATTTATAGAATCATAGAATCATAGAATGGGAAGGTTGGAAGGGACCTCGAAGATCATCCAGTTCCAACCCCCTGCCATAGGCAGGGACACCTCCCACTAGCACAGCTCACTTAAGGCCTCCTCCAACCTGCCCTTGAACACCTCCAGGGAGGGAGCAGCCACAACCTCCCTGGGCAACCTGTGCCAGTGTCTCACCACCCTCA
>VWZE01004763.1:283949-300171 GCA_013396675.1 Eubucco bourcierii | reverse complement strand
ATCTTGGTGGCCTCCTCTGGACCCCCTCCAACAGTTCCATGTCCTTCCTGTGCTGGGGGCTCCAGAACTGCACACAGGACTCCAGGCGGGGTCTGACGAGAGCATTTATTTCAACGAATGGTACCTGATTGCTAACTTTTAAGTTGTTTGCTAAGGAAAACTAAACATTTTAATAGCATTGTTTTCCATTTGCAAGAATGGCCTGTGTGAATCAGAAGTATATAATTCCAATGACACACCATATCCTTAAAGAGGAGTGTGATAGTTTGAGAGTTTCCTGCCCCCCCCCCCCCAGAAAAAATANTACAGCTCAGCACAATGTACAAGCAGAGATATACACAACAGACAGGAATAGTTACAGACATAGACAAGTTAAAGGCAATACAGAAACACAATCCCCCTCCCAGAAATCAGAGCCCCAGAGGGGCTCCCAACCACCCTTCCACCTTCTTCCTACCCCTCTACCTTACCCCAGGGTCTGGTTTACTTGCAAGGTGAGTTTGGAGGATGGGCAGGGGTGTTAGAAGCAGAGTGGTTGTTTAGGTAGAAGCATAGGGGAGCAGACACAGCAGCTCCCAGAGACTCTCTGTCTTGCCTATATTTGTGTCCTTGTTCTTATCCATCTCAGCAAGCCTATGAGTGAAGTAGCCATCAGCAGTGTTTTTTGTTTTTCTTTTCACAGCCTGTAATGTATTGAATGTTGTTCTAAAACCTATGACCATTACGTTAGGAATTAAAACAGATGAATTCATATGCTCTTCATCTTATTTTAAGAGCTTTATGTGTTAATTGCTCAGTCATTGTCATTTATTGAGGTTGATTTTTCTTTCTATATTTTCTATATATTTTCTATATTTTCTATCTGTTTTCTATGTTTTTCTTCATATTTTCAGAAGAATATGTAATTGCCATTTTTGTGACTATTTATGAAAATTATTTTATATTCTGAAAGTTTTCCTGATTTTTTTTCTCCCCAATAATTCTGCTGCATGTTGCTTGTGGTGTGATTTATTTTTTCACATCTTACTGCTGTTTCTCTAGGCGCTATGAAGGCTTATGAGCAGCACAGCTGAAGTCACAGGGCAGGCTGTTATGATTTCTTCACAAGTTTGTCTAAACAGAGACTATTCCCATGTAAATATCCTCTCTAACCTGCAGTAGTCTTGATTACATTTATGTGCTTGATTGGTACATTTGCTTCTTATTAAATAGCAACTGCATGAGAACACTGAACACATCAGTATCCTCCTAAGAATGCAGTTTAATTTCCCCTCTTATCCAGTAATCAGTCTCTCTGCACCCTTTGATATCAGTCATGTAATTTGTAGTTTTCAAGCTGCTTTGGCTCTTACTTTATTTAGTGAAGTGTTTGTATTTTTGGCTCTTCTTTATTATTTTTTACAATATGCACTGAGGCAGATATTAGGACATTGAGCTCCAGAAACACGTGGAACAGACCACAGATCCTGTCTTTGTGGCAGTATGAAAAATGCCCATCAGTTTCAAAAACCCCTTTCCATCTAACTCCTCATACAACATGACTCTAAGATATGTACTTTATTTGTGATTTATATTCTATTTTTCAGCAGCTATTTTTCTAGATTGAAACAAATTAATTAGAATAATAGTTTTGGTAATGTGCTAGAAGTCTAATACAGTGTTTACTTATATTCTGTTTTTCATTATCTGTTTTTCTAGATTGAAACAAATTAAACAGAATAATAATTGTTGTAATGTGCTAAAAGTCTAATACAAGCAGTGTTAACTTATATTCTATTTTTCAATACCTATTCTTCTACATTGAAACAAATTTATCAGAATAGTAATTTTTGTAATGTGCTAAAAGAATAATAAAAGCAGTGTTTACTTCTATTCTTCACTATCTATTTTTCTAGATTGAAACAAATTAATCAGAATAATAATTGTTGTAATGTGCTAAAAGACTAATACAAGCAGCGTTAACTTATATTCTATTTTTCAGCATCTATTTTTCTAGATCAAAACAAATTAATCAGAATAATAACTGTTGTAATGTGCTAAAAGAATAATACAGGTAGTGTTTTTGTGGATATCCATGTCTTGAAAGCTTCCTGTTTGTTCAAATAGAAGAAGTTCTATGTGAACACAAATTATTTCACATGAAAATTTAGAATTTGAAGGACTACAAAATATAATCAGAAGTCAATTACATTTTACAATCATCTTAGTAACTTACTTTGAAGCCTAAAAACAGATTCCAAATTACTTAGTTTATCTAAGTCAGCCTTTGATTTTTTTTTTTTTTTCCCCAGAGAGACAGGTAGATGTTCCCTTTCTCACAGGGCACCATCATTTCCTCTCCTGTGGTGGGTAGGAGCAGCTCTGCTCCTCCAGCATCTGCGACCCTTCCTGCTGAGGGGAAGCACCAGAGGCCACTTTCTCCAACATCCCTTGCACCCTCGTGGCACTTTCACCTGAGAACCCTTGAAGTACTCCTGGCTGCCATCCTGACACAGCAGCCCAGCCATGCCCTTGCAAGAGAGCACCAATACCCAAGTGACTTGCTGAGGAGAAATCAGAGCGATTTCCTTGATGCCAGCAGTACCCTGAGGTACAAATGAGATGCTTCACACACACACTCTTGCTTGCATCAACCCTCCTGGAGCTGGGTGTTTCCTGCTGGCAGGAATGGACAGGGGCTTCCCAGCATCCTCAGTGATCTCCAGAGGTCCCTTCCAACCTAGGTTGGAACTAGATGACCCTTGAGGTCCCTTCCAACCTTACCATTCTATGATTCTATGATTCTATGTTGAGCACTTCAACAATCCAATTTATTAAGAAAAACAATTTCATATTGTAATCCTCCCTCCTTATAACACGTTAAACAACCTCTGTCATGTACAAAGTGATGCTGCAAACTCACCATATATAATTTGCAACTACAAAGAAATTATTTTTTTAAAATGTATACAGTAGATATTTGGGACTACTAAACTGTTATACAATCACCATCCCCAAGGAGACATTTAATGAGTGTCTGCTGGCCCTGCAGGCATCAGCTGGATAAGGATGTGTTAGACGCCATTGCTCCCAGGTATGGACAGATCCCCCATGTTGCTAAGCATATGTCTTTCAATTTCCTTTTTTCATGACAGCTTACACCTGTTCATCTTGGCATCTGAGTATCACTATCTTGACAAGGATGCTATTGTCTGGGTTTCTATACATCTCAGCATATATATGTACTGGTCACTTAAGTAAGTCTCGCATCACAAACACCTGAAACCCTAGCCTGAGGGTTGCAGTATTTTGTTGAAACAGAAGATGCAGGTCCCTTCCAAATTTTGTGTTTCCTAGAGATTTAATGTCTGAAATCCATGCTCACAACTGTAACAGGTCTTTTGGCAAATAGTTCCATTTAAGACATTCTGACTTCCCCAACATTTTCTGTTGTGCAAAGACTGCAAATCCATCAAAGGACTTGCCCACCTATAAACTAATTATCAGTGATCTGCTGGATGGGACATTCAGTCATATTTGTCCTTACACTTTATTTTTAGAAAGATGGTTATGACTGCTTGCATATGCTGGATCTATGTTCATTGAGGTGCTTGAGAGTGTCCAGAGAAGGACAACGAGGCTGGTGAGAGACCTCGAGCACAGCCCTGTGAAGAGAGGCTGAGGGAGCTGGGATTGGTTAGCCTGGAGAAGAGGAGGCTCTGGGGAGACCTTCTTGCTGTCTACAACTACCTGAAGGGTGGTTGTAGCCAGGAGGAGGTTGCTTTCTTCTCTCAGGCAACCAGCACCAGAACAAGAGGATAAAGTCTCGAACTGTGCCAGGGGAAGTTTAGGCTGGAGGTGAGGAGAAAGTTCTTGCCTGAGAGAGTCATTGACTGCTGGAATGGGCTGCCCAGGGAGGTGGTGGAGTCACCACCCCTGGAGGTGTTCAAGGTGGATTTGGACATGGCACTTGGTTCCATGGTCTAGTCTTGAGGTCTGTGGTAATGGGTTGGACTTGATGAGCTTTGAGGTCTCTTCCAACCTTGGTGATACTGTGATATACCAGTAGAACACATGTATTTGGGACCAGTCTCAGCCTACAGACAAGAGACATGAGGTGGTCTGTAGCCATGCTGCTACCTTCTTTAACCATCCAAAATAGCTTTATCACACCCAAAGTTGTTAACCAAAAGAGCCTAAGGTGCTTAACCCATGCTACCTCCAGGGCTGTGGCTGTAAGGGTGTTAGTGAGCACAGACCAAAGGTGCTAGGAACAGGTTTAACCATTTCTCAGAAGAGATGAATGCCTTGCAGCAGCTGTTGGTGTGCTCCAGCACAATTTGTGCATGTGATACCTAGCTAACTTATGTTATGCTTTTGCCTTTGGTAGGAAGGACTTGATTTCAGTTATTTCAGCGGAAACATCTGACTTCCCATTTTTGTAAGAGTCAAAGATACAACAGTAGAAAATGCACCATCCAGATATAAGTTTTGGGTTAGTTTATGTCATTATCTACTCTTAGTTTATTTATTGTACTCGTTGGTAATCACATATGTTATGAATGATGCAACATTAATAATCAATATGAATTTTGATGCCCAGGCAGAGATTGTTAATAACTGAAAATTGTTTATTAACATTAAATCTTGCCAGAGAACTTATTTACAAGGTTTAAAACACAGGGTTTGGAAATTTATACACACAGGGAACAGGTAAAACTCTAAGAGGTACCCAGGAAATGCAAACATTTTTACTGGAAGAGAAGGTTTTAGCGGTCACTACACTGCTTGTGGTTCATTATCCTGCTTAGCCACTGGATGGACACAGGAAGCTCCTTTCTGCTCATGGCATAAGGCAATTAATGATTACAAGAGGCTTGAAGTATTTACTCACACAATATTATCAGACAGTACCCAAAGCTTGTGGAGGAGTTGCTGTCGGTGGTCTCAAAGCCATCAGAGGCTTTGGAGTTTCCCAGGCTTCTGGGTGCTGGAGAAAGGAGGCAGACAAGCTCTGACCTGGTCCTGATCTCCTCTGGATGATCTGTGTTATCTCCAGGACTTCCTGTCTTGGCAGGAGGCTTTCAGGTGCAGGCAGGATGTCTTGTGATGTGCAGTCTCAGTCATGCTGGCTGTGCAGGATGAGTGCCTGTAGACATTTAGAGCCTGCTCCTGGTAAGCTCTTGGAAGGCAGTTTCCAGGTAGTTCAGGATATAAGGCAGCACAAATAAAACGGCAGAGAGCATGGATAAAATAGCACAGAGCAGATACAACGGCAGAGCACAGGTTGTGCTCTCTGCTCATCTCCTTTTACCCATACTACCTGAGACTAATGTGCCTTTGGACACAGAATAGCCAATCAGAATGGCAGTTAGCCAAGCCTGACCATATTAAGTGAAGCCATAGGTTTGCTTTACCCAAATGTGGGCAGAGCACAGCCTTGCACAAGACAGTCCTGTGTACCTTGTTTACCACAGGATGCAAACCAAGTCTGGGCAAGCCACAGTCCTCAGACTCGGTGGCTCCAAGTCCTTTGTCCTCTTTCTCATGGTTGCTTTTCCCCAAAACAGAAGAAAGGAGAGCAGAAAAACATGTCTGGGCAAGCCAGGACATGGATAAGCCTATTTTGGCCTGCTGAGGCCTACCATGACAACATATAATTTTTTAAAAAAGAATATAAAAATCCAGAACAAGTTCAGCTTTACTTTTCACAGTATATGTAAAAAATCTGGTAAATATTCCTCTCACCATTAGGTCCCAGGTCTAAATAATGAATTGATATTATTAAGTGTTGTTTATTGTATTGTATTTTTTATATATATCTTATATTATTATATGTGTGTGTTCCCCACCGATAATAATTAATATTAACTAATGATAATTAATAATTAATACCAATATATTAATTTGATATTGGAGAAGTATTTATGTGGACTTCATATACAAGAATCTTTAAAATTAGCAGGCAAAGAAAATTAAAAAGGGGCTTAGAGAGCTTGAGTGCTATTTATAATATACTGTGGGCTAACTGTATAGCAAGCCTATCTCTACCAAGAAAGGATGTTGACACTGTAGAACTAAAATCCTTGAGCTGGGTGGTTGCTTCCTTTGAAAAAGATTATGGTCAAGGACATCACTGCAAAGTTCTCTCAGAAATGTTTTCTCTGTATCATTATATTCAAGGGAAGGATTGCACTTTGCTGTGAAGCTGGAACACTTCTTCTCTGAAGGAACAAATCCTCTAGATTATAAGACACCCCATCAGGCCTGACTGCAAGAGTCCAAAAGCTGTATTTTGTATTTTATTTCTTACCAAATCCACTCTTTCACCTCCCTCCCCACCCCCTTTTGCTTTTTCTTTCTTCCTTCTTTTTTTTTTTCCTTTTTCTTTTTTTTTTTTTCTCTTCATGGAAGAATCACATTTCTGACTAGATACACTTCAAAATAAGGCAAGGAAGGAACATGAAAATATGCCCCACAAACATATGCCACACATAGGAAAATTATAAACCAGGGATTGGGTTAATTTAGGGTTGGTTTGTTGGGGTTTGTTGGGTTTCTTTAGGCTGTTCAATTGGATTTTTTAACTTTATTTTATTTTTTTACCAGAAAATAATTATTTGATAATATTACTGTGTATGAAACAACAAAACAGATTGCTGCTACCTTTCTAGTACCTCTTGTGATTTTTTTAATTTCCTCTGGATATCACTAGAATAATAACCTATACCATACTTTCAAGGAAGCAGACTGAATTTATGCTAGTGACTTATCTTCTTTTTTTTGTAAGCTCCTAGGCAAATTAGTACTGACAAGATGACAGGAACCTTTCGGTGTCTCTTGTGCTCTAATTATGGTTTAATGTGCTTTTTCAGCCTTCTCAGGTTTGCTTAAAATATTGTTCTTTTTGGAATCCAAACCTTTAACAGCTGCATTCTGTTCTTTCTTTAAAAGCCATTTGGTAACCTGTATGGCTCAAGTAATTATGAGTAACATTTGTCACACATCCCTTTTTGTAGGAAGTAGAGGGTGATGAAAAACCAAAGCATGCTTTGTATTATTACTGCCTAGAAATGGCTGTACTGCTACAAAATAGAAATTAACAAAAAACAGATAACATTTTTTTTTTTAGCCTCCCTCTTCCCACCCCCCCACCATGTGTATGGCATGTATTGGATCATTTGCCTAATCACTTCAGACTTGTACTAATCAGACTTTGTCAGCAGAGGCATACCAGTGAAAGCTGATCATGAACAAGATTGAGTCACTACACTCCAGTTTAATTCTTTTTCTTCTTCAGAGTGCCTCTATCATGTTGATGATTTTGTAGAATCTAAGATCTGGCTCCTGATTATTCCAGCACTAAAAATGAGTTTGTGATACCAATTACAGGATGCCAGTTTGTGCAGAATTTCAGTGCTATATTTCCTGTTAGAGAATCATAGAGTCGTAGAATCATAGAATGGTAAGGTTGGAAGGGATCTCAAGGATCAGCTAGTTCCAACCCCCTGCCATAGGCAGGGACACCTCCCACTAGCACAGGTCACTCAAGGCCTCCTCCAACCTGGCCTTGAACAGCTCCCGGGAGGGAGCAGCCACAACCTCCCTGGGCAACCTGTGCCAGTGTCTCACCACCCTCACTGTAAAGAAATTCCCTCCTAACATCCAGTTTCAGTCTCCCCTCTGCCAGTTCAAATCCATTGCCCCTTGTCCTGTCATTGCAAGACCTTGTCAATAGTCCCTCCCCAGCCTTCCTGTAGCCCCCTTCAGATCCTGGAAGGCTACTCTAAGGTCTCCTGGAAGCCTTCTCTTCTGCAGGCTGCAGAGCCCAAACTCTCATAACAGAGCTGCTGCAGCCCTCTGAGCATCTTCGTGGCCTCTGCTGGACCTGCTCCAACAGTACCATGTCCTTCCTGTGCTGGGGGCTCCAGAACTGTACACAGGACTCCAGATATCTTACTGATTATGTTACAAGTCAAAAATTCTGTTCAAAACTAGCATATACTGCTGATATTAGACTTCAGCACCTCTAAAAACCTTGCAACTCCTACCCAAATGTAAATTTTCTTTTAGTACCTACCATCATTTTGTCTCCTAATTTACACCTTCTTAAAAAATCACAACAACAAGAAGTTAAATATTCTGACACAGAATTCATCTCCCTCCTGCTTCCCCTACCTCAGCCCAGCAATAGGCTCCTGTTTCCTGGGCAGTTTCACCAGTGGAGTTGAAAGCAGCTGTGAGAGCTGTGAATTACCTAAGTGAATAACTCCCATCTTCAGTTTTAGCAAGCAAGCAGACAACAAAACTGAAGAAACACCGCAAGCTAAAGTAACTCCCCTTGTCTTTCACATTTTCTTTATTTGCCTGTTCAACTTAGAGCCACTTCCCCAGGAAGTCTGTCATGTGCTCCAGTAACCAGTGCAGCTGGCACAACTGACTGGCATTCTCTCTGAGATTCTTCCCTCTGCATTGCAGCCTGTGTTCTGCTGAGATCAACTGGAAATAAATGCTGTACCACATCCCAGCTGATTCTCTGCCTCAGTTGAGCCCTGCTCATCAGTCAAAATTGAAGAAAGTCTCATGGGACATACACTTTTCTTAATTGAACAAACCCTCATGCATTTCTACAGAAAGAAGGAGGAGTATGTGCAGAAGAGCTGGACATGCACTAACACAGGTTCACACAGAATGTTAGGAGTTGGAGTGCACTTCCAGAGATCATCGAGTTCAACCCCCCTGACAAAGCAGGATCACCCAGGGTAGGCCACACAGGAACACACCCAGGTAGGTTTTGAAAGCCTGCAGAGAAGACTCCACAAACTTTTTGGCCAGTTTGTTCCAGTGCTCTGTTACCTTCACCGTAAAGAAGTGTCTCCTCATGTTGAGGTGGAACATCCTCAACAGGTCTGACAGGTCTGGAATTTCCTTGTTCCTCCTTTCAGCCCTTCTTGTGGATGGGTATCACATTGGCAGCTTTCAGTCTTTGGGCACCTCTCCAGTGAGCCAGGACTGTAGATAAATGCTGGAGAGCAGCTTGGTCAAATCATCTGCCAGCTCTCTCAGCACCCTAGGATGGATCCCATCTGGTCCCATGGACTCGTGAGGATCCAAGTGACTCAGCAGGTCCCTTACTGTTTCCTCCTGGATTACAGGGGGACTATACTGGTCCCTGACTCCATCTGCCAGTTCAGGAGGCCACTTGTCTTGAAGACAACCTGTCCCACTATTGAAGATTGAGGCAAAGGAGGTGTTAAGTACCTCTACATCTTCCTCATCTTTTGTTGCTTTATTCCCCTCCACATCCAATAAAGAGTGAAGGTTTTCCTTGCCCCTTCTTTTGCCATTAATATATTTCTAGATACTTTTAAAATTCTCCTTTACAGCAGTGGCCAGTCTAAGTTCTTAATGGGTTTTTGCCTCTCATTTTTTTCCTACAAGACCTAGCAACATCCTTAAACTCTTCCTGGGATACCTCCCCTTTTTTCCAAGGGTGATACACCCTCTTTTTTCCCCTTAATTCATTTAGAAGCTCCTTGCCCATCCAACCTGGCTGTCTCCCTCATCAACTCACCTTCCGGCACATTGGCACAACCTGTTCCTGTGCCTTCAGGAGCTCTTTCTTGAAGTAGGTGCAACCTTCCTGGGCCCATTTGTTTTTAAAGGCTGTTTCCCAAGGAACTTTCTGAGTTAGCTCCTTAAATAAGCTGAAGTCTGCTCTTTGGAAGTCCATTGTGGATGTTTTGTTGATGCCCCTCCTGATTTCACTGTATATTGAAAACTCTTTAATTTCATGGTTACTGGACCCCAGGCAGCCTCTGACCACCACATCTCCAGTGCTGGAGCAGTTCATGAAGAACTGTAATCTATTAGAGGATCCCACACTGGAGAAATTCATGGAAGATTGTCTACTGTGGGAAAGACTCCACATGGAGCAGGGGAAGAGTGTGAGGAGTCTTTGCCCTGAGGAGGAAGACTCAGAAGGCACAACGTGTGATGAACCGATTGCACTCACCCTTCCCTGTTGCTCTGTGTTGTTGCAGGGGAAGAGGCAGAAAAAACAAGCGGTAAAGTCCAGGAAAAAAGTAGGGGTGAGCAGAGGGTGTTTTAAGCCAATATGATTGGTAACAAATTAAACTATTTTCTCCATGTTCAGTTTGTTTACCCATGATGAAATTTGCTGAATTACCTTCTTGTTTTTTTCACAGCCAGCTGAGAAGGGGAATGACAGAGTAGCTTTGATGGGCATCCGGTGGACATCCTGTCCAGTCAGGGTCAACTTAGACAACTATGTACAGATATATTAAATTATTCCTTTTCTGCTAAAAGGTCTTTGTTGTCACTTTGGTTTTGAGTTACAGAACTGGAAACAGTGAACAAAGTAGTGTTCGTGTATATACAGTTAAATAAAAAATGTGAATTAGTTTTGGTAAGTTCAAAAAAAGAGAAAGGATTAGAGTGAGTTTACCTACATAGTGTTGATGTGTGAACAGCAGAAGCAGGTTTTCATTGAGCAGTGTGTTCCTCTTTTCCAATTACAACTTTACGGTTCATCTCATTTAATTTCTAGCCTATTTTCCTTTCTGCTCCATACCAGTGACTCTTTCTTTCCTGGAACAGGTGTATTTACAATTCCCTGAGTTCCTTCTAGGCTCCCAGGTTAGCATGGAAATTGAAATCCTGCCCAATTTCATCTTCCTGAGCACTATCCTCCCTAAACACAATGTCATTGCAGCTAAGGTAGAGAAAGAAGAAGAAAACAAACAATTGAAAACCAGGTAAACCAACATAAGTGGAAAACTACAGCATTCAGTGTGCCCTGCTAAACATCACTAGGCTTTACTGATGGGCAACTGGATTAGATGCAAATCAAATAAAAGCAGGATGGTTAACAGATTTTGGAGAATATGAAAGGCAATGAAATTCTGTCAGAAAAACAGCTGATGCTCTGTTTTAGTTGTTATGGCGCTGTCCTTCAACACAGTCCTGAGATGTAAAGTAGTGATAAAGAACTTATATGAAAATAAATCCCTGTCTACATAGAAATATATAATTCTGAAACAAAATGTAGTAAATCCTGGTGATTTAATGAAATAAGTAAAATCTACACTAGTGTAACCTTTTTGTGCCAATAATTCTCCTAGGTCCTACATTTCAGTTATTCAAAATGCATTTAACAACCCACTTTATATATTGCAGCAAGAAGATACACACTTAGACAGATATATCAACAAATGTACCTTCTATGTATTAAAATAAGTAGATTGTTTTTCCATCCTAGTGGAGATAAGGAATCTTGCATAGATCTTCTAGAACCATAACACATTACAGTGAAGAAACAGCATCTGTGATTCTGAAGGGCTCAGTTTGCATTTTAGTCTTCTGATACTATAACTGGTTTTTTCCTGTGTCCTCAGGTGGCTTCTTCCATTCAGGATGCAGACATGAAGAGCACAATGGGCACTCCTGCCCAATGCAAAGACAACAAGAGTTGCATTGTAATATTTGCAATATAGTAGATTTATTACAGAATCATAGAATCACAGAATCAACCAGATTGGAAGACACCCCCAAGCTCATCCAGCCTAACCTATCACCCATTCCTAGCCAATCAACTAGACCACGGCACTAAGTGCCTCATTTTGTCTTGAACACCTCCAGGGACAACGATTTCACCACCTCCCTGTGCAACCCATTCCAATGCCAGTCACTATGTGAAGAATTTCCTCCTTATTATTTGAAGCCAAACATTCCAGTTGCTTATATCTGCTTTTGTTACTAGTTTTCATTTGAGATGGAAGCATCCAGCTTTGAGTAGAAGATTCTTTTTCTGTTTAATGCAGTGGACAAAATCAAATTCATTTACAGGCAGCCCTTCTTTTGAGACTGTTAAATAATTTATTTGTTGTGCATCAAAAATGAATCCATCTGAGGATATTCATTTAGAGTGATTATGTAAAGTAGGGTCAATGCCCACATTGTCTTTCAGTAGTTAACATCCTATCTGTTACAGGAATGAGAGACAGAAGAGGAAAAGATGAAAGGGTAAAAGAAGAATTTGAACATAAAGGAAACTCCTTTTTTTTTGCATGTTTTTACAACCTTTTACAAAGATGCATAGACTTCTGAGATACAAAGAAATAAGAGGTTTGTGTAAGTACTGACCATGTGGGGAAACTTAAAACTTAGCCAGTGGTTTCCCATTTAGAAAAGAATTTCCCCACGTTTGTAATTTTTATTGGTTTTTTTTGGTGACTGTGTGTGGGAACTCAGGATTGGCAGATAAGAGGAATATGAGCTGAACTTCAGATAAGGGGGATGTGTGTGTGTGAATTGAATAAGGTTATGGCGATACTGGAAAATGTTATCACAAGAATGTATGATAAGCAGGCTGAGAAACCACCTGTTAAAGTGAGAGAGGGAGTGTGTTTTATAAGCAGCTGATCTGAAGGTTGGTAGGCTGTGGGAAAGGAAGTAAAGCATGTGAGCAACTCTCAATAAACAGGGACTTGTTCCCCAGATCCAGGCGATTTGCCCACCTGTGGCAAGGACCACATCTCTAGGAAGCTGGTCTGAGTTTGTATTTCACCTCGGCATCTTGGGAACAGCAGGTGCAGGCCCAAGGTATTAGCAGCATATGGAAATAGGAACCACAGGTCTGTGTTAGAAGTATAGCTAATTTAGCTGTAGTTAAAGGATTACTTTAATGTAATAGCTTAACAAAAACATCAAACTAAAAATATGTATTTTCTTCAATCTTGTGCTGTCTTAATAAACAGTCTGCTTAACAACATAGTTTTAGGCATAGAAATAGGAACCACAGGTCTGTGTTAGAAGTGTAACTAATTTAGTTGTAATTTCAGTTTTATTTTAATGTAATACTTTAATGGAAACATCAAACTAAAAGTATGTATTTTCTTAAATCTTATACTGTCTTAATAAATGGTCTACTTAACAATGTAGTTTCAGGCATAAGAATTTTAAGTCCATTGAAGAATTTTAAGAAAGTTATCTGTTCTGGAAATTTGGGACTTTCTCCTGTTATTCAGAAGATGAAGTAAGAAAAAAAAACAAATTTGCTTTATACAATAATCAGAGGTGTGAGTTTTGAATTATTACAGACAAAAATTCCATCTCTAGCTCTACTTAAAGCCTTTGTTAATATTTCCATGAGAAATTATTTAGTCTGTGTGGGGGTTGTAGAGAGAAACCAGTCTGCTGGACAGATTTAATGACAAACCCTATGCATTTGTGTTTCCAGACTACAATTAAATCAAAGGAAAAATGTATAGTGGTTTTGATGGTTTGGGAGTTCCCCAACCCCACACACTATGAAAGATCAACCAGACTAGATTCAGCCAGCTGGAAGTTAAGGACTGAAGCTCTACAGCTCAGCACAATGGACAAGCAGAGATATACACAACAGACAGGAATAGTTACAGACATAGACAAGTTAAAGGGAATACAGAAACACAATCCCCCTGCCAGACATCAGAGTCCCCAGGAGGGGCTCCCAACCACCCTTCCACCTTATTTCCACCCCTCTACCTTACCCCAGGGTCTGGCTTACGTGCAGGGTGAATTTGGAGGATGGGCATGAGGCATTAGAAGCAGAGTGGTTAGTTAGGTTACACAGCAGAGAGAAGACACAGCAGCTCCCAAAGAGCCCGGTAGACTCTCTGTTATCTATATTTGTGTTCTTGTTCTTATCCATCTCAGCAAGTCTATGAGTGGAGCAGACATCGCCAGCGGGTTTGTTTTTTTTTTTCTCAGCCTATAATTTAATTCTTTTCATAAAAATATTCCAATCAGCTTCAAACCAACTCAGTGGTATAGCAACTTGAGCATTTGCTGCCTTGTCAATCAGGCTTGTAGATGATTAACAACATCTCTATGTAGAACCTTTTAAAATATTTGACTGATTCATATTGTTAGATGGGTCTACAACTATTTAGTAAAAGATTTGGTACGTGAACGGGCATAAGATCAGTTAAAAGTCTAGTCAAATTGTCTCAGACAGATCTGGACAATCTAAATATGCTAAGTGTGTTTAGCTACATGAATCTTAATGGAAGCGAGGTTCAGACAAACTAGTGCATGCCACCAAACTCCGTATGAATTATTGAGGCTGTCCTCTATGAATCCTGCTTGCTTTGCATTTAGAATTTTTTCTTCTGTGTGGAAAGCTTAGCTTGCCAAAATGGAATTTTGCACATTTTGCACAAGAAAAAAGTAATAAACCCTTTGCTTAGAAATACATTGCAAGAATTTTGAGGTAGGACATTGTTGTGGTAGGCCTAAGCAGGCCAAAATAGATTTATCCATGTCCTGGCTTGCCCAGACATGTTTTTCTGCTCTCCTCCTCCCTCCTTCTGTTTTGGGGAAAAGCAATCACAGGAAAGAGGACAAAGAACCTGGAGCCACTGAGTCTGAGGACTGTGGCTTGCCAGACTTGTTTTGCACCCTGCAGTAAACAAGGTACACAGGGTTGCCTTGTGCAAGGCTGTGCTCTGCCCACATTTGGGTAAAGCAAGCCTATGGCTTCACCTGATATGGTGAAGTTTGGCTAACTGCCATTCCGATTGGCTATTCTGTGTCCAAAGGCACATTAGTCTTGGGCTGTATGGATAAAGGAGATGAGAAGGAAGCACAACCTGTGCTCTAATGTTGCATTCATGCTCTCTATCTGTCCTCCTACTGCTTTCTATCCTGAACTGCCTGGAAACTGCCTGCCAAGAACTTACCAGGAACAGGCTCTATATGCCTGCAGGCACTCAGCCTGCACAACCAACCTGACATTGTGCCAAGCCTGCACATGGCATTGCATCCTGCCTGCCCCTCTGCAAGGCTGCTGCTGATTTGGGAGCCAAGAGGAGCCAGGTCAGAGCTTGTGCCAGACTCCAGTTGCCTGAGAAAAGAGCCTGGGAAACTCCAGAGCCTCTAACAGCTTTGAGACCACTGACAGCAACCCCTTCATGTACTTTGGGTGCTGTCTGAAGCTGTGGCTGGCCCCGTTGAGTTGGGAGGTAATATTTTGTGAGTAAATACTTAAAGGCTCTTGTAATCACTAACTGCCTTCTGCCATAAGCAGAAAGGAGCTCCTTGAGTCCATCCAGTGGGCAAGAAGAGCATTGACGGCAAGCGGCGCACTGACCGCAAAGCCTTCTCTGCCAGTGCAGTGGAGTTCAATTCATACTAGATATCATAGAATCATAGAATGGTAAGGTTGGAAGGGACCTCAAGGATCATCTAGTTCCAACCCCCTGCCATAGGCAGGGACACCTCCCACTAGTACAGCTCACTCAAGGCCTCATCCAATCTGGCCTTGAACACATCCAGGGAGGGAGCATCCACAACCTCCCTGGGCAACCTGTGCCAGTGCCTCACCACCCTCACTGTATAGAACTTCCTCCTAACATCTAGTCTAAATCACCCCTCTGCCAGTTTAAGCCCATTGCCCATCATCACTGGTTATTGCTAGAGCCTGTTGGAACCTCTATCAAGTTTCCATGACCGATGCAAAAAACTGATTGTTATTAAAATTAGTGATCAGGGTGGCGAGAGTTCTGAACCTTGAATACTAATAAACAATATTAATTTGGAAAATATAATCTTGCATTAATTAATTATCCCTCCACTATAGCCATAGAAAGTACTAGAGTAAAGTGAACAAACATTTGTGAATTCCAATTTAAATACATACATAAAAAATTATTAGGGAAGGAAATAAACATGAATATGCATCTGATTTCAGCTTTCTGGCAATAATCACTCACGTAACATCTCTAACTTACGATGATTTTAAGTGCTGTACAACGAAAGACTCCACATAGCTTTACGTTGGAGAACAAGGAGATTAATTGCCAGCAATTTGCTCTAAATTACACATGCAATTGAAAGCACAGCTATGAATAGAGTTAAGATGTTCTGAAGAGTAATTCCCTGGCCAAGCTAACACACTTTATTATCTACCTAAAGGCATCATCTGATAAATCTTTCCAGTGACAGAGTAGGAAGTGGGAGCCCAGATGGAAGTAGTCTTTATCACTTTTATCACTTCTATTGCTTTTATCACTTCCATCACTTTAAGGTCCCTTTCCTCTAGCATGAGAGTCATCAGAATCCAAAGTCCTGAGAAGCTGAAAATACTGAAAAGAAGAGAGGTATTGCAATACCACCACTACGCTGTTCCGTGACTCTGATGGAGGCCCTTGCAATGCCAGCAGTGTAGTAAACAATAGTC
>VWZE01004763.1:268890-283921 GCA_013396675.1 Eubucco bourcierii | reverse complement strand
TTTTTTTTTTTTTTTTTTTTTTTTTTTTTAGGTCATAGATTTCACATGCAGAACTTCTGTTATTTTGATTTACATGCTTCAGTTTCCAAATGACTTGCCCAAAAATACCTTAAACTGTTTGGAGAAGACAGAATACAGTATAGGAAAAAAAAAAGGAAAAAGAAAAGGACAGTTGCAATAAGACAAAATATTCACTGAGTATTATACTTTCCTCCTTTTATGAGCAGTTTGTGATCATTCATTTTTTTAAATGCACTAGATCATGCAATATAGAGTTAAAGGGACAAGTTACACCCACCAAGATATTTAGAATCCTGAACCATTAAGTTACAATAATAGATTTGTGGATCTGTATCTAAACTCACAGGGTCATAAATGCTAATATTTTTGACAGTGCTGAGTAGTACATTACTTCTCAGATTGTATTACTGAGTTCCATGTGACATTGTTTTTGTTCAGAGTTGGCTTGCAAGGAAGTCCACTGGGAAATATTGGAAATTACTCTTAGAGAAGCATTTTAGTTATGTGTAACAATGTTGAATTCTTCTGGATACTTTTTTCCTTTGTTCTTGCCTTTCTTTTCTCCCATTTTTCTTCTGCAAGTGGTATACCTAATGAGTGTGGAACCAAACAAACATTGAGTCATGTTGTTTCACCTTATAACAAGACTGCTAAAAATGTTTTGTAGCTTGAGGTAAACAAAAAATTCAATGCTGTGCAGTTGTTGAAAGAATAAGATTTAGACCTTAAAACAGAACCCTGAAGATTTAGCATTTCCCTTTGCAGCATTAAAAATCACTTCATTAATGCATTAATCATATCCCTAGCTGCCTGCATGACTAAATTATTTCCTATTGTTTTTTACAACTCATAAAAGTTTTCAGTGGGGAAAAAACCCACAAAACCAAAAGAAACAAACAACAACAACAACAAAAAAACCCCAAACACCAAAAACCCTAAATCAAACCAACAAAATAAACCAAAAAGAAAACAAAAAGAAAACAACCAAAACGGTACACTGAATGAAAAGGCAAATCATTTGTACTGACTACTTTTTACATGGAGTCAGATACTGGTAGACTGAGGTAGTGTCAACAGCTAAACATGAGTAAAAGTGCTTGTGTGTGTCAGTGAGCAGGAGAGAAATAGTTTATGGTTTTGTTTTTGTAGAAAAAAATGAAATCCAAGACTTATAGGAAGTAGCAGTAGAGCATAAAACTCCATTTATACAAATAAAAAAGATATGTTGCATCTTTATTAAGCTACTTGTTTTGTTTTGTTTTCTTAAAGATATTCAGGAGCAAGTGGCTGGTAGTTATTTACTCAGTGATCAGTGCCAATGAGTTGTCAGAGACCTGAAATTTATTCATTTCTTTTTCTTGCAAATCAGTCTTCCCAAAGTTTATCCTACAGCACATCAGCGAAACATAAACTGATTCTCTAAGATCTATCAATATTCAACTTTAAAAGACATTGAGGTCTCAGTTTCCCTTCTCACTTTTGTCTGTAACTATTCTGAATTTGATAGCCTTCTGGAATTTTTTTGAAAGGTGTATGGATGGGTATCTTGCAGATGCAAAGGAGATGAGGTTCCCACAGTGATGCACAGGAGTAGTCAGTGACTTGGATGGACATTTCTATTATTTTCATTTGAAGGAATAAATATCATTACATGTGCTTCACTCCTGTTTCTATAGCAACAAATAATTTCTTCATCAACTGCAGAGCACCACAGATGCTTGGTAGTCTAATAAAATTCTAGATTTGGTAGCTCCCTTTCTAGCAGGCTAATAGTAACCCAGGGTAGGATGACACGGTTCACTGCCTCTTTAGATTATCAAGATCTAGAATACATAAATCTTTTGTCAGAACTGTCACAAAGCTCTAATCTAGGCTATGTAGGTGAAAGGGGAAAAATCCTGTTTCATTTTGATTTTAAAACCAGAAAGATGCACTTAAAAAAAAAAATAAAAAGACATGGAGATGTACAAATACAATAAACAATAGAAAGAAAAGTTAGACCAAAATGAATAAGAAGCAAAAAGAGACAGGTTAGGTACAGTAATCTTCCACAAATACATAGCAAAGTGATGCTGGGTTTCAGTCCTATCTTTTCTTCTGATTTTCTGAGAGCTATTGAAGCTATTTTTGAGTGTTTCAGCCCCTTTTGCATTAGAGGGCTGTAGAAGCATTATTATCACCTAATTGAAACACAGAGGTAAGTTGTTTAAAGCAAAGCTCATAGAAAGGTGCAAGAGGAAATTAACACATGGGAGAATGGATGTGTGGATGCAAAGGGACAGAAGGCGATGCACAGATGTGACAAAAGCTATAGATAAAGAATAAAACAATTGATAAATGAGAAACAATTGAAGAAATAGATACTAAAATAGTGAATTATTTTTGCATTTATATTTTACACTTATATTTATTACATTATTAATGTAATTAACTGTAAACCAGTAATCAAGGAGAGAATCAATGGAATGATGGATGACCTAAACAATTATATAGTCAAGGACTAAGGTAAACAGATAATTCAGACTACATAAATCACTGACTCTATTAGCTAATTAATTAGTCATGTAGTGCATACATTAGGTAAATGATCAAATTAATCTGTTCATTAAGCAATAAGCTAATTAGAGCTTCATGCAAATAAATAAACAAACAGAAAATGCTGAGATCCAATAAAAATATATTTGAAGACATCAGCCAGTTAGATGTAGAATAAAGGGAGAGTTAAAATGTCAAGAGCAAGCAAGAACGTTTGGGAAATGAAGGCCAACATGAAACATGAGTAGGGGTCGTGGTGTGTGGCACAGACAGGATCCCAGCTTCAGCAGGTGTGCAGGTGAGATCTTCTTTGGAGATTTTGGGGTGCTTAGAGTAGTTTCCAAAGTTTTCATTCAGAATAATCACCTGGTAGTCAGTTGTTTTAAGAACACGTGGTACTGCCTGGAATAAATCATAGAATCATAGAATCACAGACTCACAGGCTCATAGAATCATAGAATGGTAAGGTTGGAAGGGACCTCGTCTAGTTCCAACTCCCTGCCACAGGCAGGGACACCTCCCACTAATACAGGTCACTCAAGGCCTCCTCCAACCTGGCCTTCAACACCTCCAGGGAGGAAGCAGCCACAACCTCCCTGGGCAACCTGTGCCAGTGTCTCACCACCCTCACTGCAAACAACTTCCTCCTAACATCCAGTTGCTTTTATTGTACTTACATTAAGCAGCTAAAAACCTGGTAAACACCTTGCCAATTTCTGTGGGGATAGCAAAAATATTAAATGATAAAGTATTTAAAAGTGTTCTAATCTCTCTTTCAGTTTTGTCAAAGAAATTCTTAACATCAAGTAAAGATGGTCCTTTACAACTATAAAGAATGTAAGACTTCCTTCAGGAAAGCCAGAGTAGCAGATAACCAGAACTTTCTCAGTTGAAGATCTTTATATTTCATCATAGTAAATCTAACTCCACTGTTAAGTCTCTTAAGAACACTGAAGGACAAAATTAATAACAGGAATTAAGGAGTTAATGGCAAAATCCTGCAGTTCTCATAGAATCGTAGAACGGTAAGGTTGGAAGCGACCTCAAGGATCATCTAGTTCCAACCCCCTGCCATAGGCAGGGACACCTCCCACTAGTAGAGCTCATTCAAGGCCTCCTCCAACCTGGCCTTCAACACCTCCAGGGAGAGAGCAGCCACAACCTCCCTGGGCAACCTGTGCCAGTGTCTCATTTCATCTTGAGCCATTCTGCCATGGGACCTCTCACAGCCCATCTGTCTACTGAGTTCCTTCTCAAAAAGATGCCTCTAGGTTGTGCACAGATAAAGGAATTTGAGTAAATTATGTACATTGACTTTTTTCCCCCTCTCTTATTTTCCTTTAATATTTTTTTTCTTCCTACTCTGTAAAGATCTCTTACTGAAACCTCATTTTGTGAATTGGAACATCTGAACAAAGGGAATGCTCTTTGAAAAGAGGGACACATGAAGTGGATGCTCTGCTCTATAATCTTTAACATTAAATTGTAACATTTTATGGTATTATCCAGACAGTTCTATTATTTGGTTTAATGGCTTTAAAAGATTAAATAGTAATTCAATGCAATCTCTGGGATAAAATGTTTTGGTGTTCTTGACAGATGACTGTAAAATAGGTAGATAGTTCAACTTTATAGTACATTAAAGCATAGCTATATGACATACCAGTAAGTGCCCTATCTATTTACTCTGACTCCATACCACCATAGGCAATCTCACCTTCTGGTTTGTATGGAACAAATTAAGTGTCTGATAATTTCTGTACAAGTTACTTTTGAGTGAGAAAAGATAATGCATTCTTCTGAATGACCTAGAAACTACACTTTCCCCTTTTTTTTCCCTCTCACATACTTACTTGAGAGAGAGGATGAATATCATATGTTCATACTCCCTCTCAAGTAAGTATGAGAGTAATGTGATTGAGATTAAAACATTTCTAAATTTGGTCATAGAGACAGACTCTATAAGGACAAGATACAGTTTTACTGTTGGGTAGTTTCACAGTAGGAAAAAAAACCAAACCACTAATTACAGAATAGAATAGGATAGAACAGAACAGAAGAGAATAGTAATTAGTAAAGCCACTTACTGCTTCACTGTTAATAAAATTACTGATAATTTTATCTAACTTTATAAATTGAACTATGGTAGCTGGAATACTGTTAAGGGCAAGAAGTGCTGACAACTCTGGTGATAGAATCCTAGAATGGTAAGGTTGGAAGGGACCTCGAGGATCATCTAGTTCCAACCCCCTGCCATAGGCAGGGACACCTCCCACTAGTACAGGTCACTCAAGGCCTCCTCCAACCTGCCCTTGAACACCTCCAGGGAGGGAGCAGCCACAACCTCCCTGGCCAACCTGTTCCAGTGTCTCACCACCCTCACTGCAAACAACTTCCTCCTAACATCCAGTTTCAATCTCCCCTCTGCCACTTCAAACCCATTGTCCCTTGTCCTCTCAATGCAAGACCTTGTCAATAGTCCCTCCCCAGCCTTCCTGTAGCCCACTTCAGATCCTGGAAGGCTACTCTAAGGTGTACTGGAAGCCTTCTCTTCTCCAGGCTGCAGAGCTCCAACTCTCTCAGCCTGTCCTCACAGCAGAGCTGCTACAACCCTCTGAGTATCTTTGTGACCTCCTCTGGACCCACTCCAACACTTCAATGTCCTTCCTATGCTGAGTGCTCCAGAACTGCACACAGGACTCCAGATAGTTCAGAAAATAGTGCATAGATTATCTGAAAAGAGATTTAATTTAACAGATATTTCAAAAACCAAGCATCTACTCAGCAAATCTGTACTCTGCTTCAGTGCCAGAAAACAGAAGGAGATTATGAATAATTGTAGTAGCAGTGAACATTATCTCCACTATAGTATGAAAGTTCTTAACTCAGATTTTGACAGATGCCAGCACTGCATAAGCGTGTGGTGTGTGGTTTAGCTAAAGAGAGAAAAACAATGAAGCAACATTGCTTTGTAAAGACAACCTCTACTTCTATCAACCACTCTGATCTTTCTTTCTGCAGGAAAGCTTCTGATAAAGTTATGGACAAGCATCTGTGGAGTCATTTCATGTTGTTTTAGATCTGGGTATGAAATAAATCTTAGTTTGCTGATGCTGCCTGAAGATTTCCCGTGTTACAGCGAGATGCCAGATAACCATGCTGATTCTCTTACATCTATCAACAGCTTTTTGGAGTCGATTAACCAGGAGCTTTTGTTGAGATGACTTTCATCTTTGAAAGCTTGCATCTCAGTGTTTTTTTTCTTCTCTGTGGAGTTGCACTTGGCAAGGCTATTCAATTGTGCTCTCCCATTGAAGGATTTTACACTTTGTTTCCTTTGGTGCCTCCTGTGAAGGGGAATAGAGTTTAGGCCAGCTAAAGACCACTCTGCAGCCCATAAATCATGAATCAGTAATGCACTAAGAGGACATGTGTATTCCTCAAACCAAAAGTCATTTGCAGATCTGTTCAGGTAGAGTGTTTGCAGTCTGCCCATGTGTTGGAGACATGGAATGGAGATAGAGCCTAGCATCAGGCATCACTTTTTCAGGCTAGGATAGGTGGTGTCTTTGAATTAGGCTGAACTGTAGCCATGTTTCTAGTAGCTGCTAAGGGAAATGTTGAAAGTGACAATTCCTTCCAAATGATTCATGATGTCATCACCTTGGTTAGTCCTTGCACCAACATGCATTTCCAAAGGCAACATTCAATTCTGTTGTCTGGTGAACTTCATCATTTCAGTGCATCTTATCTGCTATGACTGTTTTTAGGTCTTCACTAGAGGTTTCCAAACTTGACCCACTTTATCTTTAGGCACTTTTTAAAGACAGTTTCTTTTTCTACTGGTGTTTGTGGTTTTGTTTTTTATTTTTTTTCCCCTTCTTCTTTTAATATTTTTATTGAAGAAACACTTTGCTGAAACTAAAAGGGAAAAAAAAAAAAAAAGACCAGAAAAAAGCACTAAAGCACAAATAGGTTCTTCTATTCTCCAGGCTGCAGAGTCCCAACTCTCTCAGCCTGTCCTCACAGCAGAGCTGCTGCAGCCCTCTGAGCATCTTCATGGCCTCCTCTGGACCCACTCCAACACTTCCCTGTCCTTCCTGTGCTGGGGGCTCCAGAACTGCACACAGGACTCCAGGTGGGGTCTCAGGAGAGCAGAGCAAAGGGGCACAATCCCCTCCTTTGCCCTGCTGCCCACACTGCTCTTGCTGCAACCCAGCACTCAGTTGCTGTCTGGGCTGCACTCACACTGCAGGCTCATGTTGAGCTTTTCATCACCCCAGACCTCCAGGTCCTGTTCCTCAGGGCTGCTCTCAGCCATTCCCCACCCAGCCTGGAGTTGTGCTTGGCATTGTGCCTACCCAGGTGCAGGACCTTACACTTGACCTTGTTGAATTTCATGAGGTTGGCCTGGGCACAGCTCTGCATCCTGTCCAGGTCCCTCTGGATGGATCCCTGCCCTCTAGCAAGTCAACTGTGCCACACAGCTTGGTGCCATCTGCAAACTTGCTGAGGGTGCACTGATTCCTCTGTCCATGGCACTGACAATGGTGTTAAACACGTCCTTTTCAAAATATATTTTGTATTGTTTATTAATTGACATTTAAATCTGCTGCATTTTTTACCAATGTACAACACTTGTAGTTTCAAGGGTTTGCAAACAAATCCTGGATGCTATACTATCTTACAATTAAAATGGGATGCAATTCTGGAATGGAAAAATATTTGTTTTGTTTTAAACTTGTTTTCTACAAACTGATGTGTAATAATGCTCAGATCAATTTCATCTGATTTTTTTTTTTTTTTTTTTTTTTTTTTTTTGCTGGTTTNNTTTTTTTTTTTTTGTGCTGGCAGAGATTTCAGACTGTAATTTCTTAATGGCATTTTACTTTCCTAAAGAAAGTTAATCTGAATCACAGAGACAAGCTAATTGCAATGAAAGTTGTAGATACCTTTGATCTGAAATGGAGTGTGTTATTAATAATAATCCTTTTCCCCTCATTAAAAGGATTAAAATGAACATATTACATATAATTTAGCAATCATTTTCAGGATGAAAATTATATATTGCCCCTTTGCTTCAAGATTCCTTGTTTTCTTTTTGAGTCATTGGCCAGGAAAAAAAAAAACCACCAAAAACTAAATCAAACAACAAATGATTGAAGCGAAGAAGCTAAAAAGATAATTTTCTTTAAATTGGAAGACAAGATGCTAATGGTCTCCACTGTGTGTGCTCAGCAGGGAGCTTTGTAACTAGATCTTTCAGTACTGAAGAAACCTTTTAAACATTTAGACTATTAGGATAAGTTAATATGCCAAGACTGTAGAAACTGTTTTAGAGTGGTGGTTTATAGTCAATAGCATGCATTCCATCAGTTATTTACTACCATGAGTATCTAAGAGGCACTTTTTCTTCCCTCTTTGTATTTTTCTATGTTCTGGAATGCAAATAACATGTACTTAGAGAGGAAAGTATTAATATTACAACTTAAACCCTCTGTTTATCTATATATAGATTTTGGGTTGAAAAATATGTACTGTATTTCAATTTTTCACTCCAGATTTAAAAATGTTAGAACTTCAGTCTTCTGTTTATCCTTATATAGATTTTGGATTGAAAAATAAATACTTTACTTCAATTTTTCACTCCAGTTTTAAAAGTTTTAGAACTTAAGCCTTCTGTTTATCTGTATATAGAGCTTGGATTGAAAAAAATCATAGAATCATAGAATCATAGAATAGTAAGGTTGGAAGGGACCTCAAGGATCATCTAGTTCCAACCCCCTGCCATAGGCAGGGACACCTCCCACTAGTACAGGTTACTCAAGGCCTCATCCAATCTGGCCTTGAACACATCCAGGGAGGGAGCATCCACAACCTCCCTGGGCAACCTGTTCCAGTGCCTCACCACCCTTACTGTAAAGAACTTCCTCCTAACATCTAGTCTAAAATAGTACTTCATTTTAATTTTTCAATCCAGATTTAAAAATTTTTGATCTTAAACCTTCTGTTCATCTTTATATAGATTTTAGGTTGAAAAAGAAGTATTTTATTTTAATTTTTTCTCTCCAGATTTAAAAATTTTAGAATTTAAGCCTTCTGCTTATCTGTATATAGATTTTGGATTGAAAAATAAGCACTTTATCTTAATTTTTCACTCTAGACAAAAGATTTTAGAACTTAAACCTTCTGTTCACCTTTTTATAGATTTTGGATTGAAAAATAAGTACTTTATTTTCATTTTTCACTTCAGATTTAAAAAATTTTGAACTTAAGCCTTCTGTTCACCTTTATATAGATTTTGGGTTGAAAAATAAGTACTTGATTTCAATTTTTCACTCCAGATTTAAAAATTTTAAAACCAATCAGATAATGCTTGAGGTATGTCATAGTGAATCATAGAATCATAGACTCATAGAATGGTAAGGTTGGAAGGGACCTCAAGGATCATCTAGTTCCAACCCCCTGCCAGAGGCAGGGACACCTCCCACTAGTACAGCTCACTCAAGGCCTCCTCCAACCTGGCCTTCAACACCTCCAGGGAGGGAGCAGCCACAACCTCCCTGGGCAACCTGTGCCAGTGTCTCACCACCCTCACTGCAAACAACTTCCTCCTAACATCCAGTTTCAATCTCCCCTCTGCCAGTTCAAACCCATTGCCCCTTGTCCTGTCATTGCAGGACCTTGTAAATAATCCTTCCCCAGCCTTCCTGTAGGCCCCCTTCAGATACTGGAAGGGTTCTATAAGGTCCCGTCAAAGTCTTCTCTTCTCCAGGCTACAGAGCCTCAACTCTCTCAGCCTGTCCTCATAGCAGAGCTGCTTCAGCCCTCTGACCATCTTCATGGCCTCCTCTGGACCCACTCCAACAGTTCCATGTCCTTCCTGTGCTGGGTGCTCCAGAACTGCACACAGGACTCCAGGTGGGGTCTGAGGAGAGCAGAGCAAAGGGGCAGAATCCCCTCCCTTGCCCTGCTGCCCACACTGCTCTTGCTGCAGCCCAGCACACAGTTGCTGTCTGGGCTGCATGCGCCCACTGCAGATTCATGTTGAGCTTTTCATCACCCCAGACCCCAAGGTCCTTACTCCTGTTACAAGGAAACTAGAATTGTGAATGCTGTAATTTTAGAAGTCAGGAAACTGAAGGACAAACATACATAAATATTCTTCAGGCAATTAATTCAGTGAATTGCTATGAATTGTATAAAAATTAAATATTTTTTACAGCATTTAAATGTTTCTTTTCTATTTTGTTATTTTGATCCACTAAATTAACTATCTGTCATGTAAAAATGTTTATTTTTGTGGCAGTTTAAGGGGTCCTAGATCTCCCATAGGGATGGAGGAGCATATGTAGTGGAGGGTTAGTTAATTAATGTCAGAATATATTTTCAAAATGTAATATTATTAATATTCAATATTCAGAACTTGCCACTCTGATCACTAATTTTAGTAATAATCAGTTCATTGCATCGGTCATGGAAACTTTATCCAGGTTCCAACAGGCTCTAGCAATAACCAGTGATGATATCTAACGTGAATTGAACTCGGCTGAACTGGCAGAGAAGGCTTTGCGGTCACTGTACAGCTTGCGGTCAATACTCTGCTTGCCCACTGGATGGACTCAAGGAGCTCCTTTCTGCAGAAGGCAATTAATGATTACAAGAGACTTGGTGTATTTGCTCACAGAATATTATCAGACAGTACCCATTTGTCTTTTGTGTATGTGGTCTTGTAAATAGTATACTCTTTAAAGTTCCAATGAGTGTCCTGTATCCTTTTTCCCCTTTCAAAACTGATGAGAGTGATCTGAAGTCTTCCTAAGAATCAGAATCATAGAATGGTAAGGTTGGAAGGGGCCTCAAGGATCATCTAGTTACTGCTGGTTCATGTTCTGCTACTCTCTACCAGCACCCCCAGGTCCTTTTCTGCCTGGCTGTTCTCCAGCCACTTTGTCCCCAGCATGTAGTGATGCCTGGGGTTGTTGTGGCCAGCCTTTTTACACAAGCTCTCTCAAGCAAGTGAATAATTATGAACCTTTGTGTCCATGCTCCATTGAAGTATTAGACTCATACTATATCTACTCTAGAATATGTTTTTGCAGACCTGTTTGTCATTAAGCCTCTAGGAGTGTTTGATCATCTTTTTAAATTAGTCATAGAAAGGAGACCCTGCTGTACAGAGAGGACAGGCAGCTTTTGATCTTCAAAATCATCTTTCTTTTCCCTTCTCTCTTATGTCTTGCACAGTTGTATTCCTCCAGAGGAATTGAAACAAATGAATTGCAGAACAAAATAAAATCAAAATCACTGATACAACACTGCATGGATCCTAAATAAAAGTGCAATAAATCAAAGACTTATAATGCAGGAGTCCAATTCAGCACAGGCTTATTTCTTCAAGAGCTCTTTATAAGGGAAAATTTATTGTGGCCCCATTCTCCTTTGTTGGGTGCAACAGCTCATAAGTAGAGTCAAACAGATGCCTTTGGTAAGTCCTATCTTATTAAAAATTAAAATCATCTCACTGTCATCAAACATTATTCCTAAATTAAGCAAGATAATGTCTTTTTGAAAGGTTGTATTCAGGTGTGTTTCTCTGAAGCTAAAATTGAAGTAACATACAAGGTACTTAACTGTTGGCTTTGACACAATGGTAGTTCTCTTGAACTCTTCCTATGCTCTTTCCACTTAGTTTCCACTTCACATTACTTACTTTCAAGAAAACTTTTCTTTTCTGTATATTTTACAATGGAATAGAATAGAGGATTATAGCTGTAGTGGGAAGGGACCCAACTACCAGTTCAGCTTCCATTTCATCTTATATCTCTCTCTAACACCAAAGTTGATGTTTAGGTGTTAAGACATACACACACACACACACACACACACATATATATAAATGCACATGCACACAAGTGTGTATGTGTATGTGTAGGCTTGTGCTCAATTTCTGTTGACATATATATATACATGTGCACAGGTGTATATGTATATGTGAAATGATGTACTAAATGTATACATTCCTGAATGATGTCTTGATTTCTTTAAGGGTTTAGGCTTGTGCTCAATTTCTCTTGACATATATATATATATATCTATACACATATATGCACATATATACACACACATATATATATACACACACACACACACACACACATATATATGTGTATATATATATGTGAAATTATCTACTAAGTGTGTGCATTCTTGAATGATGTCCTGATTTCTTTAAGGGTCTAGGCTTGCACTCAGTTTCTGTTGACATACACACACACACACACACATGTATATATACACACATACATGCACACAAGTGTATATGTATATGTGAAATTATCTACTAAATGTCTGCATTCTTGAATGATGTCCTGATTTCTTTAAGGGTCTAGGCTTGCACTCAGTTTCTGTTGACATACACACACACACACACACACACACACACACACACATGTATATATACACACATACATGCATGCAAGTGTATATGTATATGTGAAATTATCTACTAAATGTCTGCATTCTTGAATGATGTCCTGATTTCTTTAGGGGTCTAGGCTTGTGCTCAATTTCTGTTGACTTAGCACTAAGAATACAGGATAAAAATGTAGAAGGGACCTCAAATTCTTATTTTTCATGCAGGGATGAATGAATTATACATGACCATTAAATCTACAATAGCTCTGGATGGAGAAGTGATGAATATGAAGGACACAGAGCAGTTTTCATAACTTTTATAAGTTCTAATGAGCAAACTCTTATCCCAGGCTCATTCAGAAATGTATGAAGCCCTAAGACATCCCCTGTACTCATGCAAGGTTGTGGTTTCCTATACAGAATGTGGAGAGGAGGTGACACCTCCAAGAAGATTAATTTTACCCCACCATTTTTGATCTGCCTGTATAACATTATTAAATTTTATTTCATTATCTCTCAATGGGTTATGGCATACCTTACAACTGTATTTGTATTGTTTGGTGTATCCCTTACATAATAATTGATTTTCAATAAAAATGTGAACAATCTTTCCCCCTCAGCACTGTGGTTCAGAATAAAACATTGTAAACTTGCAGGTCATCGATCTTCCTAATAGAGGCTGTTCTTTGGAGTGATACAAGTGTCTTAATAAATTGCAAATGCATATAGATAAGTTAAATAAAATATTTCCAGTGTGCAGTAATCTAGCCACAAACAGCATCCTGTTCTTATAAATCAGCCCTAATATTCATGGCATTTTCATTAATGTGCTTACAATAAATATAGTAAGGGAGACATAAACACATTAATAATACATGTTACACTTAATAGCTTTTGCCCTTGGAAATTCTTATCTAGCTCCTACAAAAGTCAATGGAAAACGTGCAGTTGAATGAATTTGAAGAAAAGTTGAGCCAATGTATGAACAAGAACTTTCAACTGAAAAAAAAAAAAAAGGAGTTAAACTACAGAACTATTGCTCCTTTTACTCTTTGCTGCCTTTTGTTTCAATGTCATGATAGATCAGTTCTTGTTTCAAGTGCTTAGTAAAAATAACAGGAATAATAAGATCATAGAATCATAGAATGNGCAAACAACTTCCTCCTAACATCCAGTTTCAATCTCCCCTCTGCCACTTCAAACCCATTGCCCCTTGTCCTGGCATTGCAAGCCCTTGTCAATAGTCCCTCCTCAGCCTTCCTGTAGGCCCCCGTCAGATCCTGGAAGGCTGCTTTAAGGTCTCCTGGAAGCCTTCACTTCTCCAGGCTGCAGAACCCCAACTCTCTCAGCCTGTCCTCACAGCAGAGCTGCTGCAGCCCTCTCAGCATCTTGGTGGCCTCCTCTGGACCAGCTCCAACGCTTCCATTGGCCTCCTCTGGACCAGCTCCAACGCTTCCATGTCCTTCTTGTGCTGGGGGCTCCAGAACTGCACACAGTACTCCAGGTGGGGTCTGAGGAGAGCAGAGCAAAGGGGCAGAATCCCCTCCCTTGCCCTGCTGGCCACACTTCTCATGATGCAGCCCAGCACTCAGTTGCAGCCTGTCCAGGTCCCTCTGGATGGATCCCTGCCCTCTAACAAGTCAACTTTGCCACATAGCTTGGTGCCATCTGCAAACTTGCTGAGGGTGCACTCAATTCCTCTGTCCATCCTGTGTCTATGAACACATCTGCAGTTCAGATGTGATACCAAGTTAAAATGTCTTTTTAGAAAATAAATGAGTTAGATTCCAAACCTTCAGTATTTTTCAAACATAAACAATTATAACTGGTGCCTGTGCAGCTAAAAAAGTATAAAAGCTTAAAAGTCTCTTGTTTCACAAGAAATCTTCTTCACATGTGCACATGCACACATATACACATATGTAACACAGGAGAAGGTGCTCCGTTTTCATAAGGATACTCCATAACCTCCAACATTTATTTCTACAATGCTCTACTTTTTTGTAAGTACTGATAAGAACATCTCTTAATATGAATGTGCACAATTAGACAAGGTGGATTGTAAGTTATAGTAGTTAAGAGCTACTTAGATGTTCAGTAAGTGCTGAGGTATTTTATGAAAATTGCATGGAAATTGCTGCCATTACCTTGTCTTCATCAAGCCCACTGTCATGGTTTTAAGGGACATTTTAATCATATCTTCTTTTCTCTTTGTAAAGGGTTATTGCAATGTGACAAGAAGAAATTTCAAGAAGAAAATGTATTACTTTTGAAAAGAAAATGAGAGTTAGAAACTTGAATAAAAGGCAACCTTTTTTTTTTTTTTTTCCCCTTGAGAAAACCAGAGCAGCAAATAAGAACACAAAACCTACTTCTAAACTGTCAACTCTAAATGAACTTTTTTTTGGAGCCACATCTATGTTTATTTTGCCCTCTGGAAGCAGACAGGTAGTCTTAGTCTGTGTGTCATTTAACCCCAGCCAGTAACCAAGCCCCACCTAGTCAATTGCTCACTCCTCCCCTAAGGGATGGGGGAGGGAATCAGAAGAACAGAAATGAGAAAACTCGTGGGCTGAGACATACAGAGTTCAACAGGTGAAGCAAAAGTCATGCACACAAGGCAAAGCAAAACAAATTTATTGACTACTGACTGGCAGGCATCTCCATCTCCAGGAAAGCAGGGGTGTGTCATTAGTAACAGTTACTCTGATATTTTTGTAACTATTCCTGTCTGTTGTGTATATCTCTGCTTGTACATTGTGCTGGACTGTAAATAGAGCTTCAGTCCTTAACTTCCAGCTGGCTGAGTCTAGTCTGGGGGATTTTACAAAGCGGGGGGGGAGGGAACTCCCAAAGCATCACACCATGTCATTAAGAAGGTCTCCTCACTTCCTTCTTTTTAACCCAGCTTTATATGGTGAGCATGATGTCGTATGGTATGAAGTATTCCTCTGGTCAATTGAGGTCAGATGTCCTGGCTGTGATCACTCCTAGCCCCTCTTGTGCACTTCCAGCCTCTTGTGCACTCCCAGCCCCTCTTGTGCACTCCTAGCCCCTC
>VWZE01004763.1:242959-268531 GCA_013396675.1 Eubucco bourcierii | reverse complement strand
GCCTCTCTTGTGCACTCCCAGCCTCTCTCGTGCACTCCCAGCCCCTTTTGTGCACTCCCAGCCCCTTTTGTGCACTTCCAGCCTCTCCTGTGCACTCCCAGCCTCTCTTGTGCACTCCCAGCCTCTCTTGTGCAGTCCCAGCCTCTCTTGTGCAGTCCCGGCCACTCTTGGTGCACTTCCAACCTCTCCTGTGCACTCCCAGGCTACTCACTGGTGAGAGGGTGTGAGAAGCAGAAAAGGCTACTCTGTGTACTCTCTTATTATTTGCAAGCACTGCTTAGCAGTAACAAAAACATTCCTGTGTTATCAACTCTCTTTCCAGCACAAATCCAAAACACAGCCACATGCTAGCCACGATTAAAAAAAAAATAACTCTGCTCCAGCTGAAGAGGGTACAGTGATAACTGCCTGAAGCAAGGAAACCGACAGTATAATGTGATTCATTTTATACCTCTGTGACCTTGAAAAAGATGACAGACTATATCAATATAATGTAAATTTATTCCTGTGTCAGACACCTACTAACTCAAGTTTAGTGGAGGAAGGAGGATCACATAAAAGAATACCCTTTGCTGTAACAAGGTAAGAAAGAGCTGTTTTGTAGAAAGTACATCTGAGGACTTTTGCTAACAAGTACCAAACATTATCTGGAAGCTAACACAAAGAACATGGATATCATAGCAGGCCAACAAAAGTACAAATACTTTACATTGATTGCTTGCATAGGATTTCAATGTATAAAATCATAGAAACATAGAATGATAAGGTTGGAAGGAACCTCAAGGATCATCCAGTTCCAACCTCCTGCCATAGGCAGGGACACCTCCCACTAGCACAGCTCACTCAAGGCCTCCTCCAACCTGGCCTTGAACACCTCCAGGGAGGGAGCAGCCACAACCTCCCTGGGCAACCTGTGCCAGTGTCTCACCACCATCACTGCAAAAAACTTCCTGCTAACATCCAGTTTCAATCTTTCCTCTGCCAGTTCAAACCCATATGTTAGATGGATTAAACCCATATGTTAGATGTATGTTAGATTTTCTACAGAAAGGAATGTGTTTGCTTATTTTTGCAATGTGCAAATGGAAAAATAAGCACAAGTTCTGTCAGAAATTAAGTTTGCCATGAAATCATGCTAAATGTACATTAGAACATACTCATAAGTCTATCTTCCCCCATTTTCATAGAATCAAAGAATGATAGAATGGTAAGGTTGGAAGGGACTTCCTTCTCTTACAACCTTACAATAAGAATTAAAATCTCAGGGAAATGAGGAGAAAGGAGGGACTTTGGCGCTATGGCATTTGCCATGCACTTTGAGGCCCTACTTTCCAGGTGACCACAATCATCAGTGGGCTGCAGCAGCTCTGCTGTGAGGACAGGCTGAGAGAGTTGGGGCTCTGCAGCCTGGAGAAGAGAAGGCTTCCAGGAGACCTTAGAGTAGCCTTCCAGGATCTGAAGGGGGCTACAGGAAGGCTGGGGAGGGACTATTGACAAGGTCTTGTAATGCCAGGACAAGAGGCAATGGGTTTGAAGTGGCAGAGGGGAGATTGAAAGAGGATGTTAGGAGGAAGATGTTTGCAGTGAGGGTGGTGAGACACTGGCACAGGTTGGTCAGGGAGGTTGTGGCTGCTCCCTCCCTGGAGGTGTTCAAGGCCAGGTCGGAGGAGGCCTTGAGTGAGCTGTACTAGTGGGAGGTGTCCCTGCCTATGGCAGGGGGTTGGAACTAGATCATCTTTGAGGTCCCTTCCAACCTTACCATTCTATCATTCTATGATTCTAAAATGACTACAATTATTAGATTTTTATTTCTAATGTCATTTTTTTAAAATGAATGGATTATTTAAACAAATATGAAAACAAAAGTCATTGTTAGAAGGAACAGATTATGTGACAGCGTCGAAAGCATTCTAGGAAACACACTTCCAGTACAAAAATCCTTCTATCCTTCAAAAATATCCAGCTGTGTAAGTAGGCTGATGATCTGTGCAGCTATATAATTTGTTTTTACCTCAGTATGACGAATTACTACACTTATCATCTCTTTGCACAATGGCTCAATGGAATAGGAAAGCAATTTTGTCATAACATCTGAATTTGTGTAGAATGAAGTGATCTTGTTTGTTTGTTTGAATTCAGAAAACAGCCCTGTTGATGTTGGTCTAGATTTAAATCTTATAAATAGGAAAGAAACAAATAAACCAGAGTCAGATTTAAAGATGGAATTTTCTTGCTAAACTGCATCTCTCTTTCTACTGGGTATATCCATTAGAGAGTGCATCATTTTAATACAAGATATTCATACTGTGTAAATTATGGAAAATGGAAATCCACAACATTAGTGCTTTTCTTCACAAAATATCAGTGAACTTGTTTGTAATTTACTGCATGTTATTAGAGTCAGAAAAATAGGGGAAAATATCACATCACAAGTGAAATCTGTTCCGAATTTAATGGACTATTCTTACATTTCTAAATCTGAACACATTTCCCTCAGAATAAAAATTGTATCCCAGTATTTATTAGGAATGAAAAATATAGGAAAAGGATCAGTATATATCAGCACTTTCCAGAAGAGTTTTTATCTTTAATCCCAAATGGATTATTCTGTATAAGTTTATCCATACAAATCAAAAATTCTAATCTTTGAGTCATTAAAAAAAAGCTTCTAATTCCTGTAGGGTAGGAGTTCCAAAATTCTGTGAAAATACTGATGGTTTTATTTTGAACTTCCTTCCTCTTTGTTTTGTACCATTTAAGATTCTACATAAGAAAATATAATTCTTTGTACCATTGTTTGTCCTTATCCACGAAAAAAATATTTTCCTTTTCTTTTTTTTTTTTCTTTTCATCTGAAAACTTCCTCGTGGTTTGTCCTGTTGGTGAAGGATACTGCAGAGTGTTTGCAAGAACCCACCACAGGAGTTACTACAGAGGCAATACCGTTCACTAACACCTCTGCTATTTGATGCCTCCAGAGAACATTTCCTGGGTTTTGAGGCTTTCCTACCCTTTGTTTAAACCTGTTTTACTTTTTCCAAGTCATCTGGTGTATTGTGTACAGTTCTGGAGCCCCCAGCACAGGAAGGACATGGCAGTGTTGGATCGGGACTAGAGGAGGCCATGAAGATGCTCAGAGGGCTGGAGCAGCTCTGCTGTGAGGACAGGCTGAGAGAGTTGGGGCTCTGCAGCCTGGAGAAGAGAAGGCTTCCAGGAGACCTTAGAGTAGCCTTCCAGTATCTGAAGGGGGCTCCAGGAAGGCTGGGGAGGGACTATTGACAAGGTCCTGCAATGACAGGACAAGGGGCAATGGGTTTGAAGTGGCAGAGGGGAGATTGAAAGTGGATGTTAGGAGGAAGTTGTTTGCAGTGAGGGTGGTGAGACACTGGCACAGGTTGCCCAGGGAGGTTGTGGCTGCTCCCTCCCTGGAGGTGTTGAAGGCCAGGTTGGAGGAGGCCTTGAGTGAGCTGTGCTAGTGGGAGGTGTCCCTGCCTATTTTGGAACTAGGATGGAGTGATGAAGGGTCTTGAAAATAAGTCTTATGAGGAGCATCTGAGGGAACTGGGTTTTTTAGTCTGGAGAAGAGGAGGTTGAGGGAAGATCCTTTTGCTCTCTACAAGTACCTACAAGGAGTAGTGATGTGGGGTGTCATTCACTTTTTCCTAGTATCAATACTGCCTACAGTATTTTTTCCTTCATAAAAAAAAGTTGATGGACCAGCTCTCCCTACATTGAAGGCAGGTCTGTGTCTGCAACAACCTGCAGTTTTGTGGCTATGCCTAGGACCAAACAACAGAGCTGAAGAAGGTGGTGAAGACCTCTGCCTTTTCAGCGCTGTTGGTGACAGGTTCACCTCTGCTGTTCAATAGTGAACCTACAGTCTCTATCTCCTCATTGTTAATGTATCTGAGGGAACCTTTCTTGAAGTTTTTGACATCTCTGGCCAATTCCAGCTCAAGCTGAAGTTTTGCATCTCTGCATACTCTGATAAGGCCCTTGTAATCTTCAGCAGGTAATGTTCCACTTCTCTGTCTCTGGTATATTTCTGTTTTGGTTTTGAGGAGACTCAGGTATTCAAGAGTTAAGCCAAGGGAGTCTCTTGTTTCACCTACTTTAGAGGAGATGAACTGGGTTTGTGTGCATAGGAGAGCCTTCTGGAAAAAATCCCTGCTTTGCCCTCCATGGAAACTTCCCACAGGATCTCTTCCAACCGAACTCTGAGCATGCTGAAATTTGCTCCTGTAAAATCTGACCCCTTTGTTTTGGAGCTAAGCTTTAGCATACTCAGCGTTGTCCCAAATCCCACAGCATTGTTGCTGCAGGCAAGGCTGTCACTAACCAACATATTACAAAGCAGGTTTGCTTGGGTAGTGAGCAGCAAGTCCAGCAGTACCTCATTTATTTTTACATGAGCAAGGAATCCTCTATGCATTCCAGAAACTTGACGGACTGCAGGTCAACTGCTGTGTTGTTCTTTCAGTAAATGTCTGGTTAGTTAAAGCCTCACATAAAACCCAGGGTTTTTTCAGCTTGCTTATGTAACTCAAGAACTGCCTCACTGGTCATGCAGTTTGGTTTTGGAAGTTGGTAACAGATGCCTACTGTAAGGTTTCCCTTGGAGGTAACCCCTTTGTTTTTGACTCAGAGGCATTTGATAGGGCTTCCATAGTTACCACAGTTGAACATTTTCAAGGTTCTCTTTAATATAGAGTGCAACTCCACCACCTCTTCTAGGCTGCCTGTTTTTATGAAACAACCTATAACCATCTATCACGATCCTCCAGCTTTCTGGGTTGTCCTCTCCATGTGTCAGTTATTCCTATGATATAACTTTTTGACAGGGCACAAAGCTCCATTCTGCCTTGCTTGTTTCCCAGATGACATGTGTTAGCATACATACACTTTAGATGGTTGGGGTTTGGTTTCTTCTTTAGGGGGTCAGCTGAGGCACATTTTACACTAGTATGGCTGGCCTGGTTAATTCCTTGGTTGGTTGTAGTGGTGATGGTGCCATATTTGGATCCCTTCCCCCAAATCCTTTAATTAAAGCCCAACTCATCTGGTTGGCCAGCTTGTTGCCAAAGACTCCCCATCTCTCTTAGACAAGTGGATTCCATTCCTTCCTAGCAGGTTGTAATCCTCATAGAAGGTCCTGTTATCATAAATTTGAAGATTTGGGAGTTCCCTGCCCCCCCACTATGAAAATCCTCCTCCCAGAACTCGCCTCCTGTGGGTTCTGTGAGGGGGATTGTGTTTCTGTATTCCCTTTAACTTGTCTATGTCTGTAACTATTCCTGTATATCTCTGCTTGTACATTGTGCTAAGCTGTAAATAGAGCTTCAGTCCTTAACTTCCAGCTGGCTGAGTCTAGTCTGGGTGATGTTATAAAGTGTGGGGGGACAGGGAACTCCCAAAACATTGCATACTGTTATTTGGTTGTCAACAAATGAAGCTGATCTTTTTCTCTCCCTCCCAAGTCAAGTGTGTTTTGCCTGTGACCATAACTGGTGAGTGATTCCTCTCTGTTTTTGTCTCAACCCATGAGAACCTTTTCTTCTATCTTCTTGCTGGTTGAATCTAAACTATGACAGAGTTATTATGTGGATGTGAGCTTTCTGCCAGGGTTAAACTGCGACATGTGTTTGGAAGAAAGCAAGGAAGGAAAGAGATGAAAATTTTTACCCCTTATAGGATGTACAAAACTCAGCAAGTAATGTATTTATAGTGTTTTGCCAGCAGTTATCCTGCTGAAATATCATGAAAACAGGCCGTGATATATTTTAAAGACGTTTTGTTTGTCGTCCACAACTATATGGCTTATGGGATTCACACAGGATTGTGATAGTTTAGCTTTCCAGAAAAGCCATGAACATTTTTTACAGTCTTGCTGATGAGAAAGATAGCAAATATTGGTGAAATTAAATGTCAGAGGTTAGTCTCAAGTCTTTTGTTGACTTTTTTTTTTAACCTGTACTTACTCAGAGGCAATCAAAAACTCAGATCTATTCTAGAGACACATAAACCTAAAATAAAACTGGGAATCAAAAAGAAACTTGAAATGTAATTTAAAGTTGTTGAGATCCTGGAGTTTAAAATAAAGCCTCTTCAGAACCTCAGTACTTTCAATGATGGAATTTTTTTTTTTTTTTTTTTTTTTAATCCTAAAACTTTGAAGTTTGGATAAAAGGCTCCCTCCAAAGGAACAGGCTTTCTTCTCTTAACAAACTGGATAACAATGGAGCAATGGACATTTTACAAATGATAGCTTCTTTATAAATAACAGCAATAAAAGCTAAAGTATTTGTCTTGAAGAAAAATAATAATTTAGAACCATGACAGAAGCAAATGTGATCTTTAGGCATATCATTTGAGGCATATTCAGCAGACACAGGGAATTATTAATTTTTTTACCTCATTTTGAACAATATGGAGTTTTGATCAGTTGTTGTCAAGAAATATCAACTCTTACAGAAGCAATAAATTGTTTCAAGAGAAAGAGGAGTGCATATGATGACAAAAGAAGAATCATAGAATAGCTTAAGTTGCAAAGGGTCTTAGGGATCATCTATTCCAACCTCCATGCCACAGTCAGGGACACCTCTCAACAAAACTTGGCTACTCAAGGCATCATCCAGTCAGGCTTTGAAAACCCCCAGGGAGGAGGCATCCACAACCTCCCTAGGGACTCTATTCCCACCACTATCATCCTGAAGATTTTCTTCCTAAGATTCAGTATAAACTGCAGCTTAAAACCCTTCCTCCTTGTCCCATCCCTAGATACCCTTATGAAAAATCCTCCCTGTAGGATCCTTTCAGGTATTGGAAGGCAGCTGCTTCATGGGCTGCAGCATGCTTATGTGCTCCACTCTAGTCTTCTATGGATTGCAGGGGAATCTTTGCTCTTGTTTCCGGAGCATCTGCTCTGCTTTCTTCTCTCACCTTGGTATCTCACACTTTTTTCCCTCACTGTTGTGCAGTGCTTTCCTCTTTTAGCAGATGTGATGCCATTTTAGCTGGCAGTTTCAACTGTGTCCCGGGGTGGGTTTCTTATTGCTGCCTGGCATGGGGCAGTCCTTGCCTTCTCCTCTTGGAAGCCACATCTGTCACCACCTGCTGCCAAATCTTTGGAATCTATACTGAACATGCATTCATAGAATCATAGACTCATAGAATGGTAAGTTTGGAAGGGACCTCAACGATCATCAAGTTCCAACCCCCAGCCATAGGCAGGGACACCTCCCACTAACACAGCTCACTCAAGGCCTCCTCCAACCTGGCCTTGAACACCTCCAGGGAGGGAGCAGCCACAACCTTCCTGGGCAATATTGATTTACTTTTTTTCCCCCCCTTTTTACTTTTTTTCCAAATAATGTAGGTAAACCTACATCTCAAAATATAAGTTTCTTACTTGCTTCTTATTGTAGTATAGATAAAGCTAAAATACTTCTCTGGGACAGCTTCTCCTCTTGAACGTGCCTGTTATATATAGAATCATAGAATGGTAAGGTTGGAAGTGACCTCAAGGATCATCTAGTTCCAACCCCCCCTCCCCAACTGATGCTTGGAAAATAGTTTGGTTTGAACACAGTAGAAGTTCTGTTGAGAAAGTAAACCTGGAATGTGAATTTGAGATAAAATTAGATCTAAATTCTGACAAGCTGAATATGATTTGTACCTGTTGAGACAAATCTGTCTTTGGATAAATTTTATAATCGAATAAGACACCACTCATGGATTTGTGGATGAATTTGAAAATAACTTAGTGTTCATTTTAAAAGTAAATGTGATCACCACGGAAGATTTGCTTCAAGCAAAGTGAAATGGAAACATAACACATCTTATGTGAGGATTTCAATGTGAATTGACTTTGATTTTAAATAGTTTGTGAACTCCAGTTGAGTAGGAGGGCAACTTTTGCATAAGCAGTGTTTATGACATATCCTGTTGATGGCTTAGTGTCAGCTATTGCAGAAGCAGACCCTTGTGTTACTGCACAGACAACAGTAATGATCAAGGGACACTGCCATGATGAAGCACCTGCTAAAGATGAAATGCAGCCTGCAAGTTTAGTCCAGCCACCTTTACTTTCAGGCAATCACAATGTAACCTTTTTTTTTTTTTTTTTTTTGCAGTAGAGTGAACAAGTATTGAGAACTGCATTGTATCAAGTAGCTCTCCTCTAAAGCAAGAAATACCACTGAGCCACAGTGACTGCTTATTTATATGTTAAAAAGCTCATCTTCCAAAGCTAAGCAGTTAGTGTCAAATATGTAATTTGGATAGTCTGACTCCTCTCTTTACCAAATCCAAATGTTTCTTTTACAGGAACAGGCAGAACAGGCTGCTGCTTTTTCAAGTCAGAGTCCTTTATTCAAACAATGCAAAGCAAACCCTACACCTAGGAAATCAGTTGGTAGCTACAGGTCAGCAATTCCACAGCATTACTCTATTCAGAATGGCTAAAATTATTCTGCTGCATTCTAACATTTAATGGTATATGAAAGTAAAAAGCCCTATTATCTCCCACTGGAGAGCAACCAGCTCTCAGAAAATGGAAGAATACCAAAGCTAGGAAAAATCTGTTTAATAATTTAAATACTTCTCTTAGCTTGTATTGCTGGAAGAGTAATACACTTTGTCTGCAGACTGCATTTCCACAATTTCTTTTCTTGACTACTTTCTATAGCATTTTCATGAGTTCAGAAAAAAACCCCAAAAAACCAAAGGTGAAGGTTACATAAAAGGAATATGTAGAGCAGGTTTGTCTGCTACAGCTTTGTGATAGGATTAATTACTGCGCAGCTCAGAAGCCTCACGTTTTCACTTTTTGAATGTTACTTTAAGAAATGTGATATTAATTAATTGATGTAATATTAATTAACATTATTCTTACTACAGAAAAGGAAACACAAAATTACAAAATCATAAAATTATTTAGTTTGGAAAAGGTCTTTGAGGTCACCAACCCAAATTTTTAACTCAGCACAAGTTCACAACTACACCATGTCACTAATCATCACAGCTACAGAATTTTTTACTACCTTGTTATACGGTGGGGTTTTATGTTTGTTTGTTTCTATTGTGGGCTATATAAAATAAGTGAAACCCTACCTATTTTTTTTTTATCTCTACAGTTTTTCCTGATTTGTGTGCAAAACCTGTTATTTTACCATATCTAAAACTTGTTTTCAGACTGAGGTTTGCTTATTGTTTCTCTACACTTTCCACTGAAATGCACACTTGATTTGTTATGCTCAATTTCAGAATGGTGCCTTGTAACACGAGGTTTCTTTCTCAAACTGCCAGCCATGCTACAGGAAATATCAGGTTTGCATGCTAAAGCCCTGATGCACTTTTTTTCATCAGGTTGTCATTGTCTAAAAATTCTCTCCACAGTGAAATTTAATTGTAGAATATTGGATGAGTGAGCTGGTCTTGGAAAGGGGAGTGTGATACTTTGCTTTATGAAGGATTTCTCCCTAAGGAAATTTTAAAAAACCCCAAAACCCAGGAGATCTAGTTGGAAACTCCCCATTACTTTAAGCTGATTTTACAAGATGATCTCTGACTTGCAGGCCTCAAAACTCTCTAGCTATAATTCTCGGGGTGAAGAATTAAATTTTATATTCGTACTACTGTATGTATTATTTAAATAGCATAATTTAGAACTACATCTTAGGTAGTTTTATACATATATGCATAACTCCCGACTAGTCTGGTGTTCATCTGCCATTCTCAGACATATTCATGGTTTGAAACACCATTCACCCAAGATCTTACCTAGAAACATTGGAATTACTGGCTTGCAGGATCCTTTTTAATTCATTTTTTGACTCTTGCTTTTTGCAGTGCTAAAGAGAGCAGATCACAGAATCATAGAATGGTAAGGTGGGAAGGGACCCCAAAGATCATCTAGTCCCAACCCCCTGCCATAGGCTGTCAGCATCTTTATGCCCAGATGTGAGCTCTTATAACCAAATAATAATAGGAATAAGGTTTTGATTTTTTTTCCTCTGATTGTCTGGCATGGAAGTCACACAACAATTTAGCCCCTTGTGATTCCAGTTGGATAGCTAAATAAATATAGAAGAGATACAATTTGGACCTTCAAAATTTCATGTCACAGTTTTTTATCTTAACACAGGAATTCTCCTTATCAAGTGCAAAGTTAATTTGGTCTTTTTTCTACGTATTTTGCCTGTATTGTACTTTTAAATAGACTATATGCCAAGGGTTTCTGACAGATTCTTCTGTTCGTTTTCACACCAATTTTCTGCTTAGCTCCTAGCAGGAAATTGTGGGAACTGAGGAAGGGAGTCAGCTAGAGAACATCCCTGTGTATCCCTGACGCAGGGAGATTAAGGTTAGAACATAGTAAGCTGATACACTTGCCTTGTGTAACATTTGTACAGAAGCATAGTAAATTTAGAACAAATTGCTGAAGGCAGTCTGTGCCAAGATAGCCAACATCTCGTATCTCACATCAAAGGAACAGAACTGATCCATTCATAGAAACAGAGAATGATAGATGGAAGGTACCTCAAGGATCTAGTTCCACACCCCTGCCATATGCAGGGACACCTCCCACTAGCACAGCTCACTCAAGGCCTCCTCCAACCTGACCTTCAACACCTCCAGGGTGGTTGTAGAGCACAGAAGCACAGCATGTGATCAAAGATAACATTGGGTGATGCTGTGCTCCACAACCTCCCTGGGCAACCTGTGCCAGTGTCTCACCACCCTCACTGCAAACAACTTCCTCCTAACATCCAGTTTCAATCTCCCCTCTGCCAGTTCAAACCCATTGCCCCTTGTCCTGTCATTGCAAGACCTTGTCCATAGTCCCTCCCCAGCCTTCCTGTAGCCCCCTTTGAGATACAGGAAGGCTACTCTAAGGTTTCCTGGAAGCCTTCTCTTCTCCAGGCTGCAGAGCCCCAACTCTTTCAACCTGTCCTCATAGGAGAGCTGCTGCAGCCCTCTCAGCATCTTCATGTCCTCCTCTGGACCCACTCCAACAGTTCCATGTCCTTCATGTTGATAGTATTCAAATAATGTAATCAGATCTTTTAGTTTAATATTTGTTAATCCTTTCAACTGAAATCAGATTGCATTTATTTTCTTTTTCTTTTTTTTCCCTGTTTTTTGTATGGCAGCAGTGATAATTACTAAAGCTTACATAGGCAACTTTGTGGAAAATGAAGGTAAACATATCCTTCCAACTTATATCATCTCTATCAATATATAGAAATACAGTAGGCATTTGTTTTATTAGTTGTTCTATTATTCCTCTAATACCAATTCAAAATGAGTACAGAAGAACTAATGTAGTTAATCTTCGCAGCTTGCTGCAAAACAGAGTTTGTTTTTTTTCCCTGTTCTTTGTTATTATTATTTTATTTTTCTGGTGAGTGGTCAATTAAAATCTCCAGTTGGAACTTTACAAAGCCATGATTGTCACTGTACCAGCATATGCAGATGGTAATTGGTGCTTCATTTGCTGGCAGTACATCAATAAAAGTGAAGACTGTTCCACGAAGGTAGCACAAAGCTTTTCAACGAGTCAGCAGTTTTAAACCTACAAGAAAAAAAAAAAAAGAATTAAAAATTAAAATAATCACAGTCTAAATGTGGGCCAGTGTATTTTATTCTTTGCCCAGAGAAAAATAACTGTGGAACTGATACATAACCGTTTCCATGTCCAAATAAGTCCCTTCATTAAAACCCAACTACTCTGCACATACTCTGGAACACATGAAAATTTAAGTGTAAACATAACATAGAAATAACCAATAATAACAGCAATTCGTATTTGAATATAGGTCCTGTTTTTTACATTGAACTGTTGGGTTATAATGGAAGATTTTATTCCAAATGATCAGAAGAGGCCATTTTGTAAAGCCAGATGCCTCTGTATTTTGTGCAGGGCAATAGTATAACTGTACTCAAAAGGAAAAATCCCGAAAGGTTCAAGGCTTTGAAAAGCAATTGCTTTAGTTGGCATCTACAGTGGTCTAACTTCCTCTCAACATTTTAGTATTCTTATCTTGTGTTATTGAACTACAACATGTTACAAGTCAAGAAGGTTATCTTGTTCTTTTTGCTTTGTTTCTTTTTGGTTTTTTGAGGGGGTGTTGTTTGGGGTTTTTTTTAAATGATTTAGAGGAATTGCTATTGTATATGTATATAAATTTTAAATAATTTCCTTTTGTACATCTAGAGGGAAAATAATTCCTTTGCAGAGCAAGAATGTGAGACTTATACACTACTTAGCATAAAATTTAAACAGTATGTGCATGACTTGACTGTACTCATACACAGAAAAGAATTGCATTTTTATGGAATTTGTGTTTCAATATTGTAGCAGGGCACATCCAAGTCCCTGCTCCGCTGGAGGTTTGAATGAAGAGTGAAACTGTTTCGGTCCCCCCCACCTCTAGCTCCAGGGGTTTGGAATGTGGAAAGAAGTAGGCACCAAGTTCCTTACCCCACCCTGGAGGGCTTGAACAAGGGAGAGTAAATTGCCCCAGCACATGGATCTTGAGTCAGACCTTGAGTCGGACCTAGAGTCAGACTTTGAGGGGCATCTGGCAGCAGGGTGAGGAGCAAGCACAGTCCCTGCTTTGGGACCGCCGCATCCTGCCTGCCTGCTGCAGGGAGCTGCCTCTGCCGCAAACCGCCGCCGGTGGTGGGCACACTGCCGAGCAGCCTGGCTTGGCCCTGTGCTGCCCCACGCTCTGTGCCCCTGCCAGCAGTGTCTGCACTCACTGTGGGCTCTGGCAGGTTTGCTCACACTGGATCCTGTGCTGCGTTGATCCACTGCTGGATCACAATTCGCAGTTGCAGACACTGCTGCAAAGGAGCCAAGGGACCAGCTCCAAATTCCTACTGCACCACCGTGAGTAGCACAGACCTGCCCTAGGGTTCCAGGTTGCCTTTAGTTGTAAGTGTGGCAAAGCTGTTTTGTAGCAAACCTTTTCCAACTTCCTGATTTTCCTGAATTACTAAATTCCCTATAAACATCCTTGTGAAGATCTTCCCGAAGGAATTTGAACCCAATCTAAGTAATTTGTATAGAGTTTGTGGACGGGGCTTTCCAGAAATAAAATAACTACAGATTTTATAATTCCTGCCTGGTTAATTCCCACAACCAATTCAAATATCAAACATCTTTTAAAATGCAATAGAAACAAATAATGTATATAGATATAGTGTATAGACATGTGTCGTGGTTTCAGCCAAAATCATGGATATATATCCTACATCATTCTGAGCAATGCTTGCGGCACGGCAGAAGCAGGCATTGGCAGGATTTGTGAAGCTCATGGGATCTTAGGTAGTTTGCAAAATTCCTTGTTCTGGAGGTGGGGGCTGGGCTTTCTCTTCTGGTTGCAATTTCTTGAGGGGTTTGGTGTGGGTACTTGCGCAGATTTGGGTATTTTCCTTTTGTTTTCCTCTCTCTTTTTGTTTAATCTACTGGGTGTAAAATAGAGTAGTAAATCCTGTATATCTCCACTAAAACTCTCTACCTTCCTTCTGTTACCTCCCTGTCAGTGGGGGAGAGAGAGGAGGGAGAGAGGGGAGGAAAAGGAGGAGAAGATTATTATAACCCCTTACAAGATGGATAGATTACTCTCCTTTGAAAGTACTATTTAAAAAATGAAATGTTATGTTTATATGTTTACATGTTTAGTGTCATTCTGGTAACACAGACCTTAGCCAAATTGTTGGAAATTATTAGTATGAAATAAAACAGCTTTGCAAAACACTCTACATTTTTTATACATATATATATATACACAGTGTACTTTTCCACAGAAAGTAAACTTTCTTCTTCTACAGAAGCAAACTTTGCCTAGTCTTACTTTCTGTGAATGTGATAGCCTTTCTTCATCAGACCAACCTGAACTGAATTTAATAAAAAAAAATGCAAACTAGAAGTCTCAAAGGTAGTTATAGTTTGGATATATGTGAAGTAAAAGGGTGCACAGAGGAAACGACCCAGTAAGGACCCTGTGTAAGCATCCCTCGTGTTAGTCACAAAACAATCCAAATGAAGAAAATCCTTCAAATATCACCCTTCAAATAGAATCATAGAATGGTGAGGTTGGAAGGGACCTCAAGGATCATCTAGCTCCAACCCACTGCCATAGGCAGGGACACCTCCCACTAGTACAGGCCACTCAAGGCCTCGTAGCCAAACAGCCAAATAGCCAAAGTGAAACTCTGTACACCTATGAGGCCCTCTTAGTTAATGAAATAATCAACCATGATATATAAAATTAACCTAATATATTAAGTTAATAATTAATAAATATCTTAATACATAAAATAATTAAGTGTGGTGATATTTTTTTGTGTTTCCATTAGGCACACCATGATGAAGAGCGGAATGTGAGCATTTCTAGAATCATAGGGCCGTTTTGATTGGAAAAGATGTCATAGAATCATAGCATGGTAAGGTTGGAAGGGACCTCGAGGATCATCTAGTTCCAACCCCCTGCCATAGGCAGGAACACCTCCCATTAGTACAGGTCACCCAAGGCCTCATCCAACCTGGCCTTGGACACATCCAGGGAGGGAGCAGCTACAACCTCCCTGGGCAATCTGTGCCAGGACGTCAGGTCCAACCACTGACCTAGCATCACCGTGGCCATTAAACCACATTCCAAAATGACATGTCTACGTGTTTCTTGAACATCTCCAGGGACAGTAACTCCACCATCTCCTGGGCAACCTATTCCAAAACCTGATCAGTCTTTAAACAAAGAATTTTTTCCTAATATCCAATTTAAAGCTTTTCCAGCCACAATTTCAGGGTATTTCCTCTTGTACCATCACATAATACTAGAGAGAAGACACAGACCCCCACATCGCTGCAGTGTCATTCAGGTAGCTGTACAGAAAGGTGATATGAAAGTCCAGGCAAGGACCTTTGAATATGGTTATGACTTGCTAGGAATTTACGTATCAGTTTAAGATATGTAGTTCTGCAACATGTAACACTTCATGTGTTTGTTAAAACTGTGTATCATGCATTTATACTTTTCTTTTTTTTTCCTTCCAATTAACCAAGGTTGTTTTGAAGTTCTGATTTGTCTTTCAACATAAAAAAAAACCCCAACCCAAAACCTCTCCAAGTTTGTTAACTTCTGAAAATATAGAAATTATCTACACCATCTTCCAGATAGCTTGAGGGGGGAGGGGGAAGTGAAGTGGCAGTGCATTTAGGAAAAAAAAACAAACAGGAAACCTCCCCCCAAAACCATTCGAATACTATTTAATTGCATCCTCCATTGTTTGAATGAGCTACCTATGAGCATTGTCTGAATGACTTTACTGACAGATTTAACATCTACGTGGCAGCAATTCACTTACAGTGATCTAACCAGATAGATATTTAACTAATCTGTACTACTTTCTTTTTATGTGGTTAAAAGGAAAAAAAAAAAAATCTGATTACATTTAACAAAATATTTCTGTTAATTTAAATTATCCCCCCAAAGACAATTCCTCTCTTTTTGGCTAAATGGAAGCTATAATTTTGTATTCCTGTTCCTTTGCTTTTTATATATTTCTACGTTATTCTCAGTGGTTTTAATATTTCATCAGCCACTTCCATGGCTATTAGGTCCAGCCATATATGTGATAGACCTGGCTGATCTGCATACTATCCAACCTTTGCTTTTCTTAGTGCTGTCACTGATGGTAGCTCTGTTAGCTGTAGATCAGCAGTTGACCTTTCTAGAGAAGACTGATTCAGGAGAAATCAGCACTTTGGCTTTTCTGAGTAATCTGTTATTTTCCACTGTAATGATGGATGCAGGAGTCTTTGTCTTTATCATACTTTCAGTGCTTTGGTGGTGTTTGGTTCTTGATCCCTGATTGTTGTATACCATTGTGAGCCCTGGATGCTAATATTTTGCCTTTAAGCACATATCGCTATATGTTTTGTTCGGCTTTTTGAATAGTAATTGAGTTAAAAATGGTGAATAATTAATTGGGTTAAATTGCACTCTAGTCAGCTTTCTGCTGACTGCTTTTCATAATATGTGTCAAAACAGTTAAAATCCCCCTATTATCACAAAGTCTTTTTCATTATGAACCACATACATACAAACAGCCTCATCTGCATGAACTTTCTTGGTATACAGTAGATCATAGACCACCACAATAATAGCAGGCACATTTTTTTTCCTCTCAGTCAGAACCAAGAAATAGTGGTAATTGGAAAGGGGAGGCATTATCTAGAAGGTATCTTTTCTTACACAGCCCCACCACCATTTCAAAATAGCTTTATGTTTTTACATAAATATTCTACTTGGAATCATGCAGTCAGGTTTTTGCTATAACATCCTCTACATAGTACTAACCTATTGATACTTATAGGTTGGTCTACTAATATTTCTATGGTTTAGTTTTTATCTTCAGTAATAGCCACAAACAGATGAGCTTTAAAACACTTCAAGATGTTGATTCTTCTTTTTTTCCCCATTCCTCTTTAAATTTTAACTTTTTGTTTCCACTTCTTCCAGAACTCTGTTGAGTATATTGTTGTTTATATCTACCTGAGGACCTTTGCTATTTCAAAGGACAACTTTAAAGGCCAACCATTATTTTAAAGGTCAACTTTAACACATCATCCAATATGGCCATACATTTGTCTTTATGATATTTCTCTGCTGCCTCTGAGTAGGAGGATGGGAACAACACTGAGCCCTCTTCCAGATTCTCCAGAGATAATTGTGAGTAACTGTAGGCCAGAGCACTCATGGGTGAAAGTAACTGGTTTGTAAGTAGCTGTGTGTTCAAGTTCTCACCAAACTGGTCACGCAGGATTATCCAAAGACATCACCATGTTTTCCTTTCACAGCCTGTAGTGTAATTTTCTCTATTAAAATATTCCAATTAGCCTCAAACTAGCACACTGTGTTTGTAAATTTCTTTACAAATAATGAAACCTATTGAATAAAGGAGGAGAGAATACATTTTTGAGCAACAACTTCAGTGATACTCTCTTAATGAGATTTAGAATCCGGTAGAAAAAGTATTTTCATCTGCTTGCAAAGTGATCATACCACATTCTTTTCCATTCCCTGTGAGAAAATGAAGAGGAAAAAAAAAAATCTGTTGAAATTTGAACTCCAGCTTTTAAAAATATTAAAAATTCAGGAGTTAAAATGCAGAATATTGGGGAAAAAAAAAAAGGATGCTTTGACATCTCTGAAGTGCTTCCATTTTAAAGTTGACTTTTTTTGCAAATATAATCCTGTCTTGTTGGGTAAGACTCTGCCTGCTGGCAAGAGTGGTTATGCATTTATTATCTTGGGTGACAAGAAAGGACATCGTCAAGGTAGAGATAAGAGAGCGAGTCTGTTAAGGCAGCATTTTATCTACTTGGCACTGCAGTTCTTGTATTCAGAGCATGAGGTGCCAGGCTTGGAGTAGATGTGTGATCAAGGCTTCTGACAGGAAAAGGGGTGCAGAGAACGCACCTCAGCTCTGCCTGAGTTCTCTGAAAATGATGAAAGCCTAAAATTGTTATGTGTTGCTGAGATTCACACAATCACAGAATCACAGAACTAAGTTGGTTGGAAAAGACCTCTGAGATCGTCTAGTCCAACCCATCGCCTAACCCTTCTAATTAACTTACCCATGGCACTGTCTCATCCAGTCTCCTTTTAAACACCTCCAGTGATGGTGACTCTGCCACATCCCTGATGTGCTGGTTTGAGGCTAATTAGAAGATTTTAATGGAGAAAATGACACTATAGGCTGTGAAAGGAAAACATCATGATGTCTACTTCACTCATACGCTTGCTGAAAAGTTGTTTGGGAACAATAACCAAAACATTAGATAAGTCTCAGTCTTTGTCTGGTTCTTGCTAGGAGACCAGCTGCTGGGGCAGTCCAGCAGCTTCTGGCTCTGGCTCCTCTGCGGATTAATCCTCACTAACCACTTTTCTTCTAACCCCCTTGGCCGATCCTCCTAATTTACCTTGCACGTAAGGCAAACCTTGGGGTAAGGTACAGGGGTGGGGAGAAGGTGGAAGGGAGGTTGGGAGCCCCTCCTGGGGTCTCTGATTTCTGGGAGGGGAGTTGTATTTCTGTTTTACCTTTAACTTGTATATTTCTGTAACTATTCCTGTCTGTTGTGTCTATCTCTGCTTGTACATTGTACTGAGCTGTAAATAGAGCTTCAACCCTTAACTTCCAGCCAACTGAGTTCTAGTCTGGGTCATTTTACAAAGTGTGGGGGGGCAGGGAACTCCCAAACCTTCACACCTGAGCAGCCCATTCCAATGGCCAATCACTCTTTCTGATACTCTCTACCAGTCTTTCAAACCCTGTTCTTTTTTTCATTGAAATGTCTAATGTGAAGGTTCAGAAGTCATAACCAATATGCAGGAGTTCATAAACTGATTGAAAAGAAAAAATATGGAGTCTGTTACTAGCCGTGAATATAGAACCCAAAGCCTAAGGATCTTGTGGTGTGTGAAGGTGAAAGGAGGATGCAGAACACAGCACAGAGTTCAGTTTCTCAAGAAGCAGATGCCAGGCACACATAGCATAACAGGCATGAATGTTTGTGAAAGGCTTTGCAGGTTGGATAGGTCCAGTCGTAGCTCTTGAATTAGCCACAAATGATGCAATGCCATCTGACCTGGATTTTTTGACAGACAGTCTGTAGAAGTGGATAAAGACTTAGATTATGAAAGCTATTTTTGCTTTCAGATGCCATCAGTAGCTCTGACTAAGGTGTAGAGGGCAGGATTATAGCTATAAACTATAACCCAAATTTAGCTATATAGCTATAAACCAAATTTATTATCAGCTAGGCAAAAAAGAAGACAGTCTCATAGTAAGTGTAACACCTATAGTTTTTTTTTTTTTCTCCATGCTTCCTAGAAGTGCTGAGATCAAAGGAGTCACTGAGTTGCTCTGTCCACTACACTCTGGCATGTGTATCATCAGCACAGACTTTGCAGAGGATGACATCTCCCTGTTTCTAATCAACAAACCGTGTCAACAGCATAACTGCTCATCACATTGCTCACTGTAGTGCAGAATCAGAGACTCATAGAATGGTTGGGTTGGAAGGGAAACTAAAGATCATCTTCTTCCAACTATTCTGGCATTGGCAGGGATACCCTCCCCTAACCCAGGCTGCTCAAAGCCCCATCCAACCTGGCATTGAACGCCTAAAGCAATGGAGCATCCACAACCTGTTCCACTGTGCTGGTTTGAGGCTGATTGGGATATTTTAATGAAAATAATTATATTATAGGCTGTGAGAAGAAAACACTGGTGATGTCTGCTGCACTCATAGGCTTGCTGAGATGGATAAGAACAAGGACACAAACACAGATAAGACACTCAAGAGAGTGTCTCTAGTTGCTGTCTTGGTCTGGACCCCTCTGCTAACCTAACTAACCATTTTCCTTCTAATCCCCCTGGCTGATCCTCCAAGCTCATCTTGCACATAAGGCAGACCCTGGGGTAAGGTGGAGGGGTGGGAAGAAGGTGGAAGGGTGGTTGGGAGCCCCTCCTGGGGATTTCTGGGAGGGGGATTGTGTTTCTGTATTCCCTTTAACTTGTCTATGTCTGTAACTGTTCCTGTCTACTGTGTGTATCTCTGCTTGTACATTGTGCTGAGCTGTAAATAGAGCTTCAGTCCTTAACTTCCAGCCCGGCTGAACCTAGTCTGGGGCATTTTACAAAGGGGGGGGCAGGGAACTCCCAAACCATCACATCCACTGTATCACAACCCTCACAGTACAAAATTTCTTCCTAATATCTAATCTAAATCTACCCTCTTTCAGTTTGAAAACATTACCCCTTAGCTTTTTGCTGCACCCCCTGATAAAAACCTTTTCTCTCTCTTTCCTGTAGGTCACATATAGGTACCGGAAAGCTGCTCTAAGGTCTCCTGGAGCCTTCTCCTCTCCAGACTGAACAACCTCAAAATTAAAAGCATAGTCCCAGTGAAACCTAACAGTTAACCATCTCACAGAGGGAAACTGGAAGTTTAGACCAGAGTATTGCTGAGGCAAAAAATCTTAAAAGGGACTGCATGACTGGAGGAAAATCCTGTGAATAACTTCATCCTGAGACAAAAAGACAGGATAGATTCAGTAAACAAGAGGCTGTGTCCTAACATGTAGCCATCTGATCCAAGCTGCTTGGTTCAGTGAATTCCAGACTGAAATCAGTTTCACTCATGGTATACAATTTAGAATTGGACCATGAGGAGAAACTTCTTTACAGTGAGGGTGACAGAGCACTGCAACAGACTGCCCAAAGAGCCTGTGGAGTCTCCTTCTCTGGAGACTTTGATAACCTGCCTGGATGCATTCCTGTACAAACTACCCTAGGTCATCCTGCTTTGGCAGGGTTGTTGACCTCAATGATCTCTGGAGGTCCCTTCCAACCTCTAAAGTTCTGTGATTCTGTGATGTGTCTACCCATATATCTGTCTCCATATTCCTTACTAAATTATTTTTTTTTCTCTTCTAAACATTTCCCATCACTTTCCCTTTATTTGAGGCATATGTTTCAACATAATCCATTTCAGTGTCAAACTGTTGTGTTGAAAGATGCCTCAAATGATAAATCCTATTCTGCAAATCATTCAAGTAGTTGTTTGTTTGAAATGTATTTCCATAACTTTCAGTAGGAAACAATAACTATTCTATACAGATGCTTATTTAACCGAGTCTCAGAAACATCTTTTTCTTAGTGTTTTATCTTTTTTTTTCCCTTATTTTTGTTCTGCTTTCATGCTTTTAATGCTTTCCTCTTTACCTTCCCTTAAAATTTAGCATAAATCTTTGTCTTTTATGTGTTGAGCTGCATATTTATATCCACAGGTTTTTGTTTCTGCCATGTTTTCTTTTATGGTGCTGTGATGCAGAGGTAATCTATTGAATTTGTATGAAAAATCTATTAAAAAAAAAAAAAAAAAAAAAAGAAAAAAAAAAAGAAAGTAAAATGGAAGAAGCCATCAGACACCTTCCAGGCATATTTTTCTCTGACATCATAAAGTTTGGGTTTAAACTGGGAGAGAGCAGATTGAAACTGGATGTTAGGAGGAAGTTCTTTACAGTGAGGGTGGTGAGACACTGGCACAGGTTGCCCAGGGAGGTTGTGGCTGCTCCCTCCCTGGAGGGGTTCAAGACCAGGTTGGAGAAGGCCTTGAGTGAGCTGTGCTAGTGGGAGGTGTCCCTGCCTGTGGCAAGGGGTTGGAAATGGATGATCTCTGAGGTCCCTTCCAACCTTACCATTCTATGATTCTATGATAGCTGTTCTGCATTTCTTAGCTAATGTTTTCTGCTCCCATAGTTAGGTTGTGTACATTTTTCATAAGATGTTGTCTAGGTTCACAGAAGAATTTGGAAGAAAGGAAGAATGATCTTATAGTGATCAAATATTCATTGGCTACTGAATGCCTTTGCTTTGGTCATTTGTGTCTCAGCACATTGTGTGGGAAATGATTTAAGATATGGTTTTGTGTAGTGAGTAATTATAAATTATTAAAGCAGCTGGGAGCACGTACAATTCATGAGGGTCACAGTGCTGACAGAAACAGTTGCCAGCTTGTGAGAGATTCTTTTTTCAAGCTGTCTCATTAAGGTTTTTCCATCTTCCAACACTTCTCTTGGGTAGTTTATAATAAACAGTAGTGAACCTATGAATTCAAGTTCTCTGGACCTGAATATAACGTCAATTATTGAAAGACAGCACTAAAGGTCAAAACTTGCAATTTATATGCATTTTATAAAATTATGTTTCCAACCTTTCTTTGAAGCGAACTGGGAATAGTGGCTGGGACCATATATGATCAAGTGACAGTGAAACATATGGCCCTAGATTGCTTCAGCAACTTTGAAATTCCAAGACATAAGGGACGTTGTTCTTTTATGGAGCACGGATATTAAATATTGGATGTGGCTGTTGCATTGTTATAGGAAGTTATTGGGAAGGTATTTCGCTTTTATAGAATAAATTTACAGACAGTTTTCAAAAGTTCAAAACTTACCATTGAGGCTAAGGCCAGGAGTGGCCTTTGGGAAGCACACCTAAGACACAAGTTTAAATAAAAAAATTCCATATACTCTTTCCTTCTCACACACCTTTATATTGATTGGACATTTCACCCAAACGAAGAGGTGATGTTTATTGTGATCATGTAAAGGAAATGATCCCTATACAGTATCAAGAAATGGAGTGATTTAGGAAATGGGCCACATTTTTTTTTCTATTGCATCTATGATATGAATTAAGACTTTTTTCTTATAACAATACCTTAATTTTTCTAGAAAATAGGGAATGTTTTCCATGATCAATTACCACAAGCAAAAAGAAAAGGCCTTTTTCTTCCTGGGAGGTTTATCTAGATTAGTAGGAAGAATAAAATAAACTCTCACTGTTTATCAGACTTCCCTTCAGCCTGAAAGCAGGAATCAGGAATGTAGACTATCTCATTAAAATAGAAATGTCAAGCCTAACTGAGTTCTGAAGGACAGCAAAAGGTAAAGATCCCTCTTAAATACCATGACATTGCTAGTTCATTAAGTCAGGACTAGAATTGTTAACTAAGTTGTCAACTGGTATTGAAAAGGAATTATACTGAAACAGCACTTTGATATACTCAGTGGGTGCAAAGATTTACATACATCCTTTTGTACCTAATGAGAATTAGGCATTGAACAAAATGTCTCCAAATGTCACTCCGTAAAGCATGTGCTGTTGCGAAATTTCTCAGGAGGCAAGCAGAGGAACAGATTCATTGTTCTTATACTACAGAAAAGGCCTCTCCAGGTAGTCTTTCAGGAGATAAAGTAAGAAATTGTGGAAAAATAATAATTGGGGAATCATGCTTCCTTTCTCATATAAAAGGGTGACACAAATGATAAAGTTCTAATCTGAGAATTAGGAACCTCTTCTCTTTCACTGTAGTCCTTTGAAATCAATCTGTGTTTTAGTTGTTCTCATATATATAATACCATAACTAATTAGATAAGGTATTTCTGTGCTACAGTGTCAGTGATGTCAACAGATGTTTTTCCATGATCTGAGAGGTGCTATCTTTAATGTTGCATTGGATGATTTTGTGCTCCACAACCTCCCTGGGCAACCTGTGCCAGTGTCTCACCACCCTCACTGCAAACAACTTCCTCCTAACATCCAGTTTCAATCTCCCCTCTACCTGTTTAAACCCATTGCCCCTTGTCCTGCCATTGCAAGCCCTTGTCAGTAGTCCCTCCCCAGCCTTCCTGTAGCCCCCTTCAGATCCTGGAAGGCTACTCTAAGGTCTCCCGGAAGCCTTCTCTTCTCCAGGCTGCAGAACCCCAACTCTCTTGGCCTGTCCTCAGAGCAGAGCTATGCAGAATAGACACAACAATCATAATTTCATATTTTCTCTTGGTTAAACAGATTATGATGCCAAAGTGTTCTGTATCATAGTCCTTTGTAATGAAATGCCTCTGTCTCACTCTTCCTTTTGCCAGAGGATGTAAATGATTTCCTCAATATCTGTTTTCTGGGATGAATAACTGCCCAGTTAATAAAAAGTATTTTCTCTTAGTTCACCCTGCTGCATTGCTCTGTCTTACCTCCTTATCTGATTTCTGCTATAATTGCTAAGTGATAAATACTAATGTGTTAGTAATACTGAACCAGGGAGGGTAACTATTTTAGACAAATAATGTGTAAGAACAGAGCAATGTTTAGCTGTTATCTGGGAGAGATTCAAAGTGAGTATTTGTTAGGAAGCTTTGCAGTTTCCCAATTAGGTATCTATAGGGTTTCATTGTGCTTGTTTTTAAATCTAATTGTTGTTATTGTTTTTAACTGACAGATAATTGAATAAACCAACGTAAAAAAAAAAAAAAAAGAGGAATAACAAAGGATTTTATTTAAAGAAAACAATAGAAATTAACAATAGCTTTCAACATTTTAAAACCAAATAAATGATCAAATGCCAAGTCCCCCAGCTTCAAACAATGATTAAATCCATTTTGCAAATTCTGATTAGCAACAGCAGAAAAATAGTTATCTCTTTTCATTATTTTTCAATTCATGTTTTTCATTAGTGTAAATGCACTTACTGATTTATCAGAGGAATTCAGAAGGGTTTTTTTTGATTAAACAGAGAGATCAGAAACAAGATACTTGACTGGTGTAATTAATGGAACTTTACCAGCCGACAGAGCCAGAAAAATCTGAAGCTCTCTCATATAGGAAAAGAGTACTTGAGTCCTTTCTTCATTCTTTTCTAAAATCCTCAGTGTTGCACAAGTTTCTTTTTCATTTCACCCTCAAAATATAGGTACAGATAAAAAGGAAACATGAGGAGTAAAGTCAAGCATTTAATGTTAGTATGGCTGAAATCTTAATACTTTAATAAGTGAATTATGTGCGGTCCAGGTTCAATTAGAAGAAATTAAAAATTAGAAAATACTGAAAAACTCCATAACTACTGCACATTTTAATTTGTTTTCAAGACTTTTCCTGTTGTTATTCTCACTCCCCAAGGGTTCTTCTTAACCCTCAGTCTGCAGTGACAAGTGGGATTTACAGTTGGTCATCAGCATCTGGAGTGCTCTCTCAAGTTCTTCACCCTGAGGAATAAATATGTGGTCTTGTGCTTCATCCTTCCTGCTGCTCTTAAGCCATAACAACCAGTGGGAGTTGTGATGGTTGCATCCAGTTTAGTCTGAACTTTGGGGGATGGGTGACAACATGGTAACCCCGGGCTGTCTGGCATCTTGGTTGTATTCAAGCATAACTGTAAGCCAGTTGTCTTACTTTACAAAGAGTGGACAGCCTAAGGCCTGATGAACTCTCCTGCATAGCACTGGACTGCACTCCAGAACTCTTCTTGGGCTGGAACACTCTCAAGGCTACTTGAGGGACATTCCTTTCCACTAGAAATAAGTAGGATGTTAAACTCCAAAGTCTTAGCTAAGTGCTATATAGTATTGATTATGCACATATAATCCTTTAGACATAAACTGTTGACCAAGTCTGGGACTAAGACTGGATCCAGTTGTAGTTAGACTCCTCTCTGAGAAGAAGTTTAGAACAAAATGTGTTCTTTCTGAACTTTGTGGTTCAGTGAGATGGTCTCCTTGACTGTTTTGTCTAACCCTGTCTCTATGCAGTAAATAACCAAGTGTCACCTTGCCATTGAATTTTGTTAAATCACTGTCATATTTACCATTGAAACTTGTTAAGTCAATTATTTTCTTCTATCCTGAAAAAAAAAAAAAAACAAACCAAGCTGTTAAATTTAAATAGAAATGTGGGTTTCTATCACAGAAGATTAAAGTATTATTAAATAGATTAAAAAAGCTTCTTTGGGCCTTCATCTCTTATCTGCTTTCTGCAAAGGCTGTAATATTGCAATATACTAGAAATAACAGTGCTGAAAATTGAGGAAATGATTTTTTAGATTCAATAAGCTATATATCATAGAATCATAGAATCAACCACGTTGGAAGAGACCTCCAAGCTCATCCAGCCCAACCTATCACCCAGCCCTAGCCAATCAATTAGACCATGGTGCTAAGT
>VWZE01004763.1:231736-242866 GCA_013396675.1 Eubucco bourcierii | reverse complement strand
TTCTGCAGGCTGCACACCCCCAGCTCCCTCAGCCTCTCCTCACAGGGCTGTGCTCCAGGCCCCTCACCAGCCTTGGTGCCCTTCTCTGGGCACCTTCCGGCACCTCAACATCTCTCTTGAATTGAGAGGCCCAGAACTGGACACAGCCCTCAAGGTGTGACCTGAGCAGTGCTGAGCACAGGGGTAGAAGAACCTCCCTGCTCCTGCTGGCCACACTGCTCCTGATCCAGGCCAGGATGCCATTAGCTCTCCTACCCACCTGGGCACACTGCTGCCTCACCTTCAGCTGCTCTCTTCCAGCACCCCCAGGTCCCTCACTGCCTGGCTGCTCTCCAGCCACTCTGTCCCCAGCCTGTAGCACTGCTTGGGGTTGTTGTGGCCAAAGTGTAGAGTCCTGCACTTAGCCTTGTTCAATCTCATCCAACTGGTCTCTGCCCACCCATCCAGCCTGCCCAGGTCCCTCTGCAGAGCCCTCCTACCCTCCAACAGATCCACTCCTGCTCCTAACTTGCTGTTATCTGCAAACTAGTGATGATGGACTCAAGCCCCTGGTCCAGATATATGGACATATCTGATTAACTATAGTTACCTGACTGATAAAAATAGGTTAGGACCTAGATGCCCTATGCTTCTTTTCTACTTAATGGAGAGAGTAAGTACTACAGACCTCGTGAGGTGTTAATTCAGTCTTTGTGACTCAATTCTATCTTTGGTGCTTATTTAAATAGACGAATCCAAAACTAAGATATCGAAGTCTTAGATGGACTCCTGCAGCCACAAAATTCAGTAGCTGTGAATGAAGTTTCAGTGGTGAGCTAAGTAACATTCAGTTCTGCAAAAACACGAGCCTGGGACTTTTTGTTGATATTCCAACGATTGCTCTACCCTTAAAATGCAAGATACTGATTTCCTGGATACATATTTACAAGCTTTCAGAGTGGAAATAATGTTCTGATCAAACAGCAAAACCCAAGTATGAAAAGAGTAAGGCATATTTCTGGGTTTTTTTCCCCCCTCTGAGTTCTTGGATCGCTAGCAAAACAAGCAAGCAATATATTTAACTGTCAATCATTTGAAAACAAAATTACTTTTACCTGCATCTTTTCAAGGCCTTTCAGTATGTATTCCCAGCTGCTTTTCTTTATTTTATGTTTGGTTAAAATATGCCCAACTATTCGAGACAGCTTTTGGTGGAAGCTCAAAGGGTGTGAAAGTAATATCTTGCTGAATTTTTTTGTTTTGAAACATGTGCTCTACATGTAGAACCATAGTAAAGTAGTATGGAAGAGTTCTGAAATGCATGGATAGTAAAGAAAAAAAAAATTTAAAACTCCTTTACAGATCTTTTTGACTGATAATGATAATGATGGATAATTAGTATCCTCAGTATTATTTTTTTTAACCAAAATTTAACATATGGTGTCCAAAATTATTTCTAAGAATCTACTTTCTGATTCTTGCATCTTGACATATGATCAAATTCTACAAAGTAAAAAAAATAGAACTGACACATTACAACTCATACATTGTAAACTGTACCTACCTTATCTCCTCTGATAAGTTTCATGTAAGACCTGTGTTCTGACATCTTCTAGTACCTGGTTATAGTGTTCCAGAGCTTAAACTTCTTGAGGAGTGAAGTGAGCCAGCCACTGTCTGACCGACAGACCTTACCAGTTTCAAAAGCCACCCTGCACTGTAGTATTACAGCAGTAGTTGAAAGACAGGAGATTAAGTCATAGAATGGTAAGGTTGGAAGGGAGCTCAAAGATCATCCAGTTCCAACCTCCTGCCATAGGCAGGGACACCTCCCACTAGCACAGCTCACTCAAGGCCTCCTCCAACCTGGCCTTCAACACCTCCAGTCAGAGAGCAGCCACAACCTCCCTGGGCAACCTGTGCCAGTGTCTCACCACCCTCACTGCAAACAACTTCCTCCTCACATCCAGTCTAAATCTCCCCTCTGCCAGTTCAAACCCATTGCCCCTTGTCCTGGCATTGCAAGACCTTGTCAATAGTCCCTCCCCAGCCTTCCTGTAGACCCCCTTCAGATATTGGAAGGCTACTCTAAGGTCTCCTGGAAGCCTTCTCTTCTCCAGACTGCAGAGCCCAAACTCTCTCAGCCTGTCCTCATAGCAGAGCTGCTGCAGCCCTCTGAGCACCTGATCATATAGAATGTTTCAAATTTATTCATGAACAATGGCTCCAATGTTTGTAAAATTAGATTAAGAATAAAAATGCCTTTATTGCCTCATTATATCACTGGATGTCATTGTGCATACTGTTGATAAGAAATAGCAAAAAAGGTATAACAAGAGAAATGAAGAATTGAGTATTTTTCAGGTGGGTAGATGGTAAAGCTGTTATTGGTTGCTATCAAGAGTACAGTGAATCAATTCAACTTTGTATCATCACAATGAAAAGAAGAATTAAATAAAATGTGCTATTATGAACCTTGTCTCTTGGTAGTTGTTTCACACTAATGAGTTTATTAGCCTAAGTGCCTCTAGCGTTTTGGAGTACTAGAGCAATTACAACAAACTCAGAACTCTAAGTGCCCAGATATTTTATCAGTGGGAAGAGCTTTTTAAAAGTTATCATCAGAATGACTTTAAGTTATCTTGTGGGAGTGAAGAAAAGGGTGAAAATAGGAATTTTGATTGTTAATTATACAGTTATTTTATAAATTAGATGGGAAAAAGCTTAGTTACAAAAAGTGTACAATAAATATTCTTTTTGAGAATTTTCATTATATGTGAGTGTGGGAGCTGCACTGCCTGATCATTTTAAACTGAAAACAAATGTGACAGGTAAAAAGTGCTCAGCTCACAGCTTGGTAAACCAATTTAAGAGTAGAAATAATTGTAATGTATAGGGCTGATGACTACAGCCGATTCACAACGGAGTAATCAGTTTCATTCCAATATTTGTTGCAAAGGATTAATTTCTTTTCTAATTTTATTTGTCAATTACAAATGAGAATGAGAAGCTTGGTACAAACATGAAGAAATGGAGAACACATTAGATGAAAGACTGATTGAAAGAGCTGTTCTAGATAAAGGTGCTAAAAGTGATGCAATCCACATGTCTGCTCAGCTTCTTCAAGTTCCAGAAGTATCGAGATGGATGATGTCCTGTGGATTTGGTAGGGAGATATGGCCTGGAATAACTAATTAATAAATTTTGTGATGTGAGAGTGACAACACAAACAACTCTCCAGCTAGGAATACTGGAGCTTCTTAGAACTGGTATTCTAAAGTTCTCACAGCTATTCCAGTAAATTCATATCAGTAGCAGGATGGATTTTGACAGGAGCAAGTAACACTCATTCCTTCTGACATGAGAATAAACAGACAACCCAAGAAAAAGCAAGAAAACAAACAAAACAACCACCAAATGACAATTCCTTGCATCCTGGAGTCACAGGCTTGTAGTTAAGAGTGTAACATGAGATGATTCTTGTCTCTGGTTGCTGCTTCAGGTTTCAGGCTTTAGGGTGTTGGTCTTTTTCCATTGGGCTGGCTGCAGGTTGGGGAATGGAGAGGTCATTTTATCACTGGCAAGCTAAAGCACACTGCATCATTCTATCAATCTCTATCTCAGCCCACTGGGCTTTTGGGTTTGGTTTTTGGTTGGTCGGTTGGGTTTGTTTGTTTGTTTGGGGGTTTTTTTGTTGGTTGTTTGGTTCTTTTTGATTGTTTTTTGTGTGTGTGTTGCATTCACTCACAGTCAGAGCTGGGTGGTCTTGCTTGTTAGAGTGAATTGCCTTAAACCAAGACAGCAAGAAAAACATTCCTAAACTTAGAGGTGTAGTTTTATGGTTGTGGCTTTGAAAGACTCACAGAAGATTGAAAAGTAAATTTGTGAGAGCATGCATCTTCTGGAATAGATGTATGGATCAATGTTTTTTTAATGTTGGGTAAAAGCAATCTGGCCATCCACCTGTACTAAAATGTAATTATTTATTCTTCACTTCAAAGTCCTCAGTATGCCCTACCCTGTAATTGTTCTTGAGTCTGTTAGCTCTACCATTTTAGGAATGCAAGAAGATACGTTTTAATTATTCTGTGGCTGACCATCTAGCTTCTCTAACTCATATTCTCAACCACAGAATGACAGTGAAAATGACCTAGAGTAGTCTCTAGTCAAATAGGGTTGGCTCTGGCATTAGATCAGGGTGATCAGGGCATCATTCATTGACATTTTAGAAAACCTGCAAAGGCCTGCATCTCAGTTGTGAAATTGTCATAAAACCAATCAGAATTCATCTTCCCTGCTCCACAGACTGCCTCTCGCTAGTATTTTTGTTCCAATCTTGTGTTTGGGATGTCTTTCTTATGTCTCTTATGTTCAGTCTGACTGTTGTGGCAGAGAATCTATATTGTTCCATAATCATGTGCTCTATCTACTATGTAAATGTTTAAAACCAGCATTTTTTTGCTGGATTTCCCATAGCATTACTCCATCTGTTAGAAAAGCTATATGCTAAATAGTGTATGGATGATAAAGATAGGCAACTGCAAAGTTTTCCTATGTTTTGATAATGCATTTAGTTGAGATGACAAGTACAAGAAAACAAATGCAGATTAAGCAGAGTTCATCTTGAAAATGATGTCATAAGCTTGCTATAATCACAAAAATACTGTCTAGGAAAATAAAATCTTCACAATGGTAACATTTAATGTGCCTCTACAGACACAATTGTCTTAATGTAATGACAAAAGTTTTTTGGTCTGAAAAAAATTACAGTTGCTCATACATCTCCAAACCCTTTTTATGAGTTTGGTTTTCCTTTACCTGTCTTTAAGTAGCCCACTGAGAATAGGCATATACATCTATATTTTTATAATTGTGAAAAAATTCTTCCTAACATCCAGGTTCAATCTCCCCTCTGCCACTTCAAACCCATTGCCCCTTGTTCTGTCATTGCAAGACCTTGTCAATAGTCCCTCCCCAGCATTCCTGTAGCCCCCTTCAGATCCTGGAAGGCTTCTCTAAGGTCTCCTGGAAGCCTTCTCTTCTCCAGGCTGCAGAGCCCAAACTCTTGTAGCCTGTCCTTATAGCAGAGCTGCTGTAACCCTCTCAGCATCTTTGTGACCTTCTCTGAAACCACTCCAACAGTTCCATGTCCTATGCAGGCTTCATCAGGTGTTGAACTTCTTTCTGACTTCCTAAAAGCTTATTTAAAACTTTTCCAGCTTTGCAAACTTCATAGCATTAGTGTCTGCAGCAGTGGTTGAAGACAAAATCTGTAAAACATAATTGTTTGGAAAAACTTGGTCCAATTAGGTTATATATGAAATGCTGTCTTCAATATACTCTTTTGACTGATTGATATTTCACTTTGAAGATCACTTTAGAATCTACAATGAATGTGGAGCTTGATTGACTACACTGGATTGAAAACTGCTGAAAAATAGAGAAGAGTAATAGTGGTAAGCATATTGCCCAGATCACCCCAACAGCCCTTTGAATACAAGTATTCTGCAGGTAAAGAATAGCAAACAGGAGGACAGAAAGAGATCAAATACACAGGAAAATCCTACTGCTGTCTGCCAATCCCTCCTCTTGTTATTGCTGGAACAGCTTTTTGGCTTTCCTTTACAGTTTTTCTTTCAAATCTGTTTAAAGAAATAGAAAAAAAACTTGAAACATCTTCAATGAGACGAGTTGAAGCTACCAGGGAAGTTTCTCTCATACCAGAAGCAAGAGCTGCAATGTTGTTGTTGCCTTTAGTCTTGAGCTCATACCATCTTGATTGTATTTTTGCCTGTGCTCTTTTATAGAAGATGAGTTTGACTTTGACAGCAAAAGTGTCCAGATATATCCTAACCCTGAACTAGGAAAGTTCTGCTGGTTTGGTACAGTGTACTATCAAAAACTGATAGAGGAGTATCATTGGTTTTTGTGGGCTTCAGCTCATAACTGGGTATTCCTTTAAATAATCTCTTGAATATTTCTTGTGCTCCAAACCTGCAACAGAACTGTCCCCACCCATCAGCTTCCTATTCAAGCCTTCCTGCATAGACTCTCTTCTCATGCAGTCTTTGCAGATCTATTTGTTCAATGATGATATGAATGCAACTCCTCTCAATTTTTCAGTACAGTATATTTAAAGACTGTTGAATCCTCTGGTCTCATTTCCTCCCCCTCATTTTCCAGGCTTTATCTATTAAATAAAGTATACTTTTCCATTTATTTATTTACAGTTTTTAAATAGATAGTACAGTAGAGAGCATACTGACAAATACAGTAAACCAGAAGATTGAACACCTCCCTGGAGGTGTTGAAGGCCAGGTTGGAGGAGGCCTTGAGTAACCCATACTAGTGGGAGGTTTCCCTGCCTATGGCAAGAGGTTGGAACTAGATGATCCTTGAGGTCCCTTCCAACCTTACCATTCTATGATTCTATGATAGTATTGGTAAAACAAATTAAATAGTTTTCCTTGGTGAAACAAAAACGCCTTCTTTCCAAATTAAACCACATATTTCTAAACATGTGACTTCAAAAGTGTTTGTTTTAAACAATCATTTAGAATGTCATATACTCTATGAATAGACAAAGAAAGAAAGGGTAATCATAAAGTTTAACAGCAGGACTTAAGCTGCTTTATGAGAGTGTTAAAAGACCAAAACACCATATAACATTTATAACTGCCTAGCAGTATTTAAAATCTGTTTCGTGTTTTGTAGCAGAAAAAACAAACCAACCAAACAAAAAAACCCCAAACCCCAAACCCACCAAATAAACAAAAAACAAACCAAAACAACAAACAAAAGACCAAACAAACAAACAAACAATTTGTGTTTTCCCAAGAACACGTTCTTAGGAGATTTATTAAAACCACCAAGCTCAAAGGACTGTATTAATATGTGCTGATGTTTTTAAAGAGGAAAAAAAGTGTGACCTTGTGTATCTATGAAGGACAGACTACCTGAGTTTATACAAGATTTCTGACACTTGTTTCCCCATAAAGCAGCTTACTGATTTTCAGTGTTTGGTAGTGTTTTGTGGAGGTTTGGTTTGGGGTTTTTTTTTTTTGCTGGTTTGTTTGTTTGTTTGTTTGCTTGGGTTTTGTTTGCTTGTTTTTTGTTGTCAAGTTGGATAAAGTAAATTTTCTTGATGTTTTGCATGTACCATAGGACTACACACACTAGAGATGTAAAAATATACTATATAGAGTGGATTAAAAAAGGATTAACTCATAAAACTGATTCCTGAAAAGCTTTTGTGTCACCATTCTGTGCCAGTGTACTTGAGGGCCTGGAACAGAATCCTGATGTCAATTGCTGGCTTTAGACCAGCAGAGGTGTTGACAATTTGAGCATAATTTCTTGAGTGACAGGTACTATTACTGATTTGCTGAAACTTCTCTGAGAAAGGAGTCTGACTCTACAGCCATTGAATAGGATGACTGACATTTAGACCATGAAAGTTTTTAAGATTGCTTGATGGTGCTGTATAAAAATAACCAAGAGTATCAGTGGCTATTCTATGCATCAGACAGTCATAGAACTGCCTGGTTGGAAAAGACCTTAAGGTCATCTAGTCTAACCATAACCTATCATCTCCCTGTACAAAACCATTAGACCATGTCCCCAAGCACCTCACCCAAACATCTTTTAAACACCTTCAGGTACAGTAAGTCAACCACTTCCCTGGGCAGCCTGTTCCAGTGTCCAATGACCCTTTTGGTGGAGAAAATTTTCCTAGTACATAATTTAACCCTCCCCTGGAAAGGGACAGAAAATAATGGGATGCTTCAGAGGCACAGTAAAGAAAGTACATAATTATGAAAGTCTCTATCATTCTACTCATTAAAGTTCATCATTTGTCATCCTTAAAAAGCCTTCAGAGGTTATTAAACTTACCCTCTGCCCTGGGAAACGGACATACAAGAACTTGCCTAAGAGACAGTTTTATCAACATTAAAAATACAAACCATTAATTAAGTAGGCAGTTACTGTAATGCTAATATGTCTTCCTTGCCCATCTCACCAAAGATTAGAGGGTATCTGTGCTGGTTTGAGGCTAATTGGAATATTTTAATGGAAAAAAGATAGGTTATAGGGTGTGAAAAGCAAACAATGGTGATGTCTGCTTCACTCATAGGCTTGCTGAGATGGATAAGAACAAGGACACAAATACAGATAAGATAGAGAGTCTTGCTCTCTGGGAGCTGTTCTTGTCTTCTCCTTTCTGCTGTGTAACCTAACTAACCACTCTGCTTCTAACCCCCCTTGCCCATCCTCCAAACTCAACTCACATGTAAGGCAGACCCTGGGGTAAGGTAGAGGGTGGAAATAAGGTGGAAGGGTGGTTGGGAGCCCCTCCTGGGGACTCTGATTGCTGGGAGGGGGATTGTGTTTCTGTATTCCCTTTAACTTGTCTATGTCTGTAACTATTCCTGTCTGTTGTGTATATCTCTGCTTGTACATTGTGCTGAGCTGTAAATAGAGCTTCAGTCCTCAACTTCCAGCTGGCTGAGTCTAGTCTGGGGGATTTTCATAGTGTGGGGGGCAGGGAACTCCCAAAACATCACAGTATCCTTAAGGGGAAATATATTAACATTACCTATGTAGAATGTTTTTTTTTTTTTTTTTTGCTTTCTATAGATCCTGGAGGTCATCTCTTTGTTAGCTTTTTGCAAGTTTTGCAGAGTGTAGCTGGGTAACAATTGGTTTAGGTTTGCTTAAACAGAGCAGTGATCATGAATAGAAACACAGATTAAAGATAGGAACAGGGAAAAAAAAAAACATAGATCTGTTCCCCTTCCATCTTTTCCAAGATTTCTCTCCAGTCTTACTTTTCACAGGCTGCTGAAGTCTATGTGAGAATCTGTAGTCTGTACTGTGGAAGAAATTTATAATGAATCAGATCTTCCTAAAGGTTTGTTGGGGTTTTTTTTGCAGCTCTGTAACTTTGCCAGTTTTTACCCTTGCAAGCTCATTTCAGTTATAAAAGTCTGAATTAAAATTTCAAGTTGGTATGAGGTCATAAAATGATTTTTAATTAAAACTTGTACTTCTTGACCACTCCAGACTTGGCTACACTGATATGGCTTTCCGTTTTGTGAAAGGCATCTGATGAATTGCCTGCTTTATTCTTTCAAGGTGTGGGAGGATGTATTTGGTTCGGCTGAGCTGGAGTTAATTCTCCTCAGGGCATCTCTCTAGTGCTGTGTTTTGCACAGCTGTATCTGAGTGTTGATAACACAGCAGTGTTTCAGCTACTGCTGTGCTTTGCCAACATTTCCCCAACCCAAATGTGGCCAGCAGGGCGAGGGAGGGGATTCTGCCCCTTTACTCTGGAGTCCTGTGTACAGTTCTGGAGCCCCCAGCACAGCAAGGACATGGAAGTGTTGGAGTGGGTCCAGAGGAGGCCATGAAGATAATCAGAGGGCTGCAGCAGCTCTGCTGTGAGGACAGGCTGAGAGAGTTTGGGCTCTGCAGCCTGCAGAAGAGAAGGCTTCCAGGAGACCTTAGAGAAGCCTTCCAGGATCTGAAGGGGGCCTACAGGAAGGCTGGGGAGAGACTATTGACAAGGTCTTGCGATGCCAGGACAAGGGGCAATGGGTTTGAACTGGCAGAGGGGAGAAAGGAGACTGAAACTGGATGTTAGGAGAAAGTTGTTTGCAGTGAGGGTGGTGAGACACTGGCACAGGTTGCCCAGGGAGGTTGTGGCTGCTCCCTCCCTGGAGATGTTCAAGGGCAGGTTGGAGGAGGCCTTGAGTGACCTGTCCTAGTGAGAGGTGCCCCTGCCTATGGCAGGAGGTTGGAAGTAGATGATCCTTGAGGTCCTTTTCAACCTTACCATTCTATGATTTTATGATTCTATGAGTACACTGAGGGGTGGGCAAGATCTTGCAAAGGAACACAGCTAGGCCAGCTGGCCAAAACTGGCCAAGGGGCTAATTCATGCCATATGATGTCAGCTCAGGGAGAAGAACTAAGTGAAAGAAGGAAGTGCAGGGATATTCATGCATGGCATCTGGCCTTCAGAGAAACCACTACACGTGTTAGAGCCCTGCTTCCTGGGAGTGACCAACCACCATGTGCTGATGGGAAGTTGAGAATAACATCTTTAGTTTTGCTTATGCACACAGCCTTTGGCTTGTGCTTGGAATTATTAAATTCCTCCTTCCTTATTACCAGCTTTTTGTTATGTTTTCCCCTCTCCGCAGTGCGGCTTTGGTGTGTATTTGGCCCTCAACCAGGACCAAACCACCACAGAGAAATGTCAAATGCTTCATATCTAGGGATCATTCCTGACATTTGCAATTAATATCTTACCTAGAAGAAAGCTCACACATGGATTTCAGTGTGGTTATTACAAAAAAAACCCCCAAATTACCCCTGTCCTCTACTTGCAACATCTCTGACCTTGAAACTAAAGTTAGGCAAAACCAAAATACAGATGTACTTAATGCTAGAGTTTTGGAGGGGGGAGATACTTTTGGAGAGTTTAAGACGGGTCTTTTAACCAAAAGCATCCTCATGAGTGCTTTCTGTTTCTTCTTAAATATTATTCAGTATTCTTCAGAACTTTTTCAAGAATTCATTTGCAGAAAGGTGTTTGCCCTGAGTCTTGCATACATCCTCTCTTACAAGCTTTAACTTTTTCAACTTATCTTGAATTTTCACAAAACTTCACGTTACTGAATTAGTTATGCAGATACAAGCTGGGGGTGGAGGGAAACTGCTGTTTCTATGATTCTGTTTTGTAACATTGGTAAACGTGAGCTAATATGGCTCGCTCTGCATGGGCAGTTTTTCAAGTTTCAGTTGTGCTTGATTTGCCATCTGTACTTGTTCACACTTCAGTGGGTTCTGCCTTTAATTAGGGCATGGATAACAGAAAGAGACATGGAGAATGTGAGGGCAGAAAGTGAATAGTGGAATGGAATAAGATACTTTGTTTAAAATCCACAATAATTATTTTTTTAAGTAACTGGAATTATCTTGAGCATGCACTAAAAAGATATACATGTTCTTAAAATTCATATGCTTTCAGATTTTAAGTAATGACAACAGATTATATTCTGATTTAGAATCATAGAATCATAGAATGGTAAGATTATCAGGGACCTAAAAGATCATCTAGTTCCAACCCCCTGCCATAGGCAGGGA
>VWZE01004763.1:199359-219300 GCA_013396675.1 Eubucco bourcierii | reverse complement strand
GTGAGGACTTTTATGGTATTTTTTTTTTTTTTTTTTTTAATTACTAATGAAAAAGTTATTAGACTTTTGACTGAGATTGGACCCAGTGACTGGATTGTTTCCAGAACTTATCCTTGAAATAGCAGAACAAGGAATTTGAATAATCAGAAAAGGAACAAAGTTTCACCAATTCAAATATAACTTCCAATCTTCTTCACTAGCAATAAACATAATTGTTGCATACTTTCCTGTGCTTCAGACCTCATATTTGCTTGCCATATAATCCAATTATCCTAATCACGAGTTTTGTTCTATTTTTGTGAGGCTGTATTAAGCAATGGAAAGCTAAATTATACCTGCCTTTCTAAAAGCTTTTGATGTAATTAGAACACTTCATTGATCAGGAATTGCTTTACAGATCATAGGGTAGCTATGTTTAAAATTTTGCTGGGTAAATCTGCACACAGAGAAGTTCTTTGAGTCTGAACTTAGATGAGATTCTGTGTTTGTGTCAGAGTAACTGTACACTGACTGTGAATTGAAGTCAGGGAGAAGATGTGTAACGTTAACTAACCAAGGTGAAGTGTAAAATTAGCATTTCACTTTATACTTTGATCATCTTCCCATTTCTTTCTATCAGAACCCTAAACTCGGGTTGGACCTGGTGATCTTTGAGGTCTCTTCCAACCCTTGTGATACTGTGATATTGATGCTTTGTTTGCTTCATATGAAGTATTCAACTGAAGTAGAAAATGTGTTTAATAATTCAGTGTAGTTGTTAATGAATATGCATTAATATAAGTTAATATAAGTTGTTAATGAATATTGGTGAGACACTGGCACAGGTTGCCCAGGGAGGCTGTGGCTGCTCCCTCCCTGGAGGTGTTCAAGGCCAGGTTGGAGGAGGCCTTGAGTGAGCTGTGCTAGTGGGAGGTGTCCCTGCCTATGGCAGGGGGTTGGAACTAGATGATCCTTGAGGTCCCTTCCAACCTTACCATTCTATGATTTTATGTACACAAATTGACTTTTGAAAAATTCTTTGGAAACTCCACTGCATTTAACAATTCTAAGCCAACCATATTTACAGTGGATCAATAACTCTTATTCAGCTTGGAAAATGGATGCACTGCATTTGTTTTTGTCGGTGTAAGTGTGATCAATATCTTTATTCATGTGGTTTTTGTCTGTGGAAATGTGTTTTAACCTGTGAATATAAATCCACCTTCCAGCTTGCTTTCAAAATGCCAATTGATTTTGAGGAAAGAAACTTTTGGGTATAAATATCAGTATAATTGACCTATAAAGTAGATATGTATCTGCAGCAGTAAATAATGTGTTTGTACTCATGCCAATGTTCGTGTGTGAGTGTTGTCTCAGTGCAGCACTGAAGAATTAGGAGTTGATTTAGATAGGTATGTTTACATTTTAGAAGACTATACATGGAAGTCAGAGCACTATAAATAATTCCCAAACTGGTTTTTGAACACTGAATCATCACTATCTGTTGTACTAATAGCACAATTATAAATTATGAACAACAGAAAATGTAAAGATTAAAAAAGTATCCTAGATGAGCTATTAAGTGTACGTTTGTAAGTCAAGGATTACAAATCTTCCTTTTACATTACCTTGATTTAATCATGTACTGGTTGTAATATCTCCTACCTTTTCAGCAATATCCTTATAAATAATCCCTGCTAAAGTATTCTCCAGTTAATTTCTTTTTTTTTTTTTTAATTCAACTAGAGTGTGGAAGGCTGTTTAGGAACACACATTCAACACACACAAATGAAATCACTGCAGACTCTAATTTTTTTAATCCTAACAATTATTATAAACCCATGTTTGTTAATTATAAATATCTAATTCCTGGAAAAGTACAGAAGCATTCCTTAACTAGAAATCCAGTTCTTTTGTGACAGCTAAAGGCATACTGGAAGGAACAATGGAAAAAATTCCTGCTGTTAGCTATAGGATAAATTACATTTGCAAGATTTTTGAGAAGTGATTTCAGTGTCAATTTTGTCCACTAGCATAGCAATAAAATCATAGAATCATAGAATGGTAAGGTTGGAAGGGACATAAAGGATCATCTAGTTCCAACCCCCTGCCATAGGCAGGGACACCTCCCACTAGTACAGCTCACTCAAGGCCTCCTCCAACCTGGCCTTGAACACCTCCAGGGAGGGAGCAGCCACAACCTCCCTGGGCAACCTGTGCCAGTGTCTCACCACTCTCACTGCAAACAACTTCCTCCTAACATCCACTTTCAATCTCCCCTCTACCCCTTTAAACTCATTGCCCATTGTGNGTGGGTTCTGAGGAGAGCAGAGCAAAGGGGCAGAATCCCCTCCCTTGCCCTGCTGCCCACACTACACTTGATGCAGCCCAGGAGTGGATTGCTGCCTGGGCTGCACTCACACTGCAGGCTCATGTTGAGCTTTTCAACCAACATCTCTACTTATTCCCAGGAACAATGAAAGACTCCTTCCCCAAACAGGACGCATTAACACATCTGTATTTTCAATCCAGAAATTGCTCAGTGACAAACCTGCTTGATGTTTCTCAAGAATGAGTAGTACTTTCTAAAAGTTGTTTTGTTTTTTTTTTAAAAGGTCTCCAGGAAGTGTTGATAGAATTAAAAAAACCCAGTAATAAATGTTAAGCGAACCCAGTACCAGCAGTATGCCAGTTTGAACTGGAGGACAGATCGATCTTATAGTATATGATGAGGTCAATCTGACTGAAAGCAGGAAAAAACACTTAATGTTCACTCCTTTGTATTAACTCTGAGAGCTTTCTCAGCTACATTATATAAGCTACAGGTGATATACTATGTTAAAAAAGCATAAATTTGCTAGGCTTTTGTAATGAGAAATAAGAAAGTTAAAATTAAGGGTTTGGGTTTTTATCCTTTAAATGTTTCTTAGTAGCACTGACAGTAGTCATGTTCATTGCGTGGCTCCAGGGAACCCTTCCACATTTGCCACAGAAAGAAAGTGGTAGAATGTGTGATGAATTAGACAGAGTTCTTTTTACATATGCGTTTTTCACTTGCATGTCTTAATGATTAGAATTTTCAAACGGGGAAAGAATTTTTTCTTTAAGGAAATACATAGAAGTGTATTTTGTGTCTACATCTATTTCTATGATTGGCCTTGCTTTATTTAAAAAAAAAAAAAAAAGTTCTCTTCCATCACCAAGAAGCTTGTACATGCTGGTTTTATAGGGTGTTTCTCTGCTCATCTTTGAATTCAGTTTTTAATTCAGATTTTAATTCAGTTTTGAATTAGTTGTATAAGAAAAGGGGTTTTTTTGAACACTTTATTTTAGATATTCTCAAATACTCTCAAGAATCTTCTGCTTTTATTGCTTTAAAAACAAACAAACAAACAAACAAGAAAAGATTGTTGCTGGAAATTCTGGCCAAACATAAGAAAGATGAGTTTCCATGATCTGATCAACCTTCCTTTCCAAACCTAAGCTCTTTCCAGCTTATTACAATTTACAGTATTGCAGCATTTGGGTAATATGTGTGATTCTTTAACAAATACTTGTCAAATACCTTGTTTCTAGCACATCAAATTCTTTCTCACGGTTTTGTCATCATTGCTGCTGAGTATCTAATTGCTTGATTCCATTTTGGAAAGGTCTCATTCCTTGAGTTCAAGCTTAAACTGCAGTAGCTTTCTCTCTGCACAATACCTTTTTTTAAAGGCTGACTCATTACTGTCTGCATGTGTTCAGGCTAGCGATAAATTGCCTATCACTGGTTAGACTGGTAACACCTCTGCCCATAGGGTACTTCCTAATCACTTACATAAATTCTGAAGAAGTTAATTTCAGAGCTCACCACTTATCAAAACCATTAATTAAATGTCTCTTGGTATTTATCTCTGAAAGATTTTCATGTCAAAGTTTCTGTTTAGAAAAGAAATCCCAGCCCCTGGGTGTGCAAGCAAGTCTTGTTTGATGAAGACAAAGTATCAGCAGAACATGGCTTTAGTTTGTACAGTTGTCAGGACAAATTCTGGAAAGGGTTACTAACATGCTGATGCCTGGTGTGTAACAATCAAACAGGGCATATTGAAGCGTGCGTGCGCAGCCCAGACAGCAACCGAGCCCTGGGCTGCAGCCAACCGGCACACAGAGCTGAGGTGTTTGATCTCAGTTCCACACAGAAAAGGGTGTTTGGGGATTGTGCTGGTTTGAGGCTAATTGGAATATTTTAATAGAGAAAATTACACTATTGGCTGTGAAAGGAAAACATGGTGATGTCTAGTTCACTCACAGGCTTGCTGAGATGTTTGGGAAAAATAACTCAAAACATTAGATAAGGGAGTCTCTGTCTCTCTCTGGGGACACGGTGTCTCAGGTGGTCTAGCTTCTGGCTCCTCTTTGCCGTTTAATCTTCACTAACCACTTTTCTTCTAACTCACCTGCCTGATCCTTCAAGCTCACCTCAAAGATCATCTAGTTCCAACTCCCTGCCAGAAGCAGGTACACCTCCAATTAGTACACGTTACTCAATGCCTTGTCCAGCCTGGCCCTCCAGGGAGGGAGCAGCCACAACCTCCCTGAGCAACCTGTGCCAGTCTCTCACCACCCTCACTGCAAACAACTTCCTCCTAACATCCAGTCTAAATCTCCCCTCTGCCAGTTCAAACCCATTGCCCCTTGTCCTGGCATTGCAAGACCTTGTCAATAGTCCCTCCCCAGCCTTCCTGGAGGCCCCCTTCAGATACTGGAAGGCTACTCTAAGGTCTCCTGGAAGCCTTCTCTTCTCCAGGCTGCAAAGCCCCAAGTCTTTCAGCCTGTCCTCAGGGCAGAGCTGCTGCAGCCCTCTGATCACCTTCATGTCCTCTGATTAAAAAAAAAAATTGTTTCCAAATGTTAACCCACTTGTGTTTAAATTCTCACAAATATATAAGCCTTTGATGACAGTTGTTTTAAATTAATTACTTTCTTCCTATGTGGAAATAAAATAATCATTTATTATTTCAAACTCAAATGGAACTAAGCTTAAAATACTTTTGCCTATGCTACTAAATTTCTGCTACAAGATGTTCAAGAATGAATTTAAATAATTAATTGGAAACAATTTTATTGCATTTAGTTACAACAAATCTTCTTCAGCTTTTATGAAATCTATAGGGATGTTATACTTCAAAAAATATTGGTGAAGAAAATTAATTCCCAGGTTTGACCCAGCTTTATAAGACTGCAGCTCATGTTCCCTTCTCCCTCCTCTCCTCCTCACTCGCAAAGTCTGGATCCAAGTATTTTTTTCTGTTTTTCAATAGATATTTAATTAAAGAGGAGCTACTTCTGTTCTACTGTTCTTTACAAGTATTCTGATAAACAAAAGAGAATACATAGAGTAGGGTGAGTGATTAGAATGCAACCCTTCCTGGAGCTGCTGATTTCATCATGAATGACACTGTAAAATTGCTGCAATCACACAGAACAGTCTTGAAAAGGTAATATGAAGAGTCCTTCAAGTTAGCAACTGAAGAGGAAGAAAACACAAAGAAATTTCAAAGTCACCAAAGAATTGCAAACTTTAAAAAATTCTATGCAGAGTCAAAAGTTTTAAGTTCAATTACATATTACTGACTTTATTTGATTGCTACTTTGACCTGTGCCAGGATTTAACTAATGCAAACAACTCTTTACCTGTTGTGGTAGGCCTAAGCAGGCCAAAGTAGGCTTATCCATGTCCTGGCTTGCCCAGACATGTTTTTCTGCTCTCCCTCCTTCTGCTTTGGGGAGAAGCAACCGAGGGAAAGAGGACAAAGAACCTGGAGCCACTGAGTCTGAGGACTGTGGCTTACCTAGACTTGTTTTGAACCCTGTGATAAACAAGGTACACAGGGTTGCCTTGTACAGGGCCTGTTCTCTGCCCAAATTTGGGTAAAGCAAGCCTATGGCTTCACCTAATATGGTCAAGTTTGGCTAACTGCCATTCTGATTGGCTGTTCTCTGTCCAAAGGCACATTAGTCTAAGGCTGTATGGATAAAAGGAGATGAGCAGGGAGCACAAGTTGTGCTCTGCCATTGCATCTGCTCTGTGCCGTGGCATCCGTGCTTGCTTATTGCCTGATTGTACTCTGAACTGCCTGGAAACTGCCTGCCAAGAGCTTATCAGGCACAGACTCTAAACGGCCTGCACAGACAGCCTGACATTGTGCCAAGCCGCCTGAGAAAAGAGCCTGGGAAACGCCAAAGCCTCTAACGGCTTTGACACCACCGACAGCAGCCCCTCCATGTGCTTTGGGTACTGTCCCATAATATTTTGTGAGTAAATACTTAAAGCCTCTTGTAGTCACTAACTGCCTTCTGCCATAAGCAGGAAGGAGCTTCCTGTGTCCATCCAGTGGCTAAGCAGGATAATGAACCGCAAGTGGTGTATCAACTGCTAAAGTCTTTCCTTGCAGTAATGTTTGCATTCGCTGGTTGCCTCTTAAAATTTCCAGTTTTGCCTGTTCCTTGTATGTATAAATTTCCAAAACTTGCATTCTGAACCTTGTAAATAAGTTTTCTGGTGAGATTTAATATTAATAAACAATTCCATAATCATGAAAATAACTATGAAAATAGGTTGGAGGAGGCCTTGAGTGACCTGTACTAGAGGGAGGTGTCCCTGCCTATGGCAGGGGGTTGGAACTAGATGATCCTTGAGGTCCCTTCCATCCTTACCATTCTATGATTCTATGATTAACAATCTCTGCCTGGATATCAAAATTAATAGCAATTATTAATTCATCATCATTCATAACACCACCATGCAGCCATGTGCTTGCTCCTTCATCTTCCTAGTGAGTATGAACAGTTTAAAACTACAGTAAAGTAAAATATAGTAATAGCTATAATAATGTCAATATTGATAATAGCAATGAAAAAGAAGATAGCAAACAAACAAAAAAAAAAACCAAGAACAAATGAACAAAGAAAGGAGAAAAAAAAAAACAAAGGAGAAAGATAAAAAGCAAAAAAAGAAGAGAAGTGGCACACAACGCAGTTGCTCACCACCTACTGACTGATGTCTAAGCAGCAATGCTCCCCTCATTAGGCATTGTATAGAACATAGAATCATAGAATGGTAAGGTTGGGAGGGACCTCAAAGATCGTCTAGTTCCAACTCCCTGCCAGCAGCAGGGACACCTCCAGTTCGTACAGTTTACTCAATGCCTTGTCTGGCCTGGCCCTCCAGGGAGGGAGCAACCACAACCTCCCTGGGCAACCTGTGCCAGTGCCTCACCACCCCCACTGCAAACAACTTCCTCCTAACATCCAGTCTAAATCTCCCTTCTGCCAGTTCAAACCCACTGCCCCTTGTCCTGTCATTGCAAGACCTTGGCAATAGTCCCTCCCCTGTAGGCCCCCTTTATATACTGGAAGGCTACTCTAAGGTCCCCTCGAAGCCTTCTCTTCTCCAGTCTGCAGATCCCCAACTCTCTCAGCCTGTCCTCAGAACAGAGGTACTGCAGCCCTCTGAGCATCTTTGTGGCCTCCTCTGGACCCTCTCCAGCAGTTCAATGTCCTTCCTGTGCTGAGGGCTCCAGAACTGCACACAGGACTCCAGGTGGTGTCTGAGGAGAGCAGAGCAAAGGGGCAGAATCCCCTCCCTTGCTCTGCTGCCCACACTGCTCTTGATGCAGCCCAGCACACAGTTGGCTGTCCCTTCAGCTAATTCAGGTCAGCTGTCCTGGCCATGATCCCTCCCAGCTTCTTGCACCGCTGCTCACTGTCAGAGCATGGGAAACAAGAAAAGTCTTAACTTAGGACTTTAAGGATATTACTTTAAGGATGCTCTATACAAAGCTGCTGCTACCTCTGCTTTGGATATTTTGAAAAACCCTGACAGGAGTTCATAGCCATAGGTGCATAGCAGTGAGTAACTTCTCCAAAAAAAGCATGCTACATATTTCCTTGTCAAAAAACAGTTAGGAAAAAATCTCACATTTGTTATGATGCTCTAAAAGTAACGAAACCTATTCAAATAAAAAAAACCCTGAAATGTATTTGGCTCCTATTGTGTCATGAACAAGCAGACAAGAAAGACTTAGCTGGTTTTGAAACCACAGTTTACTAAATCACATTCTTTGAAAATACCTTGTCTCTCATGTTAGGCTTTTATCTCTACAGCATACAAGGGATGTTTGTGTGAGGAAGGAAGTCTTGTTAGTTTTGCAGGGATCATCCAAAAAGTCTACTGGCTTTGAAGGAGTTTTTGCTACATGCCAGAGTTTACATATGATTGCAGCTACTTTGGAGCTGTCAATTTTTTTGAGGCAAAACCTGACAAGCTGATTACATTCCGTACAAGCGTATGGGCCCTCTGTCTATTTTTTCTTTTCACTTTTTTTTTTTTTTTCAGAGTAAAAATGACACATAAAATCAGAAGTCTTTCCTTGCATCTGTAACTGGAAACTGCTCCAAGGTTCTTTAATTTTGTCATTATTCCTCAGGGAACATTACCCCTGCTTTTCTAGCCACACTACCTTTCTTCCACTCTACCTTTTATTGTCTTTATTTGACGTATCTACTTAGGCGTTTTGTATAAGAGACAAAGCCTTTGAAATACGGCACTAAAGCATTAAGACAGTTAAAAACAGGTGGAACATTTGAATATTGGAGCTTTGTTTGAAGGTCTCAGAATGTTTTACTGCTTATTCAAAATATTCAGAAAGACTCATGTAGCCCTCTAGAGCAGCTGAGCACTGCTCAGATTCTGGGTTTGATTAGTATATCTACACTCTCACGAACACTAACGGTATCAATAGATGATGAAAGACATCTGCCTGCAGCAGCTGATAGGGACTAATCTGTAGAGAGTTCTGTACAGAGCCCTTTATAGTTTCCCATCAGAATTAATATTATTCTTATTATAAATAGGAACTCAGTGTGGAGACTTCTCTCTCTGTATTTGTGAGGAGTCTTACAGCTACTTGTAAAGCTGTTGTGTGGTGCAGCTTGATTATAGGCTTCCTTGTCCTTAGGTCAATATTGAAAATCAGATGCAGAGCATGCAGTCATAACTGTACTAGCAGACTCCTGAACACTACAAAAGCGATGAGATCTAAGCTTTAGTGCAGCTCCATGTTCTTAGAGATCACTGCTACTGCAGAGAAAGAACATCAGTAGGAGCGGTAGGGTATTGCTCTTGAAAGACTGTGATTGTTATGTGGTCCAGAGTAGTAATAAGCACGACCCCACTGATGGAAAGGCTGCAGTAGTGCAATGACCTTGGTTGTGGATGTCTTAGAGGTCTCATACAAGTATTATCTGTCCTGGTAAGACTGTGGCTGTTGTTTACAAGGTACAAAGTGAAATACAGACAAACAAGACCTTAATTGGTACATCACTAAGTGAATGGTTTTAGCACTCAAAGACCGTGACTGATTTTGAGATGTATCGCCCAGGATGGTCGTGAAAAGGTTTACATATTGCATAAGTTATATACATTACACATCACATGCATTACATATTAATATATACAGTTAATGCATCTATGCACAAATTCATGAAAGACATGGTGTTCTAACAGTTGGCTTTCACCCCCTGTTTTCCCATGCACTCTAGTGATACAGCATTCCATGTTGCCATACTCCAATCCACTCTCATACAGATGCAAATTTTACAAAGTAGGGGGGGGGGCAGGGAACTCCCAAACTATCACACATTTTGAAATTTATTAGATGATTTACATTCAAACTTTGAAGCCAAATATCACTTTCAGTAGGAAAGATTATAGCCCATATTTGAAAGCTGTGGTGGTTTCACTCCATGGATTCTTATAAGTAATGTTTAGCATTGCAGTACTGAGCAAAACACTTTTTGAAACTTCCTCTTGTAAGAATATTCTTGCCAGCAGATACTGAATTTATCCAGTATTTTTATGTCAGTAGCACTTTTACAAGCAACATGCATGCAATACTTATGAAAAGGAAAATTTGTGTGTATACATAGATCCCACTTACATATTTCTTCATCTAAGTGAATATATGCTCTTGAAAGTTCATGCAGAGCTCCATCTTAGGATTCATATATATATATTTTAGGCTCACCTAAAAGAAAAATAAATATGATTTAGCTAAGGGAAATTATTCTCTTAGTACTTGAGAGTTACCATCTATAAATGGTTTGTAAAATATTTCACATTTGCTGTACAAGATTCTCTTCATGGAAGGAGTGATGAGAAATGATCACAGAGAAGTAAGGGGAAGAAGTTGTACAGTTTTACCTATTACAGGTTGTTCCTATATAAGAAGTAGAGTTATGCTCCATCTGCAAGAGTTGTGCTTTTAAGTGTTTTCAGCCTGAACAGGTTCCTCCAGTATAGGTCTTCCTATAAAAAGAACTGGACTTTCTATTTTATTGCCCAGTTGTTTATTTTGAAGTTTATATAGCCTACACAGAACAGGCAATAACAGTAAAAAAACCCAAATAACACTCCCTGCTATTTCTTGTTAGAAAATTAAGCAGCTGTAATTCTGAACATGAAGGGGAAATAATGTGACCATTTTGCAGATGTTTTCTGACCCTAACCACATTACCTGAGTCAGTTCTTTTCCCCTAGTATGAGCTGATGGTAATGGATGGCTTCATAAAACTTTCAGGGACAGGTATAAAAAGGTGATTTGGACAGGAAAAACATTTTCTGTCATCCTAGCAACGTCAAAAGCAAGGCATGAGTAGCGGAGAAGTTGAGGATAATGGGTAACTGTTTTACTGGTCCATAGAACCTTGGTTTCTGTGGCATTTGAAGGATGTTAGAAACTACAGGGGTTTAATGACCTTATGGAACTTTCCATGCCCATTAAATCAGAGAAATCACATGGGAAGGGAATTACTTCAGTGCTGCTGATGGAAATTTTTATAGGTACCTTGCTGTTTCCCATGGTGGGGGAAGATGATATAAAATAGTGACAGGCAAAAGGTCAAATGCGTCAGAGTACATAGGCACCCAACTGATCAGATGTTGTTTTGAAGGCTACCCAAGCTTTTCTGGGATGATTTTGGGTTTGCAAAATTGTTTTACTATCATGAAAATTAGCTACCTTCTTTTTGTTTTGTTTTGCTGGGGATTTTAGTTTCTTTTTTTTGTTTGTTTGGTTGTTGTTGGTTTTTTTTTTTTTGTTTTGGGTTGGGAAGATGTATCTATTATTTACCTATAAAAATGTTAGTATTTTGCACTACTATAATATTTTCAATTCAAATTCCATCCTGAATTCAGAAATATAAAACTGAGTAGAAATAATCAATTCTTCCTTTGCTGTTTTTATCATGAATATGTCTCTGTGTGATTTTTTCTTCAGATTCTGGTCATATGCCACAGGATAATAACACTTCTAATACCTCAAACTGTTTGTGCTTACTGTTTTTAGAACACTTGAAATCACCGAAGTTCAAACAGAGAGTTTGTTTTTGTTTTGAATTTTATGCTTTTTCTGCGTGAGTTGAATTACCTGATGTGAAAAATAGAGATAAGATGACAGCATTGCAACAAAATCAATTTCTGGCTTGAACAATTGAATAGGTTGTAGTATTTCCCTGATTCACAGCCTAATCTTCAGAACTATTTTGTAGATGCATAAATCCACTAAAGAATAAGTGACCACCCCTGGCTCTTTCTCTTGTTGCCATTATGACCCTGATTCATGCTCATCTTTTATGTGATGGTTTGGGAGTTCCCTGTCATTCGTCCCGTCCCATCCCCCGCTATGAAAATCCCCCAGACTAGACTCAGCCAGCTGGAAGTTAAGGACTGAAGCTCTATTTACAGCTCAGCACAATGTACAAGCAGAGATATTACCTTCTTCTCTCAGGCAACCAGTGACAGAACAAGAGGACACAGTCTCAAGCTGTGCCAGGGGAAGTTTAGGCTGGAGGTGTGGAGAAAGTTCTTGCCTGAGAGAGTCATTGACTGCTGGAATGGGCTGCCCAGGGAGGTGGTGGAGTCATCATCCCTGGAGGTGTTCAAGGCAGGTTTGGACATGACACTTGGTGCCATGGTCTGGTCTTGAGGGCTGTGGTAATGGGTTGGACTTGAGGAGCTTTGAGGTCGCTTCCAACCTTGGTGATACTGTGAGACTGTGATATACACAATAGACAGGAATAGTTACAGACATAGACAAGTTAAAGGGAATACAGAAACACAATCCCCCTCCCAGAAATCAGAGTCCCCAGGAGGGGCTCCCAACCACCCTTCCACCTTCTTTCCAGCCCTCTACCCAACCCCAGGGCCTGACTTGTGTGCAAGGCGAGTTTGGAGGATGGGCAAGGGAGGTTAGAAGCAGAATGGTTAGATAGGTTAGCAGAGAGGCCAAGACCAAAACAGCTAGAGAGCCTGAGATTCTCTCTGTGTGTCTTATCTATGTTTGTGTTCTTGTTCTTATACACCTCAGCAAGCCTATGAGTGCAGCAGACATCACCAGTGTTTGCTGTTCTCAACCTATAATACAATTTTCTCCATTAAAATACTCCAATTAGCCTCAAACCAGCACACTTTGTGAGACAAACTGCTTCCTTGTATGTTTCTTTTTCCACACAGCAGCAGCTGATACTGGTACAGAATGGTTCTCTGGTTCAACTGCCATGCCTGCTGTTGGAGTCCAAGTAGACACTGGTTTGCCTCTAGGTCCTGGTTCTTTTGGTCATGTACACACTGAACAGTGATGAGAAGAGCCCCAACTCTCTCAGCCTGTCCTCACAGCAGAGCTGCTGCAGCCCTCTGAGCATCCTCATAGCCTGGGTCCCAATACATTGTGATTTTTTCTTTCTCTTGGGAATTTCTGGGCTGACCACATATGTTTTCCAAATATTTTGAGAGTGAAATTCTAAGAAATCAGAGGTGACTGTTGCCCTAAGCACTTGCTCATGCCCTCCCACGTATGCAGCCATCATAATTATCCAGCCTCAGAGCAGATCTGTAGGAGGAAGCCTTGGGAAAGGTCTGTATTACTCTGGAAAAAAACCTGGCCCATGATTAGGGTGAGATTACATCTAACCCAAGAGGCTAGTGGAATAACCATATCATAATAAGACAGCACACATACAGCCACATGACAGCATTAATCCAGTTCCCTAAATTGATAAACAACACCAGAAAGAGCACATTGAGTACAAGTACATAAAGTTTTGTGTGATGTAACCAGGGCTGTGTCCCAGCACATCACTCCCAGCTGATCTTGGAAAGCAAACACATCAACATGAAAAACATATTATAGAGAAACAAAAGGTATACAAAATTCTTTTAACAAGACTTTATCAAATCTTCTCATTATCTTGTTTCTTGTTATTTCAGTTGTTGGGTTTTATTTTTCCCCACTTTGGTAGCCAAAACAGACTGTCCTGGTTTGACAAGCAAGACGCCCCCACGAAGATCAGGAAGAAAAGTAAAATAAAAAAACCCTGTGGTTGAGGTAAAGAATTCACTGGAAATAATGCAATGTACAATTACCTTAGCGTATTTCACAGAAAGGCACGGCAAAAGCAGATGCAGCAGCAGAAGTCAGCCATAAAATGTCTCTCCCACCCTTCAAGTCCAGAGGCAACCCAGAAGAGCAGCATCCCAAACCAGGAAATCGGAACCAGCAACGTGAAATAGGAAGCCTCTCATGTTAAAATCTCCACTACAAGCCCATGATACTTTGTTCCAGCCAGCACTTCATTTTAAAGTTGGCATTTCATTCTTGTGATACTGAATATCATCAGCAGATTCAACTGAATCCATGACAAATTGGCAAAAATGGATTTAGTATTCCTACAACGTGTCAATTTGTGTTCTTTCTGTGCTTTCATTAAACACTTTTTCAGCTAGCACAGCCATTTTATTTACTCAGCTAAGTTCATTTTTGGTTTTATTGCAAATGGAGTAGAAATATCCGTTGTCTTTGATAAGAATGCTGTACCTATGCTAGGCAAGACTGAAATATTGAATGAATTGGCAACATCATGGCACAACATGAACTGGCACAGTCAACTTGCTAGAGGGCAGGGATCCGTCCAGAGGGACCTGGACAGGCTGCAGAGCTGTGCCCAGGCCAACCTCATGGCATTCAACAAGGCCAAGTGTAAGGTCCTGCACCTGGGTAGGCACAATCCTAAGCACAACTGCAGGCTGGGTGGGGAATGGTTGAGAGCAGCCCTGAGGAAAAGGACCTGGGGGTCTGGGGTGATGAAAAGCTCAACATGAGCCTGCAGTGTGAGTGCAGCCCAGACAGCAACTGTATGCTGGGCTGCAGCAAGAGCAGTGTGGGCAGCAGGGCAAGGGAGGGGATTTCAGTGCACCAATTAATATCAAAACAGAAAATGTGTTGTTAATAAATGTGTGTGCACAGTTTTGACTGGTTCTCTTGGCTACTCTGTTCCATAGTGTAGTTTCATGCTTCCTATTAGGCAATTAGACTTGAAAGTATGTTGAGAATGCTTTGCATGCATTCTGCTTAAAGCAAGCCTAACTTGAGTGGTTTCTCTGCAATCATTTGCATTCAACCTATGTTATATGATGTGGTGCATGCTAATTTTAACTGTGGATATGTGAGAAAAGTGACTTGTCTCTATATAAAAATTGGCAGCTTCTCACTGTCAATATATTTCTGTCATATGGGCCAACAGCTCTCCTTGGATACCCTTGCAGAGTACAGCAGTGTGTGCATGCAAAGGAGCAATTGGGTCCTTTCTATTAGTTCTGGTATGAAGATTTGCTGTGAGTGCTAAAGGGCTGCTGTGCTAGGATCCCAAATTTATTTTTCAACTCATGCATGATTAGCAGTGGTAGACTGAATGTCAAGTGTGCTGCAAGTGCAGCCATTACTTGTATTGATCATGTTTCAATCAGAAAGAATCTAATTTGATTTTCAGGTCCCTGTCTGACTTTTCAAGGTTTATGGCTGAGACAGGAAGAAGAGGGAATCTTTTGGTCTGTTAGCTTCAAAAATAAATCTAAAAAAGAAGGAGACAGACATTACACTGATTTCTAGGGTAAGTTTGTGGTTGTGTGTTTTGGTATATTTTTATGTGTTAGGGATTTTTCCATTGGCTTGTTTGTTTGATATTTGGCTTCTTTTTTAATCATATGATAATAAGAAAACTACATGTCCATAAATTAATTTGCATTTGGGTTTACCTTTACCTATGAAATATAACATCTGAATCTCACTGAATAATAAAGCCTAAGAAACTTTTGTCTCTGGTCCCATCTTTAGTAACTGTGAAACTCTTTGGTCTGTTCCACCTTCTTTTTGTTTGTTTGGTTTTATTTTTCTTCCTTATTTTGTTTTATTGGGGTTTTTGTTGGTTTGTTTTCATTGGTATTAGCTATTTTGGTTTTTGAATTACATGCAGCAGCATATTATAGCAGGTCCTACTGTGCTAAATACCATATAGACACAAAACAAAAGAAAATAGCCTCCCCAGGACCTTACACATTGAAAGATTAATAGGAGCACACAGATGTGAAGCACCTTGCTCAAGGTTACCCATCACTTCAATAACAAAACTAGAATGAAACTGGTCCCTGTGACTCAATCTAGCACCCTGTTGATTGCACCACAGTGATTCTGGAAGCTAATTTGAAGTAATGTTTTCAACTTATACATACAAATTGCTATGAAACCTAAATGTGGTAGTCTAAAAGGCAGCTAGGTGAGAATAAAACCCCCTTGACAAGGGAAATAGAGGGTACATAGTCGTACCTAATGTAAGGCTTACTTTTTTTTTCTTTTTGTCATCATCCATCACCCTTTGACAAGAGGGTGCTCTGAATAGAGTAGACAGCCTTTACAGCCAGCCCTTCATAGCACAAACGAAGGGCAGAGGCTGCTCCTATTCCCAAACTTCCTATTTAACTATGAAATTGTAGTCCATCAAGTTTTCCTGCTGCTTAACACAGTATCATTGGGTCATCAGAAAAAGCCCACTTCCAATTAGGTGTATCAAGGTATCGTGCTCTTGTGCTGTGGTCCTTTACCCCACGGGGAGTTGTGCAAGTTTCCTGAGAAGGAAAGGCCTTATCAGCACAGAGAGCAGCAGTCTTGTGAAGTATTTCACTGATGTTGAGCCACGATCACTCAGTTAAGATCTTGGTCAGATACACCAAGTTAAAGTGTAGGGCTTAACTCGAGCAAGTCTCAGTATAGGCAGCGTTCTAGTCTCACAGAGCCCTAGACAAATGTTTTCGGAAGATACTTGAATAATAAACAAAGCAGGTCCCAAAATCTACACTTTGACTCCGTGAAACTGTTATAACAACATATTGCAAGCATGCAAACACTGCATGAGTTGTGCAGACTGTGGTTTACAACTAACTGACTGTGTGCGCTGTGAGACACCACATTCAGATTTCCTCTGCTGCTGTGAGACATAAAAATAACTTTAATCTATGAAGAACATGAAGAAATCTGCAGCATTCTGATCAGGAGCATGCTTTCTTAGCGCCATTCTCTCTCAACTGGAGCTTTGTGCTGAGCTGTAAATAGAGCTTCAGTCCTTAACTTCCAGCTGGCTGAGTCTAGTCTGGGGGATTTTCATAGTGGGGGAGAGCAGGGAACTCTCAAACCATCGCAACACGACTCCCCCTAAAAACCAACAACAAACAAGCAAACAAAAAAAGAGTAAATATGTTTCACTACATGCAATTACTTTCAGCATTAAAATCAGCTTCAGACCAGCCTTTTCTAGTTAAAATCATTGCCCTATGTTGTGGAAGAGTCAAAAACTCTTTGTTGCAGTTATGGCAGTACATTGCTGGTTATTGATGGTTTGCTTTGAGTTGCACCTCTGATGAGGGTTAATGGAAGGAAGAGCAAACCGATGAAAAGCAGTGAGCTGGAAGTGGCAACCAGTCTCTTACACTATTTGGGTCATTTGTCAATGCCTTTAAGGTGCAAAGATGAGTTTCTGCCTTTGTTTCACTTGCACCTGACAGATGTAACTTCCAGATAGCAACTGCCATTCTGCCCAGTGTGGAAACTACAGTTATTGTTGGTAACTGTGTTCCCTTTATCCTTATTCAGGTGTCTGTCATAATGTGCTCACTGGCTGCTAACAGGGGATGTCCTGCTAGAGTATCAGGTTAATGAAGCTTTTATGTTAATGGGCACGATTAATGTGAGACAAATTTAGAAGAGCTAATATGATATACAGTCCTATAGAATTAGTTAGCAGGGTCTCATATAGTCAGGTAACATTATAGTGCTAGATATAGAGAGGTAAGAGGTGTTTAGATCAAACAATGAATGCCACTATGAAGCTAGGAGAGGTGAAATACAATCCTGCTACCTGCTGGGAACAGCAAGAGAAAAGACCAGGAAAACAAGACATCCTTTGTCCTGTATTTATTCTCTGCAGAGTTTGCTGAAGGTCTGTAATCTGTGATTCACGGGGGGCTTGTGCACAACAAAATGATAAACCTTGTGCAATTATATGGAGGGAAAAAAAATGCAGGAGGAAAATTCTATAATTTTATTCATCTACTTTAGGTAGGTTGGAAACTTTGGAAAATAAACCCTCAATGCTAAAATAAATTTGATTTTTTTTTTCCCCTGGGCTGATGTTAGAGGACCCTGAAATGTCCCACTTGAATGGATATTCAATGTCATTTACTTACCTTATGAATACCATTGAATACCATTTACTTACTTGTTTGGAAAAGTGTTCAAATCCAAGATTGCAGCATCATCAATGCTGGCCTTCACTGAAAATTTATCAAACATCTTTATTTTTATTGAGAGATGTTAATTACTACACCTTTAAGTAATTTTAAATGCACTTTTATACAGAACTTGGTGTTTGCAACAATATTATGCTTAAATTTAGCCTGGAGAAGAGGAGGCTCAGGGGAGACCTTCTTGCTGTCTACAACTACCTGAAGGGTGCTTGTAGCCAGGAGGAGGTTGCTTTCTTCTCTCAGGCAAGCAGCAGCAGAACAAGAGGACACAGTCTCAAGCTGTGCCAGGGGAAGTTTAGGCTGGAGGTGAGGAGAAAGTTGTTGCCTGAGAGAGTCATTGACTGCTGGAATGGGCTACCCAGGGAGGTGGTGGAGTCACCGTCCCTGGAGGTGTTCAAGGCAGGTTTGGACGTGGCACTTGGTGCCATGGTCTGGTCTTGAGGTCTGTGGTAACGGGTTGGACTTGATGATCTTTGAGGTCTCTTCCAACCTTGGTGATACTGTGGTACCATGAAATTTCCAAAATTTGATCCTGATCATCAATGCTGATCTTCTTTGAAAGTTTATCAAACATCTTTATTTTTATTGAGAATTAATTACTACACCTTTATGTAATTTTAAATGCACTTTTATACAGAACTTGGTGTTTGCAACAATATTATGCTTAAATTTCCAAAATTTAATCCTGAAATGGGCAAGTAAATAATTTTGGACAGCTGCAGAAAGGCACAGGTTATGAATAACAACCAGAGAAAGTGTGAGGTACTTGGTTAGAATATTTTGATAGAAAGAGGTATGCCACATGCAAAGTTAAATTCAAAGTCCTTGACGGACTGGGACACAAACTGCATCAAATGTATCTTTATACAATAATATGGGGGATTGCCTTATGGAAAATTACAAAGTTCTATGTCAAAATGCTCTGAAATGCATTCAGCTTTAAGTTTATGAAAGCTTGTGAAACCTCATTAAGTTTTCACTTACTATCATGGCTTGCCCTTAAGTTCAAAGGGGCATCTTAGATACAAAGCCAGTGAGGATATATACATACATATTGATCTTGCATATGTTGACCACTGTAATAATACATTTGCAGCCAAAATGCCCACAGTGTTAGATTATTTGAGGAGTTTTGGAGGGGTATTGCTTTTTGTCTGTAAATGAAGACCAAGCTGTGACTAGGTGCTTCTTCTCACTGCTCTTCTGATAGCGAAAGTAATTCTTACTCTCACACTTAGTTCCCTTCACAGCTGCAGAAAACAACAGACCAAAACCACCCTGAAAATTCAGAAAGGTTTTGGTGACATTTTTGGTTTATTTAGAGAGCAAAGTAGTGAAGAAGTTCTTGTTGTTGTTTGGGGTTTGGGTTTGTTTGGTTTGGTTTTCTAGGGTTTTTTGAGTGGGTTGGTTTGTTTGTTTGTTTTTGGGTTTTTTTTGTTTTGTTTTGTTTTTTTTTTGGTATTGGTTTTGGGGTTTTTTGAGGTATTTTTCCTTTGGGTTTTGGTTTTGCTTTTGGTTTTTTTTTTTGTTTGTTTGTTTTGTTTCGGTTTTGGGGGTTTACGTGTGGGGTTTTTTTGTGTGTGGTTTGGTTTTGTTCAGGGGTTTTTTGTGTGGTTTCTTTGTTTTTGCTTGCTTTTTTGTTTGTTTTTTATTTGGTTTTTGCTTTCTTTTTTTTTGTTGGTTTTTTTTGGGGGGGTGTTGCTTTGGTTTGGTTTTGATTGGTTGGTTTGGTTTGGATTTTTTTTGTTTGACTGCAGTTTCTTTGGCCATTGTTACAAGCATACAGCAATTCCACTAGTAAAGAAAGACTGGAATGGAAAGTTTGAAGAGTAAGACTGTTCAATTACATCAGCTGTACACACCTGTTATAGCATGTGATGCTGCTTGTGTTTTTTGGGAATTTGGTTTCCACTTGGTGTTTTGTTGGGTTTTAGTTTAGATAAGTTTGTTATCAGTATCTTAACAGATGAGCTAGTATCAAATATAAGCACCTCTTCATACTGGAAGCACAATTTAGACAGTGATATTTAAGGCAGGATGGATGAAAGCTAATGATGCAAGCTTTGGAAATGAAACATAGCTTTTTAGTGGAAAAGTTATATTGCTATGATTTTTAACGTTGGTGTTTTCACAAGACTTTAAGTAATCATCTTCTACCTGGAGGAAATAAAATACTACAAAACTCAAGGAAATAAAAGATGTCAAAAAAATAACATGCCTATATTAATCAGAGATCACGACACATGAATTGGAGCCCCCAGCACAGGAAGGACATGGAAGTGTTGGAG
>VWZE01004763.1:161589-189597 GCA_013396675.1 Eubucco bourcierii | reverse complement strand
CCTCCAATCAAGAGACACAAGCCCCCCACCTCCCCCACCTTGGGTCTCCGGGTCCAGCCCCTCCCCCCCATGGCACCCAGACCCCAGACACGCGAGGCTTCAGACCCCCACCCCACAGGGACCTCCTCCCCTTGCCTCAAAGGGCTCCTACTCCCCATCCCCGCCCGGGACCCAGGTCTCCAGTCCCCCGACCCCTCCAAGGGGACCCCCACGCCCTGGGTGGTCGGTACCGGTAGGTGCTGCAGACGCGACCCCCGCAGAGGGTCAGGTAGGGCTGGTGCTGGGCCTGGACGAAGGACTCGCTGTGGGGCTGGGGCACCCACTGCAGGCGGCGTGCGCAGCCTCCCCTAGTGCGGGGCGCGTCAGTGGGGCACAGGGAGCCCCCAGGGGGACACCCAGAGACGCCCAGCGTACCTCAGAAAGGTTTCCTGGGACGCCTGTACCCTGCAGGGACGCTCCAGGGATCTCCCTGCCCCCAGAGTCCCAGGGCCACTTACCTCTCCAGGGCCACCATCGGCAGCGTGACCCCGAGGACAGTTCCCCACAGCAGAGCGGCCACCATGCTGCAACGACAGGACCCAGGCATCAGTGAGCACCCTGCCCTCCTCCCCGGGGACCCAGGCGCAGGGTGACCCCCCAAGCCCTACAAAGGCCCCTTGTCCCCCGTCTGCGGGGGTGGCACAGGGGCTGTTTTGTGCTGAGCCAGACAGACACCACACACACACACCCCCCGGAGCCGAGGGGCCCCCAAATCCTGAGCGCCATGTGGGGGAGGGTTTGGCATCTTTCCCCTAGACAAACCCTTTAACAGACATACTTTCCTCTCCATCATGCCAGTTTTATGGAGATTTTTGTGTTAACATGGCTGGATCTGGCTCCAGGGTTTGAACGTGGGAACCCCAAACTGCACTGATATCCACACTTGTGCTGCCTCCATCTCAAGGGGGTCTCAAGGGCCACTGGGCAGTACTGGAACTTTGGGTACCACCACACTCCCCTACATCCTTTCAGCTGGTGGTCCCAAGTGATGGGGTGAGGCATTTCTCTGCGCTTGTCCCCTGCAAGTGTCATGCATGAAGGAGAAGTTGGGGTGCATAAAGGGTGCCAAGACACCGTTGTCCTGAGTTGCCCACCTCATCTTCCCAAGGTCATAAACTCTCCTTTTTCACCCTGAGTTCCATCCAAAGATCTCTATTCATCCAGGCTGATCTTCCCTGTTGTCTCATCTTTCAGTATGCTGGCTGCTCTATGTTAAGGTTTTTCCTCTTGAAGAATGTCCAGCCTTCCTGGACTCCTTTCCCCTTTAGGACTTCATCCCAAGTCACCCAGGCCCCCTAAGCTGACCAAAGTTTACCCTCCAGAAGTCCTAGGTGGCTTTATTGATCACCTCTCCTCCTTCTCAAATAAAAACTCTTAGCATTTCGTGATCACTGTGCCCAAGACAGCCTCGAACTGTCACATCGCCCACAAGTTCCTCTTTGTTTGCAAACAACAGGCTCAGTGAGGCATCTTCCCTAATTGCTCATTCACCAGGTATGTCAGGAAGTTTCCTTCCACACAATCCAGGAATATTCTGGACTGTCTCCTCTGCACCATATTTTATTTCCAGCAGACATCTGGTAAGTCAAAGTCCCGTGTGAGAAAAAGGGTCAGCAACTGTGAGACTTCTCGCAGCTGCTTAATAGAATAGTTTATCTGTCATCATCCTGTTTAAGTGGTCTATAGCAGACTCCCACCTTGATACCTCCCTTATTAGCCTTCCCTCTGATTCTTACCCATAAACACTCAAAGATCATGAAGCCTGAAACAGTGAAAACACTCCCTGACATACAGGGCTACTCTGCTCTCTCTTCTTCCTGGCCTGTTCCTTCTGTAGAGTTTGTGCCATCCATTGCAGCGTTCCAGTTTTGTGAGTCATCTCACCTTGTTTCCATGATGGACAGCTCTATTAATAGAGTCTTCCAGCTGCACAATGACTTCCAGTTCTAGTTTGTTGCCCATGCTGCACCATGCTGCACCATGCTGCATGCATCGGTGTAGATATACTTCATCTGGCCTATTGATCCTGCCACCTTATTGAGAGGCAGAAGCCCGAATTGCTATGTTACCATTCTCAAGTGCTTCTGTGGTTTCTAATACTTGGATCTCTGCAACCCATTGGTGTCCAAACAACATTTTAATGCTTCAAATATGCTTAAAATGCTTCTGTCTTCTTGTGCACTGGACTATTTTGCCATTAAATTAATTTTTCCATTAGCTTTTATTTGGTGAGTGTGAATGAGAGCTTTTGTGTTTCAAGAACAAAAGATTAACTTGTACTCCAGGATACTTTAGAGAAGTTATTCACTGAAATATTTTTTTGGTGAAATGAGTAGAATAACATGGTAAGAAACTTAGAGGCGTTTAAAGTTTGCTTGGTCAAAATTGGTATTTTAAAAATGATTTTTAATTTAGTTGCTGTAATTACTAAGAGCTTCCATTTTAGAAACCTTGTCTATAACAAAGTCACAGAACAGTTCAGTCATTGTCGAATGACCCGTAATGAAATCCATAGTACTCCCCAACTCACAGCAGTCATTTATGTCATCTTACTGGTATTTGAATATCTCTTACTACTTCTTAGTACAAAAGAAGGGAAATATCAGCTTGACAAGGCTATTCTAAATGAAATGTCAGCATTCTAGCTCCTTCATTAGAATAACTTTTTCACCATATCTTGATGTTTCTGTCCTCTGTTGCCCACCAGAAATTCAGAACATAATGCTGCTTAATCATTTCATGTTTGGTGAGTTTTGTTAAGAAAAAAGAAAATATAAAAGAAGATAAAAGAAAGGAAAAGAAAAATATTGTAAGTATAATAAATACAATTAATATAATAGATATAGAATTATAATAAATGTAGTAAATATAAAAATATAAAAAATAAATTGGGACTGAATCCTATGATTGCCATGGACTGAAGAAAAAAAAAAAATAGAGAGAGGGAGGGACTGGTTAAGTCTTTCCTTCTCCAATTCTTTCTCTGGTGGGATCAAAGCAGAGTGTGTAGCTGGTGCTAGCCAATGCGACTAATCATTCTCACCTCTACTTGGGCCTTGATTCTGCAGCATACCCTTTCTCAACATGCCTGATTGGATTGCTGCTGAATGAGATGGATTTACAGCAGTGGGAAGGGGGAATGGGACTTATTTGTATATGTTCTATTTGTTTTCTCCTATGTAGTTTAGCTAGTGTGCAAAATATGACTGACGAAGCAATTCAAGCATTTAGTGTTAAGGTTGTGCCTTATCGGCCATTGCCTACTTCTGATCACAGGGTGGAATGTAAGAGGGCAAAGTTGATATGTGTTTGATCAGAAGTTACAACAGGCCGATAGTCACTAGGTTACTAAAAGCTAAGACCCAAGGAAAATAGGACTTGCAAGCATGTGCATGAGGAGTAGGGAAAGATGTTAAGTAAGAAATTCCAAAATAAAGGAGGAGCTCCATTCTCCTTTGTTCGGCCTTCTGGGACATCCTGGCCATACGTCACAGAATTCTGAACCCATATATACTGAGAGCCTAGGTAGCTGGGTTGGAGCGGCACCAGTCTTAGCATCATGATGGTGTGGTTCCTGGTTGAGATGCCTGCCTTGAGAGGTGAGTGCCTGCCAGCTCCATGATCTATGCATCTCAGGAGTTTTGCTCATCACTTGGATAGGGTGAGTATAACCTGCTCTTTGATCAATAGAGTTACTCGGCATTCTTTGTCATATAGCTTTCTCTCTGTGATTTTAGTATTTGAGCTATAAGCATTGTAGTTTCCAGTATGCCTTTCTCTCTATGATTCTAGTATTTGAACTATAATAAAGTGTTGAAACTGTACCCAGAGGGTGGGGTGTGTGTGGGTTCCCTGGTCACCGAAGAACCCACTGGAACATCTTCCCTCCTCTGCCCTTTTCTCATGATACATGAGTGGCTTTGCTTGTCATCTTATACAGACTCATAGACAAGCTACTTCAATATTTCAGAAACATCAATATTTTCAAGATTTGCTTCGAATTTTTACTTACTTTTTTGTTAGATAACTTCTTTCATCACTTACTAATAAGAGTCTCCTGTGTCCTTCTGGCAAAAAAACGAGGATATTTTTTCTCCATAATTACAGTGACCACCACCAACCTTTCAATGCACAGGAATGAACAATTTAATATAAAGTGCAAAGATTACTGTTAATGTTTTGCAGGAGAGCTGAGCAGGGATTAATAGTTCTTAGAGGAATTTTCTGATTCACTGAAACTCTTCATAGGGAAGAATCAATTTCAGTTAATTTCTGTAACCAAGGGGTAATTAATTGGTTTCATGATGGTATTTGCAAAATTAATATTATTTATTAATTATGGTATTTAGGAGTCTGCCCCCCTCCCCCCAATCACTAATTTTAATAATCATAGAATCATAGAATGGTAAGGGTGGAAGGGACTTCACAGATCTTCCAGTTCCAACCCCTGCCATAGGCAGGGACACCTCCCACTAGCACAGCTCACTCAAGGCCTCCTCCAACCTGGCCTTGAACACCTCCAGGCAGGGAGCAGCCACAACCTCCCTGGCCAACCTGTGCCAGTGTCTCACCACCTTCACTGCAAACAACTTCCTTCTAACATCCAGTTTCAATCTCCCCTCTGCCAGTTCAAACCTTTACCCCTAGACTTGTCGTTGCAAGACCTTGTCAGTAGTCCCTCCCCAGCCTTACTGTAGGCCCCCTTCAGATCCTGGAAGGCTACTCTAAGGTCTCCTCCTCCCCAGGTTCTCTTGCAACGGTCATGGAAACATTATACAGAGGAATAATATAGGATCTAGAACATTAAAGAAATAACTAGCAAAAATATAAACATTAATTAAACCGGAAGAGAAGGTTGCTATGGCAAATATACAGCTTGTTAATTTTGCTGCTTGTCCACTAGATGGACTCAAGGAGCTCCTGCTTATGGCAGAAGGCCATGGAGAATTACAAGAAACTTTAAGTATTTACTCACCAAAAGTATGTCCTGACTCATGGGGCTGGCTACAGCTTCAGAGAGTACCTAAATGCTTTCAGGGAATTCCGTTGGTGTCTTGACTGCCACTGAAGCTTCTGATTCTTCCCAGGCTTCACAGTGTGCTGGTGAAAGGAGGCAGATGATCTCTGACCTTATCTTTCAGGAGAATGTCCTGTGATGTGCAGTCTCAGCACAATGTCACGCTGGCTATGCAGGCCTGTGGTGTGGAGGCGTTTAGAGCCTGTTCCTGGTAAACTTGAGACAGTGTAGTTTCCAGGCAGTTCAGAAGAGCTAACTTACAGTTTAGCTAAGCTTAGTGCTGCAGAAGTCAATGGCAGAATCGCTGCCAGAAGCAGAGAGCAATGGCTGCAGGCAGCAGCAGGCAAGCAAGAAGGAATACAGTGGCAGAGCACCTTGTGTTACCTGCTCATCTATCCATACAGCCTGAGACTGATGTGCCTTTGGGCACAGAATAGCCAATCAGAATGGCAGTTAGCCATACTTCACCGTATTAGGTGAAGCCAGCATGCACAAACAAGTGTATGTACCTTGTTTACCACAGGATGCAAACAGGGGCAAAACAAGTCTGGGCAAGCCAGGGTCCTTAGACTTAGTGGCTCTGGGTTCTTTGTCCTCTTTCCCACAGTTGCTTCTCCCCACAACAAAGAGAGGGAAAGCAGAAAAGCATGTCTGGGCAAGCCAGTACATGTATAAACCTATTTTGTCCCATTCAGGCCTACCGTGACAATTTCCCATCTCAAAAATGGCGAATGAAGTTTCTAAATTATCATTATCCAAATGAAAAAGTTAAAAAAAAAAAAAAAAAAAAAAAAGAGAATCTAATAATTCATAAGACTGAATTGGAAAAAAAATTGAAGTATTCTGCCTTAAAATATCAGTGTCTTTTGTGTTTTGATTTATTTTCAGAGCTGCTTCTGACTACTTGGTTGTTTTATTGAAAGGGTAATATAGATTAAATAATCATATATATTCTGTGGACTGTAGGAAAAACAGTGACATATGGTTTTCAGACTTATTTGACAAATACATTTCTCAGTATACATAGAATTTGTCCTTATTGGTACTGTTGCAATTTGGCATAATCTTCAGTGGCTTTCTGCATAAGGCACACACTTACCGCCCATGGATATTATTAGCCTTCAATGCATTTTGCACTGTTTAAGTGGACATTTAGCACTGTACTTTTCTTCAGACTGGAGCAGTGGCATTTCAAAAGATGAGAAATGCCTTTAAGCATGAAAGGCACTCAAAAGTTTCGATGACTATTATTAACTTGCAAATTTCCTGAATTCTGTGTAAAGTGAAAATAGGACATTCTTTCTTACATTTTTTTATTACGTCAGTTAAATGATGATGTAGAAAAAGCTTATCCAAAAAGTAAACCATTATCACTGTTGATGCCACTCTGCACTTAGGGTCTGTATTTTCAGAAGATGAATATGCAAATAACATTTGTCAAAACCTGCAAGGATTTAGTATGCAGATGATCACATTGTGTGTCCTCTGCCTCCTACCACTCTGCATGCCCTATTTGAAATCATGCAGAGCTCTGTCCCTCTTAAGTTCAATTCTATGCCCATTTATTCTGAAGAGATTTGTTATAACTGTAATGGTAGTTCAGGTCCACCTTTGTTTGGGGTGTTTTATTTCCATAATGCTAGAAATAGCAGCTTTTTCAAGTAGATTGGATATTTTCAGGACTGTAACATGTGGTTCATGAATGTTAAAACAGTTTTCTGGTTGATCTTTTTTCTTGTTCATATTTCCTCCTATGCCTCTTTTAATTTCTTCTAACTTTCTCTACCAGCTCTCCAACCTAGCAGACTACCTGAGCATACTAAATAAAGTTCTGAATAAAGCTGAATTAAATGTTACTTGGCCTTTTCACTGCCTCTTCAAGCTTCAATACCCCTCCAAAATTCATTATTTCATTTTTTATTTTCTTGACGGCAACAAAAAGCTTCTTGGGTATTTGCCTTTGTTCCACTCTGATTTCTGACAAGTAGTGATTTTCTTACCCTTCCAAATGCAAGTATCTCTTGCAAAGATTTTTGTTCCCACTCTTTGAATCTGTCTTTAGTTTTTACTGTTGTTTGGTACTCTTGTGGTTTTTTTGGTTTTTTTTACTACTGTGTGTGTCAGTTCCATCACTAATATCTCCTTAACTCCCATTCTTCTCAGTTTCATTTCCTCTTCTCTCTTCTTCTGAGTATTAATCTACTGAACCCTGCTTGACTGTTTTCAGAGGAATACTGTAGCACCTAGGCATCTCTCAGTTTTTTTTCTTTGAAAAACAGGTATGAAAGGAGAAAAAAATCAACCCAACCTAAACCAAAACAACATCACAACCTATTCACTTCTGTAAAAGTAATGATAAAGATTATTATTTCTTTAGTTGTTGAGTTTATGTACTGAAGCAGCATACAATGTATGAAGTAATCTCTCTGAGCTGTATGCAGAGACTTTACACTGTGCTTTTAAAAAACTTTATTTCCCAAATCACTGCCTGTGCTCACAGAAGGTTTAGAATCTGTTTCTGTGTTTAGGTGACTTTTGGATTTTTTGTTGGTTTGTTTGGAGGGTTTTTTGTTGAGTTATTATTGTTGTGGTTTTTTTCTTTGTTTGGGTTTGTGTGTGGTTTGTTTTGTTTGTTTTTTTTTCCTGCCTCTCTGATAATTTTCTACACTCATCAAATGTCCTTGCACCAGAGACAGCAATCTTGTGTGTAACAAAGATTCCCTTAAGATCTTACAATGACAGGACAAGGGGCAATGGGTTTAGATTGGCAGAGGGGAGATTGAAACTGGATGTTAGGAGGAAGTTGTTTGCAGTGAGGGTGGTGAGACACTGGCACAGGTTGGCCAGGGAGGTTGTGGCTGCTCCCTTCCTGGAGGTGTTGAAGGCCAGGTTGGAGGAGGCCTTGAGTGAGCTGTACTAGTGGGAGGTGTCCCTGCCTATGGCAGGGGGTTGGAACTAGATGATCTTTGAGGTCCCTTCCAACCTTAACATTCTATGATTCTGTGATTCTTAATCAGAATATAAAGGTAAGTTTCTGACTTAAATGTTGCTGAAAAGATGGGAGAATGTTGAGGTTTTGACTAGGATGGAGTTAATTTTATTCATAGCAGCCAGCACAGGACTCTGTTGCTTGTTTTTGCTGAGTTCTTGCACAGAGTCAATGAATCTGCTTCTCACACTACCCCACCAGTGAGTATACTGTGAGTGCAAAAGAAGCTAGAAATGAACACAGGAAAGCTGACCCCAGCAGACCAAAATTGCTACTCCACATCATATGAGAGGAGTCTCGATGTATAAAGCTGGTGACAGGAGGAAGTGGTGAACATCTGGAGTAATGGTGTTTGTCTTTCCAAGTAATATGTGATGAAGCTCTGCTTTCCAGAAGATGGCTGAACACTTGTCTGGTGATGGAAAATAGGCAATTAATTCTTTGTTTTATTTTGCTTGTGTGGGTGGTTTGTGCTTTACCTATTGAACCATCTTTATTTTATCCCCCAAGTTTTTTCCTTTTACCCTTCTCATCTGTTCCCAGTCCCACTGTGGGGGAGTGATTGAGCAAACAGTTGCAGGGGGCTTAGTTACCCCACCATGTCTGCACCATGACAAATAGATTGCATTCTTTTTTTTTTCTTCTTCTGTTTCAATATGCATTCTCAATATTATCCTTGCTACTGTAAAATTCAGCTTTTTCATTATCCATTGATCTCTGTCTGGAATGTGTCTCTATAACCATGACTCTGGCTTCTCCCAGTAATTACACTGTCACAAGCTGTTATTTTTCACTCTTTTTCTGTAACTCTTTGTAGGAGGATGCTTGTTGGAGGAGCAGCAAGCAGGTGACTGATAGAGAACACGTGGCTGAAAGCTAAGAGTGAAATTGGACAGTCCTAATTAAAATCATTAATTAGGTTGTGTATGCAGCTTCCTGCTAGGTAGTAGAGTGTAAATTGAAAGTCAAGTCAAAAAGCTGAAAATTCATCTTAGTTCTTTAATAACTCTCAGAAAAGAATACGATTCAATGAGGTAACTCCATAGTGGGTCATCAGCCAGCAGCTGTAGGGTGCTCCTATACAGCTCTGCCCCACTGACTGGCCATAGCTTGCTGAGAGTGCAGGATCCCACCCTAGGCTTGTTTCCCCAGGGTGTGCACTCCACCAAATACATGATCTGTCTCTTTGCCATTTCCATTTGACTAGATCCAGCTCTACCAGCTCTGTGTCTCAATACAGTACCTCCTTATTACTTTCTGGTTATAGCTCTTTTCCATCTTCCTCCATTTCATACTCTTTCAACTCTTGATGGCAACAGCTCAGTCATTTCTGTTTTCTTTTCCTTCCATACTTTAGTGTCACTCCACTCCCTTGCCCATCTATCCGCTTGCTTCAGTCTGTTTGCCAAGCCAGTTGTAATCCATTCTATATAGTCCAGTCTCATCTTTCCAAGTCTAACAGCACTGCCTTCATTCACCTGTGTCTCCTTATGTTGTCTTGCTGTCTCCTGCTTTCCAGTTCTTGATTTTAGCCTTTATTTCTCAGCACATTTTGATACTTGCAGATAGATCCTTCATCTCAGGCTACTGTCCATGATAGACAAAGAAGTAATCTAGGTTGCTTCACAAATCAATCTGGTCCTAGTTTTTTCCCCCCTCTGTATTTGAGCTGCTTCTTTCATGTCTGAGACATGCATGGTTCATTTCTAGTGTTCTGAAGCCAGGCTATCACTCCCCTTCTCAGCTGGACAGAGGAGAGAAAATGTAACAAAAGGTTCATGGGTTGAGATAAGGACAGGGACATCACCCAGCAATTTCCGTCATGGGATAAAGATTGACTTTGGGAAATTAGTTTAATTTAACAATGATCAGATCAGAGTAGGATAATGAGAAATAAAATTATCTCTTCCTTCTTTCCGAGTTCAACTTCACTTAAGTACTATGTTCAGGTTTGGGTCTCATGTGGATCCAGAGAAGAGATGAGTCTGCTGAAGGGTCTGGAGAACAGCTCTTACAAGGAGCAGCTGAGGAGACTGAGATTGCATTCTCTGGAGGAAAGAAGGCTGAGGGGAGTACTTACTGCTCTCTACAACTGCCTGAATGGAAGTTGTAGAGGGGTGAGTGCTGGTCTCTTCTCCCTAGCAACAAATGACAAGAGGAGAGGAACGGCCTGAAGCTGGATATTAGAAGAAATTTCTTCATTGAAAGTGTTCTCAAATCCTGGAATAGACTCCTCAGGGAAGTAGCTGAATCTTTGTCCCAAGAAATGTTTAAAAGATGTGTAGAATGTGGTGCTAAAGGACATAGTTTAGAACCCTATTTGGTAGTTAGATAATGGCTAGACTCGATGGCCTTAAAGGGCTTTTCCAACCAAAATAATTCTATGATTCATTAATCTGCTCCCAGTTTCTCTGCCTTCTTCCCTGCAGTGGCTCAGGGAGATAAAGAATGGGAGTTTTAGTCAGTTAATTGCAGACTGTCTTTGCTGCTTCTTCCTCCTCAGAGAGAGGAATCCTCATGCTACTGCTTGACTCCAGTGCAGAGTCCCTCCAAGAAGGGACAGTCATCCATGAACTTCTCCAGTGTGCTTCATTCTCAGAGGCTCCAGATCCTCACAGACTGTTGTAGCATGGGTCCCTTGTTGGGTCACGAGTGCTGCCAGGAAACCTGCTCCTGCATGAGTTGTTTTTTCTGTGGGGTCACAGGCCCAGCCAGAAACTTGCTCTAGTGAAGCCTTCCTATGGGGTCCCAACCTCCTTCAAGTGCATCCATAGGGTGCAGGTGGATATCTGCTCCACCATTACTCTCCATGGGCTGCAGGGTAGCATCCTGCCTCACCACATTGCCTCACCACATTCTTCACTGCAGGCTACAGGGGAATCTCTGCTCCATCTCCTGGAGCACCTCCTTCGTTCTCTTTCACTGAACTTTGTGTCTGCAGGGCTGTTTCTCTCACATATTCTCACTCCTCTCTACCTGTTGCAGTTCTCATCATGTAGCAACTTTTCCCCCCTTAGTGTTCCTAGGGCCAGCTGTTGGTCTGTTTTGAAGTTGTCTGGCATCTCCTCATAGAAGCCACCCCTCCATCTTCACCACTACCAAAATCTCACCATGCAAATGTGATGCAACAACTGTCCCTAAAGTGTTGTTCCTTCCTTTCTATTTCAGTTAATGTACAGCCTGTATGGGCACCTTGTCTGAAACACTAATAGTGAAGTTTTGCACTGGTTACCTCTAGAAATATGATTTTTTTTATTTTTTTAAGTTATTCTGATTATTTATTTTAGAAATGGTAAACATTTAAAGAATTTCAACCCTAACTGAGCGATTTTCACACAAAACTGTTAATAGGTTAAGACTGACACAGTTGTTAGCAACTGAAAACAGAGTATTCTTATAGAAGTTCACATGAAGTCTCAATAAAATGCATGGGGTAGTTGTCTATTTATATTTATATTTTGTTCTGTTTAGCCTCTTGAATTTAGTGTGTGTTATGAAATGATGCAAAATTAATCATTGATATTAATTTTGATACCCAGGCAGAGATTGTTAATAACAATGAAAATTGTTTATTAACATTAAATCTCACCAGAAAACTTATTTACAAGGTTCAAAATGCAAGGTTTGGAAATTTATACATACAGGGAACAGGCAAAACTGGAACACTTTAAGAGGTAACCATCAAGTGCAAACATTTTTACTGCAAGGAGAAGGTTTTAGCAGTCAATATACACCACTTGCAGTTCATTATCCTGCTTAGTCACTGGGTGGACTCAGGAAGCTCCTTTCTGCTTATGACAGAAGGCAATTAGTGATTACAAAAGGCTTGAAGCATTTACTCACAAAATATTACCAGACAGCACCCAGAGCACATGGAGGGGTTGCTGTTGGTGGTCTCAAAGCTGTTAGAGGCTTTGGAGTTTGCCCAGGTTCTTTTCTCAGGCAGCTGGAGTCTGGCACAGTCTCTGACCTGGTTCCTCTTGACTCCCCATTCAGCAGCAACCTTGCAGAGGGGCAGGCAGGATGCGATGCCATGGGCAGGCTTGGCACAATGTCTTGGCTGGCTGTGCAGGCTGAGTGCCTGCAGGCATTGAGAGCCTGTTCCTGGTAAGCTCTTGGCAGGCAGTTTCCAGGCAGTTCAGGATACAATAAGGCAAAAAGCAAGCACAGATGCAATAGCAGAGAGCAGATACAATGGCAGAGCACAGGTTGTGCTCCCTGCTCATCTCCTTTTATCCATACAGCCAGAGACTAATGTGCCTTTGGACACAGAATAGCCAAGCAGAATGGCAGTTAGCCAAGCCTGACCATTAGCTGAAGCCATAGGTTTGCTTTACCCGAATGTGGGCAGAGCACAGCCTTGCACAAGGCAACCCTGTGTACCTTGTTTACCACAAGTTCACCACTTGTTCACAACAAGTCTGGGCAGGCCACAGTCCTCAGACTCAGTGACTCCAGGTTCTTTGTCCTCTTTCCTGCTTTTACTTCTTTCCAAAACAGAAGAAGAGAGAGCAGAAAAACATCTCTGTGCAAGCCAGGACAATGATAAGCCTATTTTGGCCTGCTTAGGCCTACCAACACAGTGTGGTCAGAAGACAATAAGAGTTACTACAATAGAGATAACTTTGGGGCTGATGGGTGGGAAGCTCTGAGAGCAATGCCAAATCAGACTATAACAAATGGCGTAATCAGTGTTTATAACGATCGCATAATGGTTATATAAATTCCTGCATTCTGAGTGATAATAGCCTTCAGCTAGACTGCATGGATTTGCATTCAGAATAGTTACACAGAAACTGGCTTATTGTCTGAGACAACTCTATAGCCATTTCATGAAGAATAATGCATTTTCTTGTAGAAGGCAGAAAATTATAATGCAGAGGATTTTTAAAAAAATATAAATGTCTAAAAATAGTACTGTTGGCCTCTATCCAGTATTCCTACCAGTATATTTTGACTGAGTGCAAATCCTCTTATTGAAGATTAGCTCCTGTCAGAATGAAGACTCAGTAGAAATATAACTGATCCTGGTTATAAGGAACTTGAGTGAAATTAAATTTAATATAGAAGAATGGAAGGTCTGGGAATAATTTGTATATCAAAAAACAAAACAGCATGAATACCTAATTTAAGTGTCCTATACATAGTATAGAACAGAATAATTAAAACAAAAAAAAATTAGTGCTGTTTACCTGCTGTCAATGCTCCTCTTTGAGGGACAGCTTTACATCTCTTTTACTTTGGTTCTACAGAAAACTACATCTATAAACACTTACTAGATGGACCTGGTTCATGAAGTGAGGACTTGAATCATAGAATCATAGAATGGTAAGGTTGGAAGGGACCTCAAGGATCATCTAGTTCCAAACCCCTGCTATAGGCAGGGACACCTCCCACTAGCACAGGTTACTCAAGGCCTCCTCCAACCTGGCTTTGAACACCTCCAGGGAGGGAGCAGCCACAACCTCCCTGGGCAACCTGTGCCAGTGTCTCACCACCCTCACAACTTCCTCCTAACATCCAGTCTAAATCTCCCCTCTGCCAGTTTAAACCCATTGCCCTTTGTCCTGGCGTTGCAGGACATTGTAAATAACCCCTCCCCAGCCTTCCTGTAGGCCCCTTCAGATCCTGGAAGGCTACTCTAAGGTCTCCTGGAAGCCTTCTCTTCTCCAGGCTGCAGAGCCCCTACTCTCTCAGCCTGTCCTCACAGGAGAGCTGCTGCAGCCCTCTGATCATCTTTATATTGGAATTTCATCTTTATATTAGAATTTCTTCTTTTTTAATTTACAATCTTGTACACCATCTGAGATACAAATATTTATTTTCCAAAAAGAAAAACAAAATGAAGCAAAACAAAACCAACTCCAAAGAAACAACTAACACATATCCTAACAGATACAAGGAGTTTCTTACTTTGCCTGTCATTCACTTCTGATCCCTGATCATATCTGCATCAACATATAGGACTAGGAGCAATGGGTTTTGTTGGTAGTCAGGGCAGAGGGAACTGCCCTGACAGGGACAGAGGAAACTGGCAGAGGGAAGATTTAGACTGGATGTTAGGAGGAAGGAGGATGGTGAGACACTGGCACAGGTTGGCCAGGGAGGTTGTGGCTGCTCCCTCCCTGGAGGTGTTCAAGGCCAGGTTGGAGGAGGCCTTGAGTGAGCTGTACTAGCGGGAGGTGTCCCTGCCTATGGCAGGGGGTTGGAACTGGATGATCTTTGAGGTCCCTTCCAACCTTACCATTCTATGATTCTATATCTGACACCAAAGAAATGGACTGTTAGAAATCAAGATTCATGTTTTGTGTAAGAAAAACCAAAATGGAAATCTGCTATTATATGACCATAACTGATTGTCTGCTGGATGTAACAAGCCTGAAGTGCTGTAATAGGTTTGGTTCCCTGGTATTCTAATTTGTTTATGACTGAAAATTGGTAGCAATGTTTTTTTTCTAATGCAAACAGGAATAGTATTTTAACTATAAAGTGTAACGAATTAAATACCAGATAATTTAATTTTACTTCATTCTAAAAATAAAACAAAGTATTTGAAGACTTGAAAAAAATACTAAATATGTCAATGAATGATAAATTCATCCTGAAGCAGTTAAAACCCTGTCTTAGCAAAACAGTGAGATGAGAAAGGAAAACTGGCAAACCTGTGTGTGAAAATGTACTTCTCACTTTTCTAGTATTACTGAGTAGTGCTGTTGTAGCTATCTTCCTTGTATTTGAAATTCTTATCAAATGTTGTTTAAAAATACTTTAAAAAGAGCCAGTTTCCACTAAAACTTATTCAAATGAATTGAAGGTGTTGAAAAATGTTGAATATCAGAATATACATAAGGTAATGTTTGCTTTTTTATCCCTTGTCTAGCTTGAAACAAAACATTTGAAGTTCAAGCTCAACATGATCCTGCAGTGTGAGTGCAGCCCAGGCAGCAACCAAGTGCTGGGTTGCATCAAGAGCAGTGTGGGCAGCAGGGCAAGGGAGGGGATTCTGCACCTTGGCTCTGCTCTCCTCAGACCCCACCTGAAGTCCTGTGTGCAGTTCTGGAGCCCTCAGCACAGGAAGGACATGGAAGTGTTGGAGTGGGTCCAGAGGAGGCCACGAAGATTCTCAGAGGGCTGCAGCAGCTCTGCTATGAGGACAGGCTGAGAGAGTTGGGACTCTGCAGCCTGGAGAAGAGAAGGCTTCCAGGAGACCTTAGAGTAGCCTTCCAACATCCAAAGGGGGCCTACATGAAGGCTGGGGAGGGACTATTGACAAGGTCTTGTAATGCCAGGACAAGGGGCAATGGGTTTGAAGTGGCAGAGGGGAGATTGAAAGTGGATGTTAGGAGGAAGTTGTTTGCAGTGAGGGTGGTGAGACACTGGCACAGGTTGTCCAGGGAGGTTGTGGCTGCTCCCTCCCTGGAGGTGTTCAAGACCAGGTTGGAGGAGGCCTTGAGTGAGCTGTGCTAGTGGGAGGTGTCCCTGCCTATGGCAGGGGGTTGGAACTGGTTGAGCTTTGAGGTCCCTTCCAACCTTACTATTTTATCATTCTATGATTCTAAGTATATTTTGTCCTGTCAATGATCCTCAACAGGCATGATGAGCATGATGGCTAATGAATGGAGCTTTGGATTATCCATTGAGCTTCTAAAAGAATAGAGAAATGTGTTGGGAGTTTTGTAGGAGTATTTACTATTGAATTGCATGAGTTGTTTATCTGATACTCTGAAGCTCTTTGTGTGAAATTTTATGTCATCTTGCTTTTTGCTCTGCCTATACCAAGTAAATAGAATAAGTGAGTCTAAGTTTTTAAAGCCTTTTTGCATTGCTAATATTCATTGAATGAATAACTACATGGACTCCTAGGAATTTAATGTTAGATTAATTTAAGGGGAAAAAAATATAAAAAAGCCAGACTTTGGGGAAAATGATATTTAGTTAAATGGCTTAACTAAAGGTTTTCAGGAAAACGACATTTAATTTCCAGTTTCTGTCTTTGACATTGTGACTTTTCATTTTGAGAGAGATCTGGGCAGCTTGGTGAGGCCAGAAGGCAAATAATACAACATACCAGAGAGAAGCAAATTCAGAAATTAATACCTTAATGGTTAGGAGCAATCATTATCTGTCTATAGCTTAGGAGATAAAATAGACTGACACTTAAAAGACCATAAAACTTGTGTATAGGCATTTTCACCGTTAGGCTATAGGAGCAGGAGTTCCCGTGTTAGACTTATTTCCATTTCAGTCCCTGAAACATGATTCATGAGTTCATTTGGATTAGAAGTCTAATGGGCTATAGTCAAAAGTTCAGCCTTTGATTTTATGGGGGTTATTCAGTTAGAGCTCTCTTATGTTTTAAGGTAAAAACTGTTTCCAGGATATATTAGTGCAGGTCACATACAAATGGGATTTGCATACTTTATACATATACATAGATATTAAAAATAGGCATATGAAAATAGTAGGGTTTCACACAGATTATTATTTATGAGTTGGAGGAAGAGCTGATTTTATTTGCTTTAAAGAGGTATCTCTTAAACTCCTACAGCTAGTTATAATATGGGCAGACCCACCACAGTCCAAAGGTGAGTCCACCACTGACACTGGTGGCAACTCATTGGTGATGCAGTTAAGAATAAGCATAAAAAGACCATGTCACAGATGCTGTGAGAAAAGAGTAAGACTAGCAGAGAAATACCCTGCAAACACCAAGGTCACTGAGAAAGGAGGGAGAAGAGATGCTCCAGGTGCTGCAGCAGATTGCCCTGAGCTTGTGGTGAAGACCGTGGTGAGGCAGGCTGCCCCCATACAACCCATGGGGGTTAGGAGTGGAGCAGACATTCACCTGCAACCCCCAGAGGACACCACGGTGGAGCAGACAGATAGACCCTGAAGGAATCTGCAGCCTGTGGAGCGCCTGTGCTGGAGCAGGCTGCTGCCAGAACCTGTGGCCTTGTGGGAAACACGTGCAGGAGCAGTCTGCTCTGAAGGACTTAACCCATGGAAAGGGCCCATGCCAGAAGAGGTTATGAAGGATTGTCTCCTGTGGGAAGGAACCCTCTCTGGAGCAGGGAAGAGCATAGGGAGGAAGGAGCAGCACAGATAATGTGTGATTGATGCTACCCTCCATTTCCCTTCTGCCTGTACAGTGCATGGGAAGGAGATGGAAGAGTTATGAGTGCAATTGATCCTTGGAAGAAGGAAGAGTATGGAAAGTGGATTTAGTTTTGTTTTTGTTTCTCACTATCGTCCTCTGGTATTAATTCAGAATAAATCAAATTGATTTCCCCAATTCAAGTCTGTTTTGTCCATGAAATTAATTGGCAGGTGACTTCCTTGTCCTTCTCTTGGCCGAGGAGCTTTCATTTTCTCTTGTGCCCCATTCAGGAGGGGGAGTGATGGAACTGCTTGGTGGGCACCAAGGTCAACTTGCCACGCCATGTTTGATATGCTGTCAATAATCTGTTAGGAATTATGATTATTATTTTCTGTATGAGTATTATTTTTATTATTTAAACATTTGGGAAAATTCCCTGAGATTCTTTGGATTTTAGGTCAACAGGAAGTAGTTGCACAAAGGGTATTTATGAACACAGAATTAAACAGTTTAAACAATCAGAACTTGGAAAATAGGAAGGTGAAACCAGGAACAATTCTAACTCTGCTTACAGAGCCTTAGTATTAACTCCAGCAGATGGACTCATGATGCCTTGGTCCCTGAGTAAGTTTCCTGTACAAGGAGGCTTCCAAAACTCACCATAATGATCCCATGGTAAAATACAAAATATTCCAGGTAGAGGGAAGGAGAGAAGAGCTGAGTTGCTGCTGAGACTCAGTGCAAACCGGTGGCCACAATGATTCCCAGTTAAGGAATACTGGGTACTGCTCCTGGTGGAGGGTTGGGGCAGAAAGGCAGAAAGGCAGCCAGTGCAGAAAGGTGCAGGGTTTCTAAATCACCCCCCCGTTAAATAGATCAGTTTGCAAATGAAACTGGCCACAGGCACTGGCATCATTGTTCTGCCCAATGAATTCAAAGCTTTGTGCCTCCTGTGACCACAAAGGGATGCTGAGGGGCAGCAGCAGACACCTGACAGGTGGTGCTGAGCTCCCAGCCCTAAGGCTTTGCTGCTCCATTGTTTGCTCAATCCTCTACAACTCCTGGACCTTCAATAGGACAAGGAGAGCAAGGGTTAAACTGGCCTGGCAGGATTTATGCCCTACCAGGACAATGTCACCTATTCTGCAGACCCTATTTCAGTAGTTCTGTACTATATAAACTTGCCTTTCATGGGTAGACTTTTTTGGTATTTTTTTGGACATGGTATATTATGAGTTTATAGTCATGATGCCAAATGAGGCACACACATTTTTACATTACAGGAAGATAAAGAGTTCTGTTTAGCTTGGATTCATGGAATGGGGAGGCATCCAGCATTCAGCAAACTGTCTAACGAGGCCATGATCCTTTTCAAACCTGTTCTTCTTATTCAGTTCCAATTGTTTGTGAAGTGTAAGTAATTACATGGGGTTTTTTTAATCAGGATACCACTTTCTTCTATTACTTTTATGTCTAACCACATATTATGATTCTTAAATTGTAATGCTAATGGTGTTCATGTTATTTGTTTTGCCTTGTATAATTTATGGGTTTTTTTAATCAGGATACCACTTTCTTCTATTAATTTTATGCCTAACCATGTATTATGATTTTTAAATTGTAATGTTAATGGTGTTCATGTTACTTGTTTTGCCTTGTATAATTATTTATTTTTTTACCAAGATACCACTTCTATTAATTTTTTGTCTAGCCATGTATTATGATTTTTAAATTGTAATGCTAATGGTGTTCATGTTACTTGTTTTGCCTTGTATAATTTATATGTGTACCTAAGAAATTAATTTGCAAAATAACCATGCATTATGTCCTCACATCTATCTGTGTCTTTACTTAGGTAGAATAGAGTGTTACAGGGTAGATTTATACTTGTGCCTCTTTGTTCTGTCGTAGTTATCTAAATGAAGATTGAAGTTTCCATGATTTCTTTATAGAAGATGCTGCTGCATGAATATAGGTTGTATACAGAGGTGAAATTTTACCTCCTCATATGTTAAAGCTGTGCTATGTAAATAAACAGGGAACAGACATCATTTAGTAGTTCAGTCTACTGTTTGCTATATTCATTGTGGTTTAACTTTCTCCTACAAAAATGATAAATGTGACAGCATGATTTAGAAATATGATGACAGGCCTCCTGTCTGTCTAAATTAGTTTTGCTTTGTTCCTACAATAACAGGACACCATCTAGAATGTGAAGCTGTTTTCCTAGGCAAGTAGCTTAATGGTTTGAAAGTTCATCCCAAGTTCTCTCTCCTGGATATTTGGATGAACTGATTTTCTGCTTTGAGAAGTACTATTTGAAGCCTTATAACTACTGAATGTTCAGCATTTTACAGCTATCTGTCTCTTTTAAAATATCTATTTTCAATAACTTTCATCTTGGAAATGAAAGTAAGAGAAATCAATTATTTGAGGAAGCACTACAAAAAGTGGGCATGACTTGGTTATTGTATCTCTGTGCAATAACTCTTTGTAACATCTTGGCAAATTTGGATTGCTTCTCAAAGTACAATTTTTGTCATACCATAAAAAAAGTTAACAAATCTTGCTATTCCTGATCAAAATGTTTCCTAGGTCACCGTCTAGGCTATGATGACCTAGAATGTGGAAGCCTTTTTATTGTAGATTTTGAGACTCTCTGTTCTTGATCTGAACTTCCAATACATTTATATGTATTTATATTTAATTATCATAGAATGGTAAGGTTGGAAGGGACCTCAAAGGTCATCCAGCTCCAACCCCCTGCCACAGGCAGGGACACCTCCCACTAGTACAGGGCACTCAAGGCCTCCTCCAACCTGGCCTTGAACACCTCCAGGGAGGGAGCAGCCACAACCTCCTTGGGCAACCAGTTCCAGTGTCTCATCAACCTTACTGTGAACAACTTCCTCCTAACATCCAGTCTAAATCTCCCCTCTGCCAGTTCAAACCCATTGCCCCTTGTCCTGTCGTTGTAATACCTTGTCAATAGTCCCTCCCCAGCCTTCCTGCAGGCTCCTTCATATCCTGGAAGGCTATTCTAAGGTCTCCTGGGAGCCTTCTCTTCTCCAGGCTGCAGAGCCCCAACTCTCTCAGCCTGTCCTCACAGCAGAGCTGCTGCAGCCCTCTCAGCATCTTTGTGGCCTCCTCTGGACCCTCTCCAACAGTTCCATGTCCTTCCTGTGCTGAGGGCTCCAGAACTGCACATAGGACTCCAGATGGGGTCTGAGGAGAGCAGAGCAAAGGGGCACAATCCCCTCCCTTGCCCTGCTGCCCACACTGCTCTTGCTGTAGCCCAGCACTCGGTTGCTGTCTGGGCTGCACTCACACTGCAGGCTCATGTTGAGCTTTTCATATCTCCAGACTCTAAGGTCCTTTTCCTCAGGGCTGCTCTCAACCATTCCCCACCCAGCCTGGAGTTGTGCTTGGGATTGTGCCTACCCAGTTGCAGGACCTTACACTTGGCCTTGTTGAATTTCATGAGGTTGGCCTGGGCACACCTCTGCAGCCTGTCCAGGTCCCTCTGGACTGCATGCTTCTATGTGTTTATACAGAATTGAAAATGTAAGTCCTATTTCAAACAGCTGCTTGGAACTATATGTGGTGGGTTAGGAACTTTCCCCCCGCCACCAACTGAAAATCTACCAGCCCAACTTAGCTGGATTGGAAGTAAGATAAAGCTATGCTTACAGCAAAGCTAAATTTACAAGCATATATACACAATATATTTACATATATTTACAATTATATACAACTCAGAAATAATACAGAAATTCACTCTCTCCCTCCAGACAAAGAGAGCCCAGAAGGGGCCAACACCTCCCTCTCTCCCCAGGCAGGAAACAACCAGCAAAACTCAGATGTTATCTGGTCAGTCAAGGTTACTTGAGAGAGGCCAGCAAAGACATCCAGTGCACAAGAACCAAGAAGAATGAGATTGTTTATTTATTGGCTTTTTATACCTGTGAGCAAAGTGAATGATACAGACTTTATCATTACTGTTCTTTTACAACCAACACCCTTCTCATTCAAATTCTGTAGCAATTTCTCCTATTAGGATAATCCAATCAGCCTTAAAGTACTACACTAGATTACAAAAAAGGCAGTGTGTGGATCCAGTTAGAGGGTTGACTGTGCTGTTTTGATGAGCACGTTGAGAAAAGCCTTGCAGAGAACCTGCTGGGGAAGATAGTGAAAGCTGCCAGGTAGGAACAAAGAGGCTGTAGTGATGTGAACCTATGTGTAAGGATCATAACCACCAGAGAGAATGGTGAATCTTGTTGCTTTCCTGCTGGCATTTTTGTTTTCTTTTCTTTGTTGTTTAAGGCTTTTGTTTGCTTGCTCTTGTTTGTTTTACCTATGTGTTTCCCAAATAACCTGTAAAGCTAATCCTTGAATTTGTTACTGTCTCGGTAAAAATAGAGCTCACAATTTAAAAACCGCTCCAGTTGTTGATTCTCAGTTGCTTCTGCCAGAGAAGAAATCACACTGATTTCTTCAGGGGATAGGAAGGGAGCACAAATCCTTTTCCTGGCAGCATAACCTATTTTTGTGCTATATTTGTAACTCTGTGTTGGCAATTGAGTAACAATCTGTTAAATAGTAGTCTTTGAGGGCATATTTTACTGGGACACCAAAACACGAGTGAGCAGATGGGAGAAGACAGGGTCATGTTAACAAAGAAAGAAGGATTAGAAAGAGTTGTGTCTTGGGGAAAAAAAAAAACCCAACACATGATGAACATTTTTTTCACAAATGCTCGAAAAGTCCAATTACAATGAAGGTGCTTGATATGATATTAATAATCTGTTAGGAATTATTATTTTCTGTATATTATTTTTATTATTAATATTTAAAAATATGGGAAAATTCCCTGAGATTCTTTGGATTTTCAGTTGACGGGAAATAGTTGCACAAAGGATATTTACAAACACAGAATTAAAAAGTTTAAACAATCAGAACTTGGAAAATAGGCAGGCAAAACCAGGAACAAATCCAACTCTGCTTACAGAGCCTTAATATTAACTCCAGCAGATGGACTCATGATGCCTTGGTCCCTGAGTAAGTTTCCTGTACAAGGAGGCTTCCAAAACTCACCATAGAGATCCTGTGGTAAAATACAAAATATTCCAAGTAGAGGGAAGGAGAGAAGAGCTGAGTTGCTGCTGAGCTGCTGGCTGCAAAGATTCCCAGTTAAGGAGCTGCAAATGGGGTACTGCTCCCTGCAGAGGGTTGATGCAGAAAGGCAAGGCAGGCAAGGCAAGAAAGGCAGGAAAGGCAAGAAAGTCAAGAAAGGCAGGAAAGGCAGAAAAGGCAGAAAAGGTAGAAAGGCAGAAAAGGCAGAAAGGCAGAAAAGGCAGAAAGTCAGAAAGGCAGAAAAGGCAGAAAGGGCANAAAGGCAGAAAAGGCAGAAAAGGCAGAAAAGGCAGAAAGGCAGAAAAGGCAGAAAGGCAGAAAAGGCAGAAAAGGCAGAAAGGCAGAAAAGGCAGAAAAGGCAGAAAAGGCAGAAAGGCAGAAAAGGCAGAAAGGCAGAAAAGGCAGAAAAGGCAGAAAAGGCAGAAAGGCAGAAAGTTGAGGTTTCTAAATCACCCCCCCATTAAATATATAATTTTGAAAATGCAGCTGGCCAACAGGCACTGGCATCATTGTTCTGCCCAATGAATTCAAAGCTTTGTGCCTCCTGTGACCATGCAGGCACCTTGAGGGGCAGCAGCAGCAACCTGACAGGTGGTGCTAAGCTCCCAGCCCTCAAGGCTTTGCTGCTCCATTGTTTGCTGAATTTACTACAACTCCCAGACCCACAACAGGAGGAGGAGAGGAAGGATTAAACTGGCCTGGCAGGATTTATGCCCTACCAGGACAGTGCTGCTTATGGAAAACAAATATAGTAAAAAGACATTGTTCAGAATCATTTATTCAGCTTTTAGCCAAATGATGATCAGTTGTGTTTCATTCAGAGAAAGACTTCAGACAGCACCTTCAACATTTGTCAGAAAATTAAATACTACAATCATAATTACTGCTCTCTGATCTGGTTTGTTAAACATACAATATCTTCTATTATAATAAGTAATGTGCATGATTTTTTTTTTCTAAAGAGGTAGTGATCAATACTTGCCAGATTTCATGGCACAAAGATTATGTATTAGGTAACAGGTTTGAAAGTGTTTTCAATAAAATTCCCTGGCTTCATTACTTTACATTTCAGATTTTTAAGTGATTTCTTCAAAGTCTGAACCTTAATTTCTTACAGAGACCAGACAGACATTTTCATTCTTGCAGCTGCTTTTAAAACGCAGTTAATCATCAACAGAAATGTCAAACATTTCCTTTGCTGTCAGGTGCCTTCATGTTTTGCATCCTTTTGGAAAGCTTGTGCCTAACATATGCATTTGAAGTGTTAAGTACAAGAGATCTAGACTGAGCTGTCATTCAGACCCACCTTTGCAGAGGCTTACAACGTGAGCCTGAGCCACATCGATCTAATTCCTGACACAACAGACATTCTTACACTGATAACCTAGCCCTTTATAGTTTTGTTATCACTACATGTAACATACTTACTCTTTTTTGTTTGCTTGTTGGGTTTTTGGGGGAGTTGTGTTGTGATGGTTTGGGAGTTCCCTGCCCACCCCCCGCCCACACTTTGTAAAATCCCCCAGACTAGACTCAGCCAGCTGGAAGTTAAGGACTGAAGCTCTATTTACAGCTCAGCACAATGTACAAGCAGAGATATACACAACAGACAGGAATAGTTACAGACATAGACAAGTTAAAGGGAATACAGAAACACAATCCCCCTCCCAGAAACCAGAGTCCCCAGGAGGGGCTCCCAACCACCCTTCCACCTTCTCCCCACCCCTCTACCTTACCCCAGGGTCTGCCTTACATGCAAGGTGAGTTAACCTAACCCAAGATGACTGTAGATTCTTTACAAAATTCCATGGCACTGGAAAACAATGCAACATCTTCTCTTCTCAGCCCCCAGACTTTTGATAGACACCTAAAAGTTTTATGAGCTTTGTAAAGCACAAAGAATGGCAGGTTGGTAGTGTTTTTTTGGTTTTGTTTTGGTTTGTGTTTTTAAAGGTTTTTTGTTGTTGTTTTTGGGTTTTTTTTTTTAGTTTTGTTGTTGTCTGCATTTTGATGTGTGGTGAGGTTTTTTTGGTTTTGTCTGTGTCTTCCTGAAGTGCTGTTTTTCAGACAGATCCTATTAGATCATTCCATTACTTTTGTATCAGCTGAAGGTAATTTTTTTTTTCCTTCAGATATGTCCACTTTTCTCTCTAGAGCTTTCAAACTCTTGTTATTTCATTCCAGCATCCTGTTTCTTCTCTATTCTTCTGTGTCATTCAGAGTTTTTCTTCCTTTCCCAGACGTGAAGACCTTTTCTGACTTCTGAGTCTTCATCCTTCAGAGCTGCATCCCCTTTTCCCCTTCCCATTAATAACATGGAAACAGAAGCTGTACTGTTTCTACCACATGTTTGAGAAGCTCATTACATAAGTGAAATTCAAGTTGCTGATCTTTTCAGGTTTGTCTTTAAGTGTTCTTTAATAAAGTTGAGGTCAAGTTGAAAAAAGACCAAACAAACAAAACAAGTGTTATTATTAGTAGTTCAAGAGTTGATGGTCCATGTAACTGAACCAAAGAAAAGGGTTTGTTCCATACATACAACATACATATATATTCTTACAGTTTCTGGGAAATAAACATTTCTTGAATAACACCTCCTCCCTGCCCCCTTTATCTCATCTAAAGAGACATGAAATACATCTGTAATGAAAATGCCATCAAGAGGGCTGCAGCAGCTCTCCTATGAGGACAGGCTGAGAGAGCTGGGGCTGTTCAACCTGGACAAGAGAAGGCTTCCAGGAGACCTTAGAGTAGCCTTCCAGTATTTGAAGGGGGCCTGCAGGAAGGCTGGGGAGGGACTACTGACAAGGTCTTGCAATGCCAGGACAAGGGGCAATGGGTTTGAACTGGCAGAGGGGAGATTGAAACTGGATGTTAGGAGGAAGTTCTTTCCAGTGAGGGTGGTGAGAGACTGGCACAGGTTGCCCAGGGAGGTTGTGGCTGCTCCCTCCCTGGAGGTGTTCAAGGGCAGGTTGGAGGAAAGCTTTAGTGACCTGTACTAGTGGGAGGTGTCCCTGCCTATGGCAGGAGGTTGGAACTGGATGATCTTTGAGGTCCCTTTCAACCTTACCATTCTATGATTCTATACTATTAGTAGTTCAAGAGTTGATGGCCCAATGAACCAAAGAAAAGGTTTTGTTCCATACATACAACATATATATATATATATATCACAGTATCACAGTATCTCAAGGGTTGGAAGAGACCTCAGAGATCATCAAGTCCAACCCATCACCACAGCCCTCAAGACTAGACCATGGCACTAAGTGCCATGTCCAAACGTGCCTTGAACGCCTCCAGGGACGGTGACTCCACCACCTCCCTGGGCAGCCCATTCCAGTGATATTTATATATATATTCTTACTGTGTCTGGGAAGTAACATTTCTTGAATAATACCTCCCCCCCATGCCCTCTTTTTCTCATCTAAAGAGACATGAAATACATCTGTAATGGAAGTGCCATCAAGATACTGTAATTAGGCAAATGAAATACCATGGAGAAAGCTACATTCTGATAGTGTTGGTAAGGTGTGCTGTATTAGTGGCAATATTTCAATAGGCTATATAAATTCAAGGAAGTGTGTATTTTCAGGATGATATCAAATGCACAATGATGGTGAATGTTGAAAAACTGCATAACTTTCCATATTTTAGGATTAAGAAAGACTGTTCTTCTATACTTGCTCTTACATCTAACCACTTTTAAAAAATGCTTTATGGGTAGAAATCTTTAGGTAATCTTTAGTTTTCTATTTAACTCAGGAGAGTTTCCTGTAGAATATTCCCTAGAGAAATATCCAGATTTCACATAAGCCTTTGATAAAGGTGGTGATGTGGCGTGGAAGATATATGTAGCAATATGAATAAAAAAAAGCCATTATGCTTTCAGCTAAGTCATTTTCAGATATGTGTAGGAATAATATCTCCCATTGTCAACGCAAGCCAGGTGCTAGAACCAGTTCAGAGTAACAGAATTTATGATTTAAGATTGCCCACTCCATGAGATGTGGATGACTGTCCCTCTAATTCAATATATGGATTATTTCAGAGTACTTAAGAAAGTTCAGCCAAAGTATAACAATGAGATTTCATACTTACCACTTAAAGCCCCTGATCCATTATGCACCTGTACAGGTGTTATCCTACTTTCCATAAGGCATTTTGCAGGCTGCATAACTTATGGATAAGCAGGGGAGAAAAGGTTTGCTAAAACAAGATCTAATTTGAGATAGGAAATTTGAGATAAGAAGCGCTCAGAGGGCTGGAGCAGCTCTCCTGTGAGGACCAGCTACAAGAGCTGGGGCTCTGCAGATTGGAGAAGAGAAGGCTTCGAGGAAACCTTAGAGTAGCCTTCCGATATCTGAAGGGGCCCTCAGGAAGGCTGGGGAGGGACTATTGACAAGGGCTTGTATTGACAGGATGAGGGGTAATGGGTTTGAACTGGCAGAGGGGAGATTGAAACTGGATGTTAGGAAGAAGTTCTTTGCAGTGAGGGTGCTGAAAGACTGGCACAGGTTGCCCAGGGAGTTTGCCCAGGGATATTGTGGCTGCTCCCTCCCTGGAGGTGTTCAAGGCCAGGTTGGAGGAGGCCTTGAGTGACCTGTACTAGTGGGAGGTGTCCCTGCATGTGGCAGGAGGTTGGTACTAGAGGATCCTTGAGGTCCTTCCAACCTTACCATTCTATGATTCTAAGATTGTGTTTGCCATACCTGTAATTTGTATTAGTACTATCAAAGTTGGCAAGCAGTTAATTTTGCTAATAGCAATAAATCATCAGATGGTAGATAAAAAATCTGCTAAACTGTCAGGGAATTTCTTTTTCCCAGCAATCTATTTTAAGTAGTGGTTTTGGGTAATTAACAGGTCTTGACTTCTTTGTAATGTAAGTGCCCCTCAGTATTAGGTTCCATTAAAGGCAGTAGTAAATAAATATTCATGGCAGTGTCTACCCATTGAAATAGGATCACTTAGACAGAGTATTCTATTAAAAACGCATTTAATTTACTTGTAGTTGTCACCCAGCAGGTGTGAGAATTGATACCTTGACCGGTAGCCTTTGTCTAGATTCATGAGGAGAGGTCATGAAAAATCTGTTGGTCAAGATGCCAATTAGCTTGCCTAATGGATGATACCTGTGAGTGCTGCAGCCCTGTTTTTAGGTAAAGGATGGTCTGTCTCAACAAGAGGCCACTTTCATGAATATTTTATTAAATGTTATAATTGAAGCAAATTACCAAATTATTCTGAGCACATAAGTTGATATATCTGAAGTTCCCAGAAAGCAGTCAATGGGATATAATAATGGATCATATATAGAAAGACAAACTTGTTAATGTTCTAAGGGGGAAAAAAAAAAAAATGAAGTCTATTGAAAAAAGCCAAATGCCAAGATGATGATATGATTCCCAGAAGTGGACAAAGATACAGGAATTATAACTGCTATCCTGCTCTCCTTAGTGATATTTAGGTACTATAGGGACATTCACAATGTAAGAATTCTTTCTGGAAATTACAGAAATGTAAAACTTCACTCCAAGTGGGAGTGGGACTATTGACAAGGCCTTGCAATGCCAGGGCAAGGGGCAATGGGTTTGAACTGGCAGAGGGGAGATTGAAACTGGATGTTAGGAGGAAGTTGTTTGCAGTGAGGGTGGTGAGACACTGGCACAGGTTGCCCAGGGAGGTTGTGGCTGCTCCCTCTCTGGAGCTGTTCAAGGCCAGGTTGGAGGA
>VWZE01004763.1:145857-158513 GCA_013396675.1 Eubucco bourcierii | reverse complement strand
CCTTCAGATCCTGGAAGGCTACTCTAAGGTCTCCTGGAAGCCTTCTCTTCTCCAGGCTGCAGAGCCCCAACTCTCATAGCCTGTCCTTATAGCAGAGCTACTGCAACCCTCTGATCATTTTTGTGGCCTCCTCTGGACCCACTCCAACAGTTCCATGTCCTTGCTGTGCTGGGGGCTGCAGGACTGCACACAGGACTCCAGATAGCATCTGAGGAGAGCAGAGCAAAGGGGCAGAATCCCCTCCCTTGCCCTGCTGCCCACCTTGATGTTGATGCAGCCCAGCACTCAGTTGCTGTCTGGGCTGCACTCACACTGTAGTTCCGTACAATTAATGTATCTTTACTGCAGACAAAAATTGGAGAGTCAGAGTTGTAAACAGCTGGTGTCCAAGCCTGAAGAAGTAAACTCACTGATCTTATATTTCTTTTCTTCCAGGAATCTTTCATAATTGCCCAGAAGACTTGCAAAGATGTCACCAAGTATTATAAACTTCTTGTTACAGGAAGACCTATCTGCCCGAGGAGAAAGATCTGTTTCAACAACTGCACAGCATTCACTTTTTAAACAACTTTAGTGATGTGATTTATGTGTTGTTGATTTCATCTGACCTTTGCTACCTCTGTAGTATTACATTTTAACACAGTGTTTTTCTTGTAAGGTGAAATAATTTTTTAAAAATTATAGAGGAATAACAAAGGTAGCAGCAAAATATTTTTCATGATAAAAATGTGCCAGCCACTGCTTTTCCACTGAAATTAGAGCTTCACAGAATCATAGAATGGTAAGGTGGGAAGGAACCTCAAAGCTCATCCAGTTCCAACTCCCTGCCATAGGCAGGGACACCTCCCACTAGCACAGCTCACTCAAGGCCTCCTCCAACCTGGCCTTCAACACCTCCAGGGAGGGAGCAGCCACAACCTCCCTGGGCAACCTGTGCCAGTGTCTCACCACCCTCACTGCAAACAACTTCCTCCTAACATCCAGTCTAAATCTTCCCTCTACCAGTTCAAACCCATTGCCCCTTGTCCTGGCATTGCAAGCCCTTTGTGCATCTAATGTTTATTAAAAGCAACCTTTCAGGATGGGGGGAAGAATACAAGGAAAAACAATTAACTCTTTTATATTCTGATGCGGTGGAAACCTTATTGTACAAAATTAATAAAAGCATCAAAACTTAACACATTTATTCAGAAAGATATAATTTTATGCTTGAAGTGCCTCTAGCTGGAAATTTTTAGCAACCAAGTTAAAAATTGTATGGGTAATGTTATCCCCTTAGTATAAATCAGAGACAAATATGTTAATCTATTTATATTTTTATGCTGGTAATTCATGTATGCTTTTTATTTATAGATATAAATGTTTAGGGAGTAAAAGTCGAAATCCTAGCTGAGAACTTACAATATAATTTATAAAACCAAGGAATAGATCTGAAAAAAAACCCAATGTCAACTTTGAAACAGAGAGTAGACATGATTAAGAAGTTCTCTAGGAACATAATCAAAGAGTAATGAAATAAGTAGAAGGAAGAATGTGAATCACTTTAGATATGGAATTTGTAACTCAAAAGATTTTTTTCATTACTTTCAAAGCAGAGAATTAATCAGGGAGGAAATTAGAAACCTGGAGGATGAGATGGGAGACAGCATGGCAGAAGGTGGTAAAATTATTGAAGTATTAAATTAATACTTGCTTAATATAGTCACAAAGGCTAATACTAGTGGATCAATAGCTGGGCATTGCATCAGGCTTCATTCCATGCATGTGCAGTTAGACTTGCTTTCTCTTCCCATCTTGGTGTGGTTAGATCTGTAAGTTAGATTTAATCTTGTTAATTATGTTTTTAAACTTCAGAAACACAGAATTGAGAAAGGCCTCTCCTACCACTATGAAGCTTATTAAATTTGCATCATGTTCAGTGCAGATGGTTCTTTGACATCCCTAGGTAAAATATTTTAAACATCACTGCTGCTGTTAACTCCAGAGCGCTTTGAAAGGAAGTAAATAGAAAGACTTGCAATGACAAATATTTCCTTGCTCTCCTTTATTCATTTTACATAGTGCAAACAAACAATTTTCTCTGTACATAAAAATACTGAAATCAGGGAGTGAACTCTGCATTGGTTTCAGCTGCCTTTGACAGAACTAATGAAAATACAAACCAGAGAAATTAATTGAAATAAATACTGTGGTGGAAGCATCTTCCACATGTGGTCTGAGCATCTTCGTGGCCTCCTCTGGACCAGCTCCAACAGTTCCACGTCCTTCCTGTGCTGGGGGCTCCAGAACTGCACATAAGTTTTATATATATATAAAATATATATGTTGATATTTAAAAATACGAAGTTTATTTAGAATACTTTATTAGCCAGCCAGTTACTTAGATGGGAAATGGCTGTTGAAATTACATTTCTGAAAATTAATACTCACATCTAATATGGAAATGATCACATCTTGTGTCTCCTATAAAGATTTTGCTTATATTCTGCATGGGCAATACAAATGGCAGATATAACCCTTCTGTGCTGTTAGAAATAACAAGGCAGGTCTAAGTATGCTACCATTTCATCTTTCACAGACAAGAATTTTAATCAGTCTAATACATGTGCAAGTAAGAAACTGTTTCTCTTGGTATTTTTCCTTAGCTAATTTTAGAACTATACCCTCATTTATCAGTCACATCAGCCATTTAGTCCTTAAACAGTCAAATCAAATTATAATTAACCTTTCAAACTTAACGTGGGATTAATACAACCTAATTCTCAGGTCTGGCATAAAGTGTGAGACCTCAAAGTATCTGATCCTTTGCAAGTCAATGCAGGGAAAATTTCAGTCCCATGCTTGCTGTCATGGTCTCTCTTTTCTCGTGGTAGAGGACTTCTTTATCCTGAGTAGCTATATGTAGAGTCCCTTGTGCAATTTAGTTCTCCTTATTAGTGTCTATAAATATCTGAGAGGTGGGCACCAAGAGGAAAGGGACAGGCTCTTTGCGGTGGCACCCAGGAATAGAACAAGGAATAATGGATATAAGCTACAATGCAGAAGTTCCACCTCAACGTGAGGAGAAAACTCTATACTGTGAGGGTGACAAACTCTATACTGTGAGGGTGACAGAGAACTAGAACAGGCTGCCCAGAGACACTGGGAAGTCTCCAGCTCTGGAGACTTCCAAAACAACCTGGACATGTTCCCATGCAGCCTGCCCTAGGTGATCCTGCTTTGGCAAGGCAGTTGGACACAGTGATTCCTGGAGGTCTCTTCCAAGCCTTAACATTCTGTGATTCCATGAATCCTCCTGCTCTAGGAGACCCTGACCTTGGCAGCAGACCCATCTGAAGCTTCAGCAGTTCTCTTGTTCCTCTTGCCACATGGAACTGGAGATTCAAAGTCACCGATAAGATGAACATTTGCACGGAGGTTTACAGCCTTTAGTGATAATGCCAGGATCACTGAAAGAGAAAAAAAAGACACATTCCTTGGTACATCTTCCAATTTCAGCAGTGACATTGTGCACTTTTTTTGTTTGTTGGGGTTTGTTTGGTTTTGTTGGGTTTTTTCCTTTGGCTTGGTTTAGTTTGTTTCTTTGTTATCTTTCTTTTATTTTGCCCTTTTTTTTTTCTTTTTATAGAACTAGTTTATTCTGAAGGAGCAATTGGTTTACATATCAGTAGTTAATTCCTTTTTAGTATTTGAGATACTATCATTTCTTTTATCTCTCAGCTAAAATATTTATCCAGAAAATTCCTTTATAAATAGTAGTCACTCCACTTCCACATCAATTTTAATGAATTTTAGTAAGACATTAAACACATCAAGCTATCTGGAATACCAGAAGAAGAAGGAGGAAGAACATAACACAGCAATGCATATATAACCAAAATAACTGTCCTCCAAAACCCACTATCATTAAACAGAATGAAACAAAACACAACAAAACAGAAATCCCCAACTTTTCATCATATGCCTTTGGAGATCTGGTACTGTAGTTATTAAACATGTGAGATTTATCTGAAGGTTTCCATTGGATATGCTGAGTTCATGTACCCTTCACTTTTAGATATCAGACATTGCCCCTTTTCCTGTGGTTTTACTGCCTGTGGTTTAGCAAAGGAGCTACCTGTGGTTTGCTGGCTGCTGGAATCATTGCTTAACCTGTAAGTGCTGTAAGTGTAGTTGTATTTGCCACCACTGGAGAAAGGCAAGAAGCTGTGTCAGGTCCCAGGGCTCGGCTGGGCTAGGTTTGTCAGGTGCCCCACAGTTAAGTGCCCATTGTCCAGCCTGTCTGAACTCCAGCTCTCTTCTTTCCCCCAGAGAAGGGGTGCAAGCAACCCTGTGCTACCCTCATAGCCCCACTTCCCAGGGACCAGGAGCCACATCCTCATCAGTATCTTGTGACAGGATCTGGCTGTGGTGGCAGATGAGCCTATGCCAACACCTTGCCTTCATTTCTGGCTCCTGGAGGGAGCCCCTAGGTAAGCCATTGCCCTCACCCCATTTCCTGGCTCTACTTGCCATGTGCCAGGAGTAAGAGGGTGAGGGCAGGACCCTGCCTGGACCAGAGTTGTAGTCCTAGCTCCTGTCTCCCATCCCAGCATGCTTGCTGTCAGTGTGAAGGAGGACATCACATGGAGCCAGGACTCACTGTGCTCAGTTGCCCTCACACCTTCTCCTCTGTAACAGTCAAGCTCTTATGAGGTCACCTAAGCATGGGTGTGCCTTTTACTGCTGAAATTTGAGGTAGTGTTCAAGTTCCAAACACACTGCCTGTGTATCTTGAGATGATAGATGCAGGATTTTGTGTCCATTTCTTATTTCACTCTGAAGAAGAAGTGGATCTGGCAGAAAAAAGTTGTAGTTATTGGTCTGACAGGAGTGTACCAGGAAGACAAGGGCACGGAGGAGGGTAGAGTGAAAGGCAATGTAACAAGGATGAGCCTGAAGAGCATTTTCACCTCTGTCAAAGCATAGGGTGGCCCTCTGTCTACACTGGATCAAGATTTCACTTTAGAGTAAAAGAGAAAATAAGAAATAGTGTGCACATAGTCAAAGGTGACAGCAAAATGTCAGCAAATAGGAACTGAAATAAAATCGTAGAACTGATCCTAATCTTGGTGTTTCGTAGTTTTGAAATGCCCAGCTTCACAAACTAGATGTTGGGTTTTGTCTAAACCTTTTGAACACAAATCAAAAAAAAAATCCAGGATAAATGTTAGGATTTCTTATCTTGAACATGGCAAGACAAAAAGTGAGGGAATGTATATACAGGAAGGACATGGAAGTGTTGGAGCAGGTCCAGAGGAGGCCACAAAGATGCTCAGAGGGCTGCAGTAGCTCTGCTCTGAGGACAGACTGAGAGAGTTGGGGCTCTGCAGCCTGGAGAAGAGAAGGCTTCCAGGAGACCTTAGAGTAGCCTTCCAGGATCTGAAGGGGGCCTACAGGAAGGCTGGGGAGGGACTATTGACAAGATCTTGCAATGCCAGGACAAGGGGCAATGGGTTTGAACTGGCAGAGGGGAGATTGAAAGTGGATGTTAGGAGGAAGTTGTTTGCAGTGAGGGTGGTGAGACACTGGCACAGGTTGTCCAGGGAGGCTGTGGCTGCTCCCTCCCTGGAGGTGTTCAAGGCCAGGTTGGAGGAGTCCTTGAGTGAGCTGTGCTAGTGGGAGGTGTCCCTGCCTACGGCAGGGGGTTGGAACTAGATAATCCTTGATGTCCCTTCCAACCTTACCATTCTATGATTCTATATATTGCCTCAGAACAGATTTCAGAACGATTTGTTTACATGACAGTTATAGGGACTTAGAAACATTGGAGGTTACTGAAATTGCATGCTGTGCCTAAGGACATCTCCATGTTGCACCACCAAGCTTTTTTAAAATATATCTAAAATAACATTAGTTCAGTATCCTGATACACAGTGCAGTGTACTGAAAATACTGCTGCTGGGCCCAGGCTACTGCAGATTTCAGTTTAAGGACTGTGATCAGTTGCTCTTAGGCAGTACTGTTCTGTCATGACTGTGTTTTCTCATCACCATGGTTACCTCTGCTCTACATGCTAAGATCTTCATTGTAGCAGATTATACCTTTTGTTTGTTTGTTTGTATGTTTTTCTGAATTAATTACAATGATACTGAATATATTTTGTACAGAAGAGTATCTTCAGTATTTTGTTCAGTGAGCATTATTTCATAGCAGGATTGGTCACACCACAGTTGTGTTGGAAGACGACTCATTTAGTGACTGGTCTGATGTGAGGAAGAGAAGAAACAAAGCTCTGATCAATCTGCACTGTTATACAGGGAAACTGAATTTTAGAATACTAGATAACAAAAACTTCCTTCAGATTTCTCTCAGATGTTGTGACTAACATAGTCCTAGATCACTAACCAAGGCTATATAAGCTTTATAGAGTCAAGAAAGTGAGCTATATTAGTATCCTCACTCAGGTGAATAGAGTATAAGAACTATTAAGGAACTAAGCTTCACTGACTGCTGTGTAAATAAAGTTAGTGACTCCCAAAGGAACTCAAGCAAATTAGAAACAAGAGTACAGAAGCATCCAAGATGTAATCTCCAAAAATACAGCTCAGCAATATTGAAGTGCTTTTGTTTTCAAAACCAATTCCAGAACTTTGTCACAAGTGTAACGGAATCAAGTGTTACACAGTTAGCTGCTCTGGGGTAGTGCAGGTAGCTCAAGTTTATTTTCATTAATAGATCTGTTTGCACCAAGTAGGAACATGACATCTCCATGTATTGAATCATAGAATTGTCAGTGTTGAAAGGGACCTCGAGGATCATCTACTTCCAATTTGCCACTAGATCAGGTTACCCAGAGTCCCATGCAGCCAAACTTCCAGGGATGAGGCTTCCACCTCCTCTTTGGGCAACCCATTCCAGTGTCTCACTACCTTTATGGTAAAGAACTTCTTCCCAATGTCTAATTTGAATACACCTTCCTCTAGCTTGGATCCAGTCCCCATAGTCCTATCACTACCTGACATCCTAGTAAGTCACTCGCCAGCTTTCTTGTAGGCCCCCTTCAAATACTGGAAGGCCACAATAAGGTCTTCTGGAGCCTTCTCTTCTCCAGACTGAACAACCCCAACTCTGTCTCCCTGGCCACACTTCTTGTGATGCAGCCCATGATACAGTTGGCTTTCTGGGCTGCAGGTGCACACTGGCAGCTCATATTGAGCTTCTCATCCACCAGCACCCCAAGTCCTTTTCTTCATGGCTGAGCTCAAACCAGTCACTGCCCAGTCTGTATTGGTGCCCCTACCCAGATGCAGGATCCTGCACTTGATCTTGTTGAACCTCATGAAGTTGGCATGGGCCCACATCTCCAGCCTGTCAAGGTCCCTCTGGATGGATCCCTTCCCTCCAGTGTGTCAGCTGCACCACATGGCTTGGTGCTGTTGGTGAACTTGCTGAGGGTGCACTCAGTGCCACTGTCATGTGCCTGAGGAAGACTGGTCCCAGTACTGATCCCTAAGGGACTCTTTTCACTGGCTTCCACTTAGACATGGATGTGTTGACAGCCACTCTTTCAGTGCAGCTGTCAAGCCAGTTCTTTTTCCACCTAGTGGTCCATCCAACAAACCCTTATTTTCCAGCCTGGAGATCAGCATGTCCTGTGGGACAGTGTCAGAGGCTTCACTCAGGTCCAGATGAATGATGTCAGCTGCTCTTCCTTCTCTACTGATATTGTGCCCTGGGCATAGAAGGCCACCAGGTTTGTCAGGCACGATTTGCCCTTGGTGAAGCTGTGTTGATTGTACCAAATCACCTCTTTGTTGTTGTTCTGCCTCAGCAGTGCCTCCAGGAGGATCTGCTCCATGATCTTACAGGGCACAGAAGTGAGACTGACTGGCCTGTAGCTCCCTGGATCCTTCTTCTCCTTTTCAAAAGTGAGGTTTATGTTTGCCCTAATGGGAATTGTGATTGTGATTTCTTTACTAAAATGGTTGGTTTAAAATTCTAAATATGCTGGGGTACCCTTGTCCTTGGTATTTTGTACATAGCACAATGTTCATCAAGATGACAAGAACGTTACTAGAATTAAGCTTTTCATATCTTCTCTGCCTTTACCTTTATCTGAAAAACCCCTGTGATTGTTTTCTTTACTTCTAACATAGCTGGCCACTGGTTTGGCAGACTTGGATTACATTTACTAATTTAAATCCATAGAGTGGATGAATCTTTAAAAGCCTCTATCAGCTCTTGACCCATATGATACTGTTACAAAATAGGTCTCAGACTGGTTATCTGTTCTAGTAAACATGAAACACAGACACAAAGATCAATTTGTGATACCTTCATTTAAGGAAGAATCACATATTTGTCAGTGCTAAGACAGAATATTCTGAGTTTGTTGGTTTTTTAAAGTATTTTAATAGAGAAATTGCTCCTTTGTAAGACTGACTGTGGAGCAAAGGTGAAATTCATTATCAAAATAAACATGTCCTGTATCCTTTTCCATTAAAAAAAATGCATTTAGATAGATACTATAGTGCATCAAGAGCAGTGTGGGCAGCAGGGCAAGGGAGGGGATTCTGCCCCTTTGCTCTGCTCTCCTCAGACACCACCTGCAGTCCTGGGTGCAGTTCTGGAGCCCCCAGCACAGCAAGGACATGGAAGTGTTGGTGCGGGCCCAGAGGAGGCCATGAAGATGCTCAGAGGGCTGCAGCAGCTCTGCTGTGAGGACAGACTGAGAGAGTTGGGGCTCTGCAGCCTGCAGAAGAGAAGGCTTCCAGGAGACCTTAGAGTAGCCTTCCAGGATCTGAAGGGGGCTACAGGAAGGCTGGGGAGGGACTATTGACAAAGTCTTGCAATGCCTGGACAAGGGGCAATGGGTTTGAAGTGGCAGAGGGGAGATTGAAACTGGATGTGAGGAGGAAGTTTTTTGCAGTGAGGGTGGTGAGACACTGGCACAGGTTGCACAGGAAAGTTGTGGCTGCTCCCTCCCTGGAGGTGTTCAAGGCCAGGTTGGAGGAGGCCTTGAGTGCCCTGTACTAGTGGGAGGTGTCCCTGCCTATGGCAGGGGGTTGGAACTGGATGACCTTTGAGGTCCCTTCCAACCTTACCACTCTATCATTCTATGATTCTATGAAATAGGTACGAATGGAATGAAGCTATATGGTTTATTATTTAGCATTTCAAAAGCCTTCCTTTTCAAGTAGAGGAAGACAGTGACTTGGCATTTTCCTGAAAGAAGTAGTCAGATGGGAACTGTCTTTGAAATTTGCAACATATTTGAATAGTCAAAAATAATTGAACTCCATTATAACATACAGTGCCTGCTGTGTGAGTCATTAGCATCCTCACAGTTCAAGTGTGTGCACTGATAAAATTATGATGAGCTGGCAAAAGGACCAACTCCATACAGCATTTAGACAAATAAGATTTGCACATTTAAAAGGCAAATTATCCTCTCAGTGTGTGTTCTGTAAATTTAGGATATTAATATTGATATATATTGAAAGGTAAATATATCTATAATGACAATTACATCTAAGATTCAAATTCATATAGGATATGAAACTGTAAAAGCATTCATGACTTTTTCCTTAGTTTTTCAGACTGTGAAATGAAGATCAATTTATTCTTATTCCTCTTTCAGAGGACTAAACAGAGTCCCAAAATGTCTTGTAGGGTTTTGGGGTTTTTTTTATTATTGTCTTTCTGTATCTGTAGGCCAAGTGTAAGGCCCTGCACCTGAGCAGGCACAATCCCAAGCACAAATCCAGGCTGGGTGAGAATGGCTGAGAGCAGCCTTGAGGAAAAGCACCTGGGGGTCTGGGGTGATGAAAAGCTCAACATGAGGCTGCAGTGTGAGTGCAACCCAGACAGCAACTGTGTGCTGGGCTGCAGCAAGAGCAGTGTGGGCAGCAGGGCAAGGGAGGGGATTCTTCTCCTTTACTCTGCTCTCCTCAGACCCACCTAGAGTCTAGATCCAATGCCCTGCCTTCCTGTAGGCCCCCTTTAGATACTGGAAGGCTGCTCTAAGGTCTCCTGAAAGCCTTCTCTTCTCCAGGCTGCAGAGCCTCAAGTCTTATAGCCTGTCCTCATAGCAGAGCTGCTGCTGCCCTCTGATCAAAGATATCTATATCTATATCTATCTATCTATATATAAATATGTTAACTATTAACACTGTTTAAGAAAGCAATTCTTTTTAATATCACAATCTTCGTATGTATTAGTGAGCTTTTGCTGAGGTAAGCAAGTGATCGATTAATATAATTGCTCAATCCTTAGCTCAGCTTTAAATAAGTAATAAATTCAGTTTTAAATTCCTGTTTGTACATAAATGCTTTTAACAAATGGTTCAGGCTCTTAATTAGAATATATTAAACAAGCAGCAGCAATTGTGAAGCAATTATCAGTGCACACTCCTTAAGTGTGTAGTTGTTTATCTTTTAACCTTACTGATGTGTAGCATTCTTTTCATTATAATAATGGTATTACTAAAATTATAATCTTCATGAATACATTCTGGAAAATACAGCAGTGGAGCACTAACAAGAATGCTATTACCTGTTTACAACATCTTAGGTTAGCTAAGTGAGTCTTTCTTAAAGCATATACCCAAGTGATGATTGGTCATCTTCTAGTGGAAAAGGTCTTTGTGGGCAATGTTTCTCCATTCTCACTTTCCTTAGATCCTTTTATGCTTTATAAGGTGTTGTATTTGAATCATCCAAGGACCTACATTTACAGTGTAGGTATTTTAGATTTGCTTTTGTTCCCATGTGAATGTTGAGCTTTTTCCTGGGTGTTTCCTGGGTGTACATGTACATAATGAACAATTAAGAGTCATTAAAGTTTGAAGCTGTAAGAATGCAAACAAGTACAAGTCAATAGATGTGTTGATTTGAAATAGATTCAGGTTACAGGGTGATTGGAAGAGGTTTCCGAAGACCATTCAGTCCTGTGCTGTTTTGAGGCTAATTGGAGTATTTTAATAAAAAGAATTAGATTATAGGCTGTGAAAAGCAAACACTGGTGATGTTTGCTACACTCATAGGCTTGCTGAGATGGATAAGAACAAGGACAGAAATATAGATAAGACACACACACACACACACACACACACACACACACACAGAGAATCTCATCTCCATCTCCCTGGGAGCTTCTGGCCTTTCTGCTGTGTAACCTAACTAACCACTTTGCTTCTAACCCCCGATCCTCCAAACTCACCTTGCACATAAGGCAGACCCTGGGGTAAGGCAGAGGGGTGGAAAGAAGGTGAAATGGTAATTGGGAGCCCCTCCTGGGGACTCTGATTTCTGGGAGGGGGATTGTGTTTATTACCTTTAACTTGTCTATGTCTGTAACTATTCCTGTCTGTTGTGTCTATCTCTGCTTGTACATTGTGCTGAGCTGTAAATAGAGCTTCAGCCCTTAACTTCCAGCTGTCTGAGTCTAGTCTGGGGGATTTTATATATTGTGGGGGGAGGGAACTCCCAGCTCATCACAAGTTCAGCCTTCTTCCTGATGTTGGGATATTACTAATACTACAACATGGGATCCTCTTCCAGAATTACACTATGAAACCCACTACAGATGTTTTTCCTAATTCCTAGTCTGAACCTCTCCAGCTCCAACTTGTGGTTCTTTCTCCCTGTTGCCATATTATTTTTCCCTGTGGGAAAGAGTTTGTATCCATCTTCTTTGCAATGCCAGTAGCAGTAGACTGTTAATAGACCCTTTAGCTAAGACCTGCTTTCTCTGGAGGACATGTGCTGAATCCCTCTGGAAATTCCAATGGTCTTCTGAAGGACCCATGTTAGTATACTATTTTTTAAATTTTTTTTTCTCTTCACTTTTTGCTTATTCCATCATTCATCTTTAGATCTCACTCAATAGCAAATCTATTTTGTGTTCTAATCTAAACCTGTCATGAGCAATTGAAATTAAAATGTTTTATTTAATGTGGGGTTTTTTGGTGCTAGATCCAGCTGAACCATTGCCATATATAACCCACACACTGCTAAGAAGAATTTCCTTTGCTATAAAGAGAACATAATGAATTAACAAGTTACAGGTCTGTGTCTCAGTGTAGGGACAGATGATCTCTTGATGTATTCCCTAACCTAGAATTTTTTTGATTTTGTGAGATACTTGGAACTAAAACTACAGAAAGAGACTTGTTTGAATTTGCTAGGACTGTGCTGTTATCTGTCTTGCAGTGAAAAAAAAAATAACATTACAAAACTAATTAGTGTTACCATTAATTAGGTCCTGCAAAAGGTCCTGCACCTTGGGTAGGCACAATCCCAAGCACAACTCCAGGCTGGGTGGGGAATGGCTGAGAGCAGCCCTGAGGAAAAGGACCTGGGGGTCTGGGGTGATGAAAAGCTCAACATGAGCCTGCAGTGTGAGTGCAGCCCAGACAGCAACTGTGTGCTGGGCTGCAGCAAGAGCAGTGTGGGCAGCAGGGCAAGGGAGGGGATTCTGCCCCTTTGCTCTGCTCTCCTCAGACCCCACCTGGAGTCCTGTGTGCAGTTCTGGAGCCCCCAGTACAGGAAGGACATGGAACTGTTGGAGCGGGTCCAGAGGAGGCCACAAAGATGCTGAGAGGGCTGCAGCAGCTCTGCTGTGAGGACAGGCTGAGAGAGTTGGGGTTCTGCAGCCTGCAGAAGAGAAGGCT
>VWZE01004763.1:133976-145719 GCA_013396675.1 Eubucco bourcierii | reverse complement strand
GTCCCTGCCTATGGCAGGGGCTTGGAACTGGATGATCCTTGAGGTCCCTTCCAACCTTACCATTCTATGATTCTATGATTTGATCTTTCCCCCTATTTTTAGTTCCTAATTTTTCTACTGTAGATATATTTGTATTCAGTATGTGCAATCACTATGATTACATTGCTATTAGATACATTGTGAGTAATTGTAGTAACAGTCTTTTCTCCTTAATATTATTTATAATTCTCTTACCTGCCATTGGGGTGAGAGGAGTGTTATTACTGCTGACATATTTATAGTTTTGACTTCCTATCAAAATAAAAAATGGATAAGACACTAGGGCATCAATTACTTACTACAGACTGGGCTAAATATCCCATAAAATATGCACAGATTTGAGTTTTAAGACAAAACCAACAGACACACTGCAGCATCTGAGTATGTGAAAAGGCATTATTTTTTTTCAATAATAAGGACTTAAATCTCACTCATGTGAGCACCTGTTCTGGCTGTTGTTTCCAGTTTAATGAGTTTAGGGAGGTTTATATCTCTGAACTTAGAGTAGCTCTATCATTTTGACATTTAATTTTGTTTGTCTTTTATAAATGTCTTATAAAAAAAGAATCATTTAGCATCTGTTATGTTATCTACTAACATCTGTCTCTGTTAGCCATTGTTAAATACAAACACAATACATTAAAATTCATTTGTTGTGGGTTATTTTTTTTTCTCCTAAATCACAAATTGATTTAATTATTGATGCAAAGTTCTTACCATAAAAAATGTTCAGTGGAGATTTAATGAGTTCTCACTTCTAGACTGGATTTACCAAGGGATATGTCTTTTCCTTCCACTGATGTGAGGGAATATCTAATGACTTGGGTTTTGCTTTGCTCATGCCTATAGAAAACCCTTCTTTGTTTGCTTCCCGACGTTTCCATATAACCGTGCCAGTAAATTAAAAACATAATAGGTACAATGATGCATTATTATAAATTTAAAAAAGCCAACAGGGGTGGTGGGTGGTGGGGAGGAGAGGAAGTATAGCAACCTTTTGAAGAAATGATGAGGAATATTTAGAATAACTGAGTAAAGTGAGCATAAATGCTGTCCTAGTGCGACGTAAAAGGATATAAAGCTGTACAAATGCATTCTGCCTAAGTAACATTAGTATTAAATAGTTACACATATGCATAAGCATGCTGGATTTGTAAGTAAAATAGTTGACATTGTGAAAATTAAAGCTGAGGACAGTGAAATTTGTGGGAATAAAATTTCTGTTTAGCTGACTGAACATAATGATACTCATAGACTTATTTTTATCCACTTGCTGCTGGCAGAATGCTGGTGGAAATACGTCATCACTGATGACACTAGAAGCATAGAATCATAGAAGGGTAAGGTTGGAAGGGAACTCAGGGATCATCTAGTTCCAATCCCCTGCCATAAGCAGGGACACCTCCCACTAGTACATGTCACTCAAGGCCTCATTCAACCTACCTTGAACACCTCCAGGGAGGTTGTGGAGCACAGAAGCACAGATCACATTCCATCCTTCTGTGCTCCACAACCTCCCTGGGCAACCTGTGCCAGTGTCTCACCACCCTCACTGCAAAAAACTTCTTCCTAACATCCAGTTTCAATCTCCCCTCTGCCAGTTCAAACCCATTGCCCCTTGTCCTGGCATTGCAAGACCTTGTCAATAGTCCCTCCCCAACCTTCCTGCAGCCCCCTTCAGATCCTGGAAGGCTACTCTAAGGTCTCCTGGAAACCTTCTCTTCTCCAGGCTGAAGAACATCTAAAAGAGTGTTCAGATCCACAGCAATGCAAATTCTTGTCAAAAAGACTACATGTATTGTAAAATGTTCTTCTCTAGCTAGCCTTTAGGCCCACTGTTTGCTTGTGTGTGCATTGGTTTTTGGGGGATTTCTTTTGTTTGTTGTTGTTATTGTTGGGTTTTTTAAAATAAAACAGCACTTCACACAATCACAGGATCACACAATGCTAGGGGTTGGAAGGTGTCTGGATCCAGAAGCCTGTAAGGACATGTGGTTCTTTTGAACACTCCTGTGAGTGAAATTAAGACACAAATGAGGTAATATATCAAAGTAAGATTATTTATTATGAATTTATTTGCATTTAATACTTTATTATGTATTGAGTATGTCTGAACTGGAGTTAATTCTCTCCAGAGAATATTTCTAGTGCTGTGTTTTGCAATGCTGTAGCTTGGTGCTGATAACACATCTGTGTTTGGGCTACTGCCCTACCAAACACTAAGGCTGTGCTTTACCAACATCGCTCCACCCCAGGAGTACCCTGAAGAATGGGCAAGATTTTAGGAGGGGACACAGCTGGGCCAGCTGACCCAAACTGACCAAAAGGGTACTCCATGCCATATGATATCAAGTCATATATATAAGCTAAGTGAAAAAAGTGGGGGGATGTTCACCAGTGGCATCTGTCCTCCAGGGCAACCTCTATGTGCATTAGCCCTGCCTCCTGAGGACTGACCAAAACACCATCTGGCTTGATGGGAAGTGGACAATAACATCTTTGTTTGCTTTTGCTCCACATTATAAAATTGCTTCTATCTCATTGTGGACCTTATGTTATATTTTATCCCTCTCCCCTGTCCATCTGAGAAGGGGAGTGATAGAACAGCTTTGGTGGGCATTTTGCCCCCAGCCAGGGCCAAACCATCACAGAAACACAACAGAGAAGGCAAAGAAAAGGAGGAGAGGAAGAGAGATGGATAGAGAATTACCACCCTAGGGTTCTTCTTCAGTGGGGTGGGGGGACCCACAGAAGGGGCCTCTGGAGATCATCAAGTCCAACTGCCCTGCTAAAGTATTTACACCTTGACCAGCTTGCACAGGAATGCATCCAGATGGGTTTTGAAAGTCTTCAGAGAATGACACTCCACCACCTCTTTGGGCAGCCTGTTCCAGTGTTCCAATACACTCAAAGTAAAGATTTTTTTCCTTATGTTTGGGGGGAACTTTCCCTTGTCTGATCACTGAACACTACTGCAAAGGGTTCTTCTTGAGCCCTGATGTTTATAAGCATGGAGAAGATCCTTCTCAGTTTTCTCTTCTCCACTGGTCTCTTGGCCTCTCCTTGTAACAGAGATGTATAATAATTTTTGTAGCCCTTCTTGAACTCTTTCCAACCGAGGAGCCCAGAACTAGACACAGAGCTCGAGATGTGACCTCACTAGGCTTCTCCCAGGAGAAGAACTGCTCTAGACCTGCTGGCCACACTTCTTAACGCAGCAAGGCTGTCATTGACCCTCGTGGCCACAAGAGCACACTGCCAGCTCATAACTTATTGCCGACCTGGACTCCAACGTCCTTCTCCTTGAAGCTGTTTTCCGTCATGTGAACCCCCAACCTATACTGATGCCAGGTGCAGGACTCCATATTTAGTGACAAACGAGACACATATGCTACAATCTAATACTTAATGTCAGTTTCATATGAGTTTCTGAAGAAACTTCCTAAGGAAGGAACTTTGCAGTGAAGGTGGTGAGACACTGGCACAGGTTGCCCAGGGAGGTTGTGGCTGCTCCCTCCCTGGAGGTGTTGAAGGCCAGGTTGGAGGAGGCCTTGAGTGAGCTGTACTAGTGGGAGGTGTCCCTGCCTATGGCAGGGGGTTGGAACTAGATGATTTTTGAGGTCCCTTCCAACTTTACCATTCTATAATTCTATGATTCTATGATTATGTAGCTTGTGTGAGCAAATGGTCAGAAATGACTGAAAGTTATCAGTTTTGTGTCTCCCTGGGAAGTTACATCATGTATATAAGTGGCTGGTGATTTGCCATGGTCTCTGGTTGATTTTTCTTTTTGTTCACATAAAGATCACTTTGTGAGAGTAGCACACTAAGAACAAGTAGATTTAGACATTTTAGCAGTTAATGTAACATCAATCATTTTATATCAGACTGGTCAGGGTTGGAGCCATGTTAATCACAGTGACATGGGAATTCTAAAAGAAAACCCTATCTGCTGCAGCTAAAAGCCTCCAGCATTGCTATATTTCATTCTTATCTAATGTCTCTCTTGGAATAACCAAAGAAATGCCAATTGTCATAATGGTTTCTGTTATATAGGTACCTGTAACACAGCTACTGAGCACTGTGATTTTCTATCAACTTCATATCATTCATCAAATAGCCTACAAATTATAATAACTTGCAGTTTCTCCCTACTGGTATTGGACTTTAACAGACTGTTCAGACATTGATCCATCATAGGCACCCTGTCCTTTCTGCTTAATTCCTTCTATTCTGATTGGGTCATCAATCAGTACTCTTCTGAACTTAACTCATGAACAGCAGTGTTTCATTTCTCAAACCTTCAATTCATATCACAAACCTTATGGGAAAACATCCAATTCATGAGAGTATGTAATCTTTATGTAGGACTTTCATGTCTTACCATGTCTGAATGGGACTGGACTGGATAATTAACGTTATAGGAAAAACTTGTGAACATTATAAGTTTTAAATATAGATAAAAGGAAGAAGTTAGAGTGAAGGAAGCAAATACTTATCCTAAATAAAATGGAATATCCCTGCGCCATTTCCTCTCCTGTTTCCACTGAAAATTTGAAATACTGACACCACAGTGACAAGAATGAGGGAAGCAGTAAACACTCTTTCTGGTCATGTAATTCTTTTAATACACACTTAACATGAAATCAGCAATTCAGATAGAGGTTTACAAACATATATATGTAACTGATGTTTGTTGTGGTTTGGGAGTTCTCCCCTCCCCAGATTCACCAGACTAACTTCAGAAGCTGCTTTCACTCCTTCATTGGCTGCTAGTATTTCTTTCTCTGTTGGAATGTAAGTTGCCTCTGAACCTCTGTAGCTACAACCCCAGAAACCAAGTGGGCTTGGGACCTGTTCAAACTGGTCTGGACATTAAAAACATTCTGTATATGCTACCAGTAACAATGGTCCAACTTGGAGAGCAGAGAGCAGAGAGGCCCAAGTTGGGGGTGTGGGAATGGTGGAGACCTCCCCTCGTGCAGCAGGGGTTAACAGCTTAGCACTGGTCCAGTAAGGCTGCAGCTGTGGGCAGAACTCCCTCCCCACAACCCTGAACAACATTGTTGTTTTGTCATCCACAGATGCTATTCCAAAAGCCCATTTGTGACCTTTAGGATCTTTGAAACAACCTTGTCTCAAAAAGTCAATTCCCAGAATGCAAGGCGCATCAGGACCAGTTACAATAGTGTGTTTCTTCCACTCTTTACCAGTTAAACTTATCTCAGCCTGCACCTTGGTTAACTCTTGAGATCCACCAGTGATTCCTGAAATGGTTATTGACTCTGTCCCTTTGCAATTGGATGGCAATAGAGTACACTGAGCACCTGTGTCAACTAAAGCCCTGTATTGCCCAACTTTTGAACTGCCAGGCCACCTAATGAATACATTCCAATAGATTCGGTTCTCTCCAATATCCCTTTCCTCCTCCTGGCTGGAGGCAGGGCACCCCTAATGCTGAACATGGCATGTGGGGTGTACACAATGATTGGTGTTGTGAGAGAAGTTGCAATTATTGGAATAATTGCAGTTGCTCTGGGGAGCTGAAGAAGTGACAGCTACCTTCCTGGCATTGCTGCCTCTGTTTCTGCCACTCTGCAGTTCCCTGACTCTCTTCAAAAGAACTGAAGTAGGTTGACCATCCCACTTGTTCATGTTCTCACCAAACTGGTCACGCAGGATTATCCAAAGTGACCCATGTGATTGCTGGTGTCTAGGTGGAATTTGTCTCCTGGGCTGGAATCGCCTTGCAGGAGGTGGGCATCTGTTCCTGACAGCAGAAACATTCACCCATTCAGATGATGAAGGGATGGTATCCTTTGCCAATTTGGACATGGAGGTTTTAAATTCCTCCCTCAGTTCTTTCATGGTATCTTTTATCTCTGTACTCAGAGTTTTTAGGCAGAAACTAGGGTAGAGTGCAGTAAACTGTCCTCTCTCTGCCTCATTTGGTCGTTCACCAAGAGTGAGAGACCTTCCATTATCATTCTTTTCTAGGAATCTGCTAGCCAAGCTGTTAGCATAGGATGAAGGAGCAAGCTTAATAAGCTTCTTTGTGAGACCTCTTCCTAGAGGAATGTCATCAGGCTCATGTGTGCCATGATCTCCATACAGCACTTCCTTCACAGCAAACTCTTTCAGAAGTTTAATTCCCTGCTCAGTTGTGGTGCCCTTCCTAGGTGCCCATGGTAAGTCATCTCAGAAGGGTATCTCATTACCACAGCTAACAGGAGGCATGTCCACATGGTAACCCTACTGAGAGGGCTTGCCGGGTATTTGTCCATTCCACTCTCTTTCGTGAGTGGCCCTAGCTGCTTTGCAGGCTTGTCTCCTACCTGTAAGAAACTGGCATCTATAGCACAGCATAGAATCATAGAATCCTAGAATGGTAAGGTTGGGAGGGACCTCAAGGATCATCTAGTTCCAACCCTCTGCCATAGGCAGGGACATCTCCCACTAGTACAGGTCACTCAAGGCCTCGTCCAACCTGCCCTTGAACACCTCCAGGGAGGGAGCAGCCACAACCTCCCTGGGCAACCTGTGCCAGTGTCTCACCACCCTCACTGCAAACAACTTCCTCCTAACATCCAGTCTAAATCTGCCCTCTGCCAGTTTAAACCCATTGCACCCCCATTGCTGCATCTCCCTAAGCAGCTTAGGATTTGCTCTCCTGTTTGCCTTGAATATTCCAAACACAAATGTTTGATTCCTTAACTGAATGATTTGTGCACGTTATAATTATTCTTTGCTAATGTCTTCCTATGACATGAAAAGTCAAACTATGTCAGAGGTCAATATCCCTCATCCTTGTTTCTGTTAAAAGAGTGACAGCTGAGGAAAAAATAAACTGACGGTGACCATCGTTGCATCAATAATTGAATAACTCAATTTGGCAAGTACAAGTGAGCTTTGACCATGCTATCATTTTATTGCCATGTCCCTAAATGCTATTCTAGATTTGTTTCCTGACAGCCTGCTATTTTTCATGATGTCTGCTTCAAGGTAACCATTTCTGTGCTTCTCTGATGATTTTTAATTTGTGACCTAGTTCTTCTTCAGGTAGGATTACATAAATGTCATTTATGTCCCATAGTTGACTATTATTAGGATTATATATACAGGTGGGTGTTTTTTTTTTTTTTAATTTTCAGTTTTTAAATAGTATATTACATACAGTTTTTTTAATTTTTCAGCTTTTAAAATACTATCTTACCACTTCTGCCTGGTTCTAGAGCATGCCTTTTGTTGTAAAAAAAGTGATTTCACTACTGATTTGCATAACATGAGGCTCTTTCTTGAGACTTCACTTATATACTTTGTCTATGAATAGTTACTACAGCTTCTGCTTCAGAGTAGCTTCAAGAACCTCTTATGCTTCTGTGACAGAAAATACCTGTAGTATAAACTGTGCCTCCTTCTGGATACAAGAGTTATAAAATGCCTAAAGCAGATCAGCCACAAACATGTGTTTTCCTGTTCTGTTCAAAGACCTTTGCAAAGAGCAAAGTGAACTTCTACCTGAACATACAGATAAAACCCATTCTATGGATGCTTTCATCAAAAATGCACTCTTTATATGCCTTTGTTTGTATGTGTAGGACCTATGCCGAAAGATAATTGGGATTTAGTTTCTAAAAAGGAAGCTGCTCTGTTTCAGATCTCTACAGGGACATGGTAATCTAATAACCATCAAGAATATTACAGTGAGGGTGGTGAGACACTGGCACAGGTTGCCCAGGGAGGTTGTGGCTGCTCCCTCCCTGGAGGTGTTCAAGGCCAGGTTGGAGGAGGCCTTGTGTGAGCTGTGCTAGTGGGAGGTGTCCTATGGCAGGGGGTTGAAACTAGATGATCCTTGAGGTCCATTCCAACCCTACCATTCTATGATTCTATGATTCTATAATATCTTAAATAAGCTCAAGCTCAAATATGGAAAGAGGTTTCAGAAACAAATCTCCATGTATCTGTAGTTGGTGGACTAATAGTTTCCCAAGAGTAGACTGTAGATGAAGGTTTTTTCATCAAACTCCAACTGTGATGATTACAAATAGTATGGAAGTTCTCCTGCCTGCCTGATCCTGGTTTTCAGTTGTACTACTCCTTCTGATAAACCTTGTCTTGCCTGTGGTGCTAGACCATCACAGCCACAATAACACTAACCTAGATTATTGCAATGTAATCTGTAACACAAGTACCTGTACCCAAGCCTTTTGTGTATCTTCTTTCACTTCTTTTTGTATTTGATACAAATCATACTTCACTTCTGAGGAGTGATTTGCTCTTACTTCTGTCAGTGGATATTAAATGGAGGAGTCTCATTCATTCTAAATTTTACTGTTAGTAGGAAAACGTGATGATGGTGAGGACATTTTCAGTTCTTTGGTGTGTGTTGTGACCTTCCTTTTATCATAGAATCATAGAATGGTAAGGTTGGAAGGGACCTCAAAGATCATCTAGTTCCAACCCCCTGCCATAGGCAGGGACACCTCCCACTAGCACAGGTCACTCAAGGCCTCCTCCAACCTGACCTTGAACACCTCCAGGGAGGGAGCAGCCACAACCTCCCTGGGCAACCTGTGCCAGTGTCTCATCTCCCTCACTGGAAAGAACTTCCTCCTAACATCCTGTTTCAGTCTCCCCTGGACCAGTTCAAACCCATTGCCCCTTGTCCTGGCATTGCAAGCCCTTGTCAATAGTCCTTCCCCAGCCTTCCTGTAGCCCCCTTCAGATCCTGGAAGGCTACTCTAAGGTCTCCTGGAAGCCTTCTCTTCTCCAGGCTGCAGAACCTCAAGTCTCTCAGTCGTCTTTATAGCAGAGCTGCTGCAGCCCTCTGAGCATCTTTGTGGCCCCCCTCTGGGCCTGCTCCAGCAGTTCCATGTCCTTCCTTATGTTTAGGATGTATTGCTCTAGGCACATTGAGTTTAATTTTATATATTGAAATACTTTGTGACTATAGAAAGGACAAATGGACTGACTTCCCCTTACCTGCTGATGATTCCATGTGTATGCTTCAGCCACGTTATTTCCTTGACATGCAGCTTTTGTGTTAGAATTCTCATTGTTATACGACAGCAGCATGGCCCAGAACTGAGCAGTTCCTCCTCTCAAAGCGTGACATTTTTAAGGAATACTCTTATATTCTGCTTCTTAACACTTTTACCAAATCCTTGGTGTGTTAGTATATGCCTCCTACATTTAGCAGCTTAAAATAACTTCAGTGAAAGGCTTACTGAGGATTAGAGAGCAATTAGGCCATTAATGCTCCATTCTTTCATCGCTACAAAGAATTAAAAAATATGCTCAGAGAATTTTCAGGATTAGCAGTCTTTCGTTTAGCTGAAATAAAACCACTGAGAAATAATACTTTCAATTAAAAGAGAGAGGTAGCCATTTCATTCTAAACTCTTTCCTCACTAAAAATTTTTGTATGTGAACTTCAGTTCATTTTCTTACTGAATCATACAATCATTCATGTTAGAAAAGACCTCAAAGGTCATAGACTCCAGCTGTTAATGTAACATAGCCAAGCCTGATGATAGATCATGTGCCTAAGCATCACATCTACATGCATTTTATGTTGGGCCATCAAGGGTTGTCAACAGTTTCTCTGGGAAGCCTGCTCCAGTGCTTCTAATGAAAAGTTTTTCCTAATACTGAATAAAAACCTCCCTTGGTGCAACTTGAGGCCATTGCCTCTTCTATCATTTGTTACCTGGGAGAAGGGACTGACACCCAGCTCACTACAACCTCCTTTCAGGTAGTTTTAGAGTGTGAGGAGGTCTCCCCTGAGCCTTTTTCTCCAGGTTAAACAACCCCAGTTCCCTTATCTGACCCTCATAAGACTTGTGTTGTAGATGCTTCACCAGCTTCGTTGCGCTTGAGGAGATCCACCCACGGGTCCTGAGGGCACTGGCAGATGAAGTTGCCAAACCACTGTGCATTATATTTGAAAGGTGATGGCAGAGTGGTGAAGTTCCTGCTGACTGGAGGAGGGCAAGCATAACACCCATCTTCAAGAAGGGTAAAAAGAATGACCCTGGGAACTACAGAGCAGTCAGCCTCACCTCTGTGCCTGACAAGATCATGGAGCAGATCCTGCTGAAAGCTCTGCTAAGGCAAATGGAAAACAAAGCAGAGGTGATTGGTGGGAACCAGCAATGGCTGCACCAAGGGCAGATCTTGCCTGACAAATTCAGTGGCTTTTTATGATGAAGTCACAGCGACAGTGGACAAGGGAAGGGCAGCTGATGGCATCTACCTGGGTTGGAACTAGATGATCCTTGAGGTCCCTTCCAACCTTAACATTCTATGATTCTATGATTCTATGAACTGATGGCATCTACCTGGGTTGGAACTAGATGATCCTTGAGGTCCCTTCCAACCTTAACATTCTATGATTCTATGATTCTATGAACTGATGGCATCTACCTGGGTTGGAACTAGATAATCCTTGAGGTCCCTTCCAAACTTAGCAATCTATGATTCTATGATTTATCTTTTCAAAGGAGTCATGCTAAATGATATCTCTATCTCATTTGTACTAGGGAAATAAAGGTGTTTTATCAGTCTTCTCTTCTTGTATACATGAATAGACTCTATCAAATGTTTGTGGGTTGCAACAGCAGTTAGCTAATGCAATGACAGTGTACAGTTCTGGACCTGAAGCATCTAATGTCTGCCATGAGCATCACTAGGAGCAGAGTGTCCTTTCTTTGCATTGAACTTCTTCGTTTGGTTAGTAGCATTTTTATAGCAGTAGGTAACCAAATCCCCAAGTCATGGAAGGATCTAGGAGTGGTCTGGCCAATTTAACTGGCAGTGCCCTGTTAATTACCCAATTACTAGTGTATAACACAAGTTCTTATTGTTTCTAGAACCTGGCAGTATAATTACTCATTCCTTAATCCAGTGTTTGTATTTCAGTGTGACATTAAGACTGCATTACATTTTATGTTTGTGTTTTGTGTTTGGAAGCCTATTTATGTTTGGAGAGGCAGGAGTAGTTGGATTTTCGTTGCTTTTGCTTTTGTTTTTTTAAATTTTATTTAATACCTCACATAGGAAAGACACATATTTGAAAGTCTGTTGTGCAGTATTTTTAATTATTTCAAGCTTTCTTTTTACTAAATCTAGAAAGGAATTAAAAATTTTACATCTTTGACAGCTGAACCTTTGTAGTATTTTGAGTACTTCCAAAAAGAAATGTGTGCTCTGGGACTGCTTAGAGGCTTCAGCTGAGACGTGTTTGATTCTGGCCTCCCATTGCTACCTAGCACTGAAAAGACTTGTAAGCAGTCACATTAAATGAAGCAAAACAAGGGCAACTGTGAGGCAATCCAACCACACAGCTTAGGGTGACTGTTGAACTGGAATTTATTTATTTAACTACATAACTGTCAGGAGTCTTTACATGAATGCTGGCCTAGAGCCGACTTGGGTACGTGGTTGACTCAAGTCACAGATTTATGTAGCCCCAGGGCTCCTAATGATGGGAACTGGGAGGTTCTTTTTCTCTCCTTCCTTCCTTCCTTCTGAGTTCCAAGTTCCGAGTTCCTTACGAATTCCTTCTGAATTCCTTCCTTCCTTCTGAATTCCTTCCAAATTCCTTCCTTCCAAATTCTTCCTTCCTTCTGAATTCCTTCCGAATTCTTTCCTTCCAAATTCCTTCCTTCCAAATTCCTTCCTTCCTTCTGAATTCCTTCCTTCC
>VWZE01004763.1:105509-133780 GCA_013396675.1 Eubucco bourcierii | reverse complement strand
AGCTTTAATCAGTTAATTTGGTGGTGTAAGACAAGTGCATAAAAGAAAAGCTGGAAGGGTCTTCTCTGATTTTCATCATGCTATTTTCTTAATCAATTCAGAAAGAAGATCAATGGCCTGATGATTTGGTGTTTTCTCCTCACAGATGGCACCATTATTTCCCATTTGAAAAACTTTCCCTACATTATTTGTGCCTGTAGACACTCCTGTCACTTTCACTACATAGGATGTATTACTGTGATCATTCTAGCCATATTTTTCACTCTCTTGTAGTTTGTTATGAAAAGATAGAACTGACTACAGGAGATGCAAGTAGAGGGAATTTGCCTTGTGTGAGAAACTCTTTCCTTTCCAACTAAATATTCAGTTGCTTTTCAAGGCCTGACAGAACATTCTCACGTATGATATGCACATAGAACATAGATACATAATTAATTTCAATGAGATGAGCTGAGAATTAAACAGTGTACATAACCATATATTTATATAGCTTCATAACAGAGCACATAACTGCAAGAAGACCCTGTCTGGAGGACTGTGCAGTAGATTTAGTACATGCAGTAAATTCACATTCACCAAACTAACCATCAGTTCAGCTAACAAAAATTCGCCTTATAAGATACTTGGAAAGAAAATGCTTAATTAGAGAAACTTTGGAGAGAATCTTTTCACTTTCCCAATGCTATTTGTATTTCTCAGATTTACTTATTCCTTTTCTTTCACTAAAGCTTAGTTTGTGCTTCCATAATTCATGAAGTTATCTGTAATTGTCTGATTAGTGTAAATACAGGCAATCACATTTATAAGAGATGATTACAACATGCAATGCAATAATTGCAAAGAGTAATGTAGAGAAATATCTATTACACTTCCTAAATGTGAATATTCAGAAGCTAGTATTTAAAGCTGTCTTTCACAGTTATTTAAAAGTCAACAGCAGATGGGCTGGAGAGGGTCAAGCAGACTGTGGTATAACAAAGCTGAAATCATACATAGAAATTCATCACTTTTCTTAAGTGCGGGTCACTTTTCATTGCTTGACAGGGACTCCAGTCTAAAACTGGGTATACACTCAGACTTTATTACCAAAGTTAGCTTGCTGCCTTAGCTCTAAAGCCTGCCTTCCCACTTAGACATCTGAGAAATTGTATAGCAGCCCCACAGTCTCCAGGACTCTAAAGCAGAGATCACAGATGATCTCAAGTCCAGATAGGTACTTTTGTCTCAGAGTAAGTGTTAAGATGCCCATGGTCCTGTGCTGCAGAGAGGGTATTTCTTTCCTCAGGATCTTCTCCAGGTCTTGTTCTTCAGAACTCAGGATCTGGAAGAAGGCTTTCATTTCCTCATCTGCTGTCTTTTTCTGTCCTAGAAGTTTCAGATCTTCAGGCTATGTCCAATTTAGCTGAAAATATCACTTCCAGAATGTAAGAGGTTCATGTGTCAGTTTTTACTGGGAGCAACACAGATAGAAAGCAGCTCAACAGAAAAGGATCTGGGCATGCTGGTGGACATCAGGTTGAGCATGAGCCAGCAATGTGCTCTGACCACAAAGAAGGCCAATGGCATCCTGGGTTGTGTTTGACAAAGCATTGCCAGCAGGTGGAAGGAGGTGATTCTTCCCATCCACTCAGTAATGGTGAGGCCGCACACCTGCAGTGGTGTGTCCAGCTCTGCGTTCTCACTACAAGAGAGACATGGACATGCTGGCAACAGTCCAGCAATGGGCTGTTGAGAGGATGAAGGGACTAGAGGATCTCACTTGTGAGGAAAGACTGAAAATGCTCTGCTTAGAGAAGAGAAGGCTTGGGGGTGGGAGAAAGGGTTAGTCTTATCAATGTATATAAACACCTGAAGAGAGAGTGCAAAGAGAACACGTTCAGGCTCGTTTCAGTGGCACTCAGTGACAAGAGGCAAACTGAAGTGTAGGAGTTTCCATCTGAACATCACAAACCAATCTTACACTGTGAAAGTGACTGAGCACTGACAGACTGCTGAGAAGACTGTGGATTCTTCCTTCTGAGAACTCTTCAGAAGCTTTCAAATATGGTCCTGGACAAGTGTCTGTAGCTAGTCCTGCTTCAGCAAGGATCTTATATCAAATGACTTCCAGGGGCTCCTTGCAAGCACAAACATGTTGTGATTGCGTGAAAACCCCACGGACACAGGTGATCAGTAACTATGTAAGCCAGGTTTCCTCCTCAGGAACAGTTAACATAGCTGCATTCAGGCAGAGTGAGTTTTCACAGGTCAAATCTTACCTCAAAGGAAATCAGTGGAAAAGTGATTTGTATTTTATTGATGCCAGGACTTTAACAATTGCATTGATATACAAACAGGTTGTGTGAAGTTTTGACGTATAAAGTGACTATGCCAGCTTTGTATGTCCCTTTATAATCCTCACAAAGACAGCTGGAGAAGCTACAACAAATGGTATATTTCCATGTAATTAGATTATTTTTTACTTCCTTAACAGTACTGCGATATTAATGTGAGTTCTGTACTTGTGCAATACATAAATGACTTTTATGATGCTTTTAAAAAAGTTATTTAAAGCCTGATTTACATAGCATCATAGAATCATAGAATGGTAAGGTTGGAAGGGACCTCAATGATTATCTAGTTCCAACCCCCTGCCATAGGCAGGGACAGCTCCCACTAGCACAGCTCACTCAAGGCCTCCTCCAACCTGGTCTTGAACCCCTCCAGAGAGGGAGCAGCCACAACCTCCCTGGGCAACCTGTGCCAGTGTCTCACCACCCTCACTGCAAACAACTTCCTCCTAACATCCAGTTTCAATCTCCCCTCTGCCAGTTCAAACCCATTGCCCCTTGTCCTGTCATTGCAAGACCTTGTCAATAATCCTTCCCCAGCCTTCCTGTAGGCCCCCTTCAGATACTGGAAGGCTACTATCAGGTCCCCTCGAAGCCTTCTCTTCTCCAGGCTGAAGAGCCCCAACTCCCTCAGCCTGTCCTCATAGGAGAGCTGCTCCAGCCCTCTGATCATCTTTGTGGCCCTCCTCTGGACCCGCTCCAACACTTCCATGTCCTTCCTGTGCTGAGGGCTCCAGAACTGCACACAGGACTCCAGGTGGGGTCTGACGAGAGCAGAGTAAAGGGGCAGAATCCCCTCCCTTGCCCTGCTGCCCACACTGCTCTTGCTGCAGCCCAGCACACAGTTGCTGTCTGGGCTGCACTCACACTGCAGCCTCATGTTGAGCTTTTCATCACCCCAGATCCCCAGGTCCTGTTCCTCAGTGCTGCTCTCAGCCGTTCCCCACCTACATCTTTTGTAACTTTGTATTCTGTACTGTGTGAGATGACAGAGTTGAAACAAATTACATATATTTGAGTTCTGCTTTGCTTGACAGTAATAAGCAGTGTTTGGTCGGATGCAGCTTAGGCATTACACTAATAGTATTACCATGTCACAAAAGAAGAATGATTTGCTCAGAACCAAAAACACACTTAACATTAGTACACCCCTTTACTCTTAAAATAATAACTAGGGCCATTTGACAGTTATTATTGAGTACATAATTTGCTAAGCACTCTTATTTTGCAGAGCATATGCATTGCAAAATATGTGTATGATAAAAAAAATATTTATTTATTATTATATAAAAATTATATTATATTAAAAAATATTCTTTCAAGGTGTTGGGTTCGATGGGTTGTTTTGTTGTTGGTGGTGGGTGTTTGGTTTTTTTGTTTGTTTGTTTGAGGGTTTTTTGTTGGTTTTTTTTGGTTGGTTGGTTGGTTTGTTGTTGTGATGGTTTGGGAGTTTCCTGCCCCCTCCCACACTATGAAAATCCCCCAGACTAGACTCAACCAGCTGGAAGTTAAGGACTGAAGCTCTATTTACAGCTCAGCACAATGTACAAGCAGAGATATACACAACAGACAGGAATAGTTACAGACATAGACAAGTTAAAGGGAATACAGAAACACAATCCCCCTCCCAGAAATCAGAGTCCCCAGGAGGGACTCCCAACCACCCTTCCACCTTCTCCCCACCCTTCTGCCTTACCCCAGGGTCTGTCTTATGTGCAAGGTGAGTTTGGAGGATGGGCCAGGGGTGTTAGAAGGAAAGTGGTTAGTGAGGTTAGCAGAGAGGAGAAGGCAAAGAGCTAGAGCCCGAGACTCTCCAAGCCCAAGAGTGTCTATGTTCTCTATGTTTGTGTCCTTGTTCTTACCCATCTCAGCAAGCCTATGAGTGCAGCAGACATCACCAGGGTTTGCTTTTCACAGCCTATAATACAATTTTCTTCGTTAAAATATTCCAATTAGCCTCAAACCAGTACAGAGTGAAAAGATGCTGGAAATTCAGAAATCTACAATGTTGAAGCAGGAGAAGAATGCATCACAAACTTTTAATGTACCACATTAGTATAAATAGTAGATGTATTTGTACACATGCATTAAGCACCTTTTTTTTTTTAGCAGAATTCAAGGTGAAAGCATTTTTGTCAAAGAATATGCAGGGGATATAAAACCAAAATAAGAAATCTTCTTGAAATGTAGTTCTATGTAATGCTTTAGCCACGGGCGTGTTTCCTGTTGAGTATTGGAACTCTGTAACTGTATGGATGAGATATTTAATGTTCACATCAGAAAAACAGCTCTTGGAGATACAGTTAGTAAAGTAGCCAAATGAAACATGATTAGGACTGTATCTGCAAGGAACTGGTGAGTAACTGAAAACACTATATTTAAATCATCCAACTTTCTTTTAGCACTAAGCTTGCAGACTGAAGTAAGCACATGGGAAATTTACTGGTACATCATACTGTCAGGGCCCTGAAGGTGCTACCACCCCTTAATGGCCCCTGCCCAGACATCAGATTATTTGTCATGTGATGCTGCAGTACACACTGCCTTTTCCAAAGATCTTCCTTTCACAACATGCAGCAAGAACTAAGTCTTCAGAAGTCAATTCAGACATTAATGTAAAAACTGAAAGGGAAACTGTAACCAGTTAAATCATAGAATCATAGAATCATAGAATCATAGGCTGGTTGGAAGGGACCTCAAGGATCATCTAGTTCCAACCCCCTGCCATAGGCAGGGACACCTCCCACTAGCACAGCTCACTCAAGGCCTCCTCCAACCTGGCCTTCAACACCTCCAGGGAGGGAGCAGCCACAACCTCCCTGGGCAACCTGTGCCAGTGTCTCACCACCCTCACTGTAAAGAACTTCCTCCTAACATCCAGTCTAAATCTCTCCTCTATCAGTTCATTTTCAAATATTTGAATTTATTTACCTTGGTGTTCATTAATTTCTAAATACAGCATTAATTAATTTAATAAAATATGAGTATATGTATGTGTGATTGTAATCTTGGAGCTCTGCAGCCTGGAGAAGAGAAGGCTTCCAGTAGGCTTAGAGTAGCCTTCCAGGATCTGAAGGGGGCCTACAGGAAGGCTGGGGAGGGACTATTGACAAGGTCTTGCAATACTAGGACAAGGGGCAATGGGTTTGAACTGGTAGAGGGGAGATTGAAACTGGATGTTAGGAGGAAGTTGTTTGCAGTGAGGGTGGTGAGACACTGGCACAGGTTGCCCAGGGTGGTTGTGGAGCACAGAATCACCCAAAGTGATCTTTGATTACGTTGGGTGATTCTGTGCTCCACAACCTCCCTGGAGGTGTTCAAGGCCAGGTTGGACGAGACCTTGAGTCATAGAGAAGTCCAAGTTACACTAGGTAGAGAGTATGTTTATTCTGAATTCAATGTCATGCACATGTGAATTAATGTGGATTCAATCATTCTCTTCATATATTGCTTTCTATTCTTTTCTCTTGACTTACTTGTAAGTATAAAGTTTTACAAAAATGATTTCTCATCACGACAAAAATATTCCAAACTGTAGATCTACCATTCCTGAAAGACCACTTCCTGAAAGTCCAGGATTTATGCTGAAAAGACATTAATCTCCTGCCAAGGACAGGGTAGATCTTCTGCAATTGTTTTGTAATCCCACTAGGGTGGCAGAGATCTAAACCGATGCTCGATTTTGTGAGCATTGGCTTCAAAGGGAGTTTGCTCACCATGGGTTAAGTGAAACACATAACTTGGTCCATATAAAATCATAGAATCATAGAATGGTAAGGTTGGAAGGGACCTCAAGGTTCATCTAGTCCCAACCCCCTGCCATAGGCAGGGACACCTCCCACTAGTACAGCTCACTCAAGGCCTCCTCCAACCTGGCCTTGAACACCTCCAGGGAGGGAGCAGACACAATATGAGTACAAAAGTGAACAGAAACATTGAGCAGTGATTATGGATGAGCATGAGCTGAGTGGAATAGAAATAAAAGTCTAAAAAACCTTGGGGAAAAACAGGAAGCAAAAGCAGATAATAGAAATAGGGAAAACAAAGTTGAAAAGCACAAACGGGAAGTATGTGACTATTTTACAAAGAGCATTTGATCACCGCCGATTCCAGTCTTTTGGGAGTTGATTTCAGGAGAACACATTTCTAAAGCTGACACAGAATACCTTCCAATGCTTAGTTTCTTTTCTTTTCACCAAATCCTCCAGTGCGTCAAAACCAGCAAATATAAACTGGCAGAATTCACCTTAAAATTCTACAATGTGCAATTTGTCTTGGTAGACAATGTCTTGCTTCAGTGATTAAATTAATTCCCTAAAGAGATGGACTCTGGAGACTCCATCTGTGAACTATTCCCAAATATAAACTAAGAATACCTCTTGGTTGTGGTTTGTCCTTTTGTGGTGGTTTTTTGTTTATTTGTTGTTGTTTCAGGGTTGGGGTTTTTTTGTTTGTTTGTTTCTTGTTTCTTTTCTGGATTTTGGTTTTTTTTTTTTTTTTTGTGGGGGGGGGGAAGGGTGGCAGTTTGCTTTGTTTGTTGTTTGGTTTGGTTTGCACTGTTGTTTAGAACTTTCTGCATCCCTCCCTGTTTTAAATGGTCATGTGGTATGTATCAAATAAGATAACCAGAAATGGAAAAAAATATAAAGTGCCTATAAATGGATATTTGGGGTTTCACAGAATCATAGAATGGTAAGGTTGAAAGAGACCTCAAAGATCATCTAGTTCCAACCCCCTGCCATAGGCAGGGACACCTCCCACTAGTACAGGTCACTCAAGGCCTCATCCAACCTGCCCTTGAACACCTCCAGGGAGGGAGCAACCACAACCTCCCTGGCCAACCTGTGCCAGTGCCTCACCACCCTCACTGCAAACAACTTCCTCCTTACACCCAGTTTCAGTCTCCCCTCTACCAGTTCAAACCCATTCCCCTTGTCCTGTCATTGCAAGACCTTGTCAATAGTCCCTCCCCAACCTTCCTGTAGCCCCCTTCAGATCCTGAACCCCAACTCTCACAACCTGTCCTCACAGCAGAGCTGCTGCAGCCCTCTGAGCATCTTGGTGGCCTCCTCTGTACCCACTCAAACACTTCCATTTCCTTCCTGTGCTGGGGGCTCCAGAACTGTACACAGGATTACAGATGGGGTCTGAGGAGAGCAGAGCAAAGGGGCAGAATCCCCTCTCTTGCCCTGCTGCCCACACTGCTCTTGCTGCAGCCCAGCACTCAGTTGCTATCTGGGCTGCACTCACACTGCAGCCTCAGGTTGAGCTTTTCATCACCCCAGACCCCCAGGTCCTTTTCCTTTTGATTTAGATGCCGAAATATGATCCTGAATTGTTCATTGCCTGGAATTACCGATTTGAAGAAAATGGTCAGAAGATGATTTAACATACTTTTAAATGTTGTTATTACCTCTAATGCTTATAGTAAAACCAGAATATTTCATGTGAACCACTTCCCTCCTCAAACCTCAAAACACAGAAACTCCTGCCGAGTAAACAAAGCAAAACCTGTGGAAGATGCAAACACTTACATAGAGCTAATTAATATACATCTGTACAATTACCCAGCTAGGCAGGAGGGAATAATGAACCCTTTAATCCTATTAAGACTACATAAGATAGTAGTTTGCATTTCAATTAAAAAGAAAAGAAGATGACTTGTGAATGCTGCCACACTCCTGAAATAGCAAATTAATAGAGTGAAAACCTGAAAGCACAGTGCAGATCAACTTTTGTGCTTTCACACAACAAAGTTTAAGTCTTTTCTCTTGGATTTCTGAAAAACAAAGAGTTGTTTTGCTTGGTAGGATTTTTACCCCTAAAAGAAAGTTTAGGAATGTTGTCTGCTTATGGCAGATCTAATCTCTGTAGGAAATAAGACCCTTCATAGAATCATAGAATGGTAAGATTGGAAGGGACCTCAAAGCTCAACCTGTTCCAACCCCCTGCCATAGGCAGGGACACCTCCCACTAGCACAGCTCACTCAAGGCCTCCTCCAACCTGGCCTTGAACACCTCCAGGGAGGGAGCAGCCACAACCTCCCTGGGCAACCTGTGCCAGTGTCTCACCACCCTCACTGCAAACAACTTCCTCCTCACATCCAGTTTCAATCTCCCCTCTACCAGTTCAAACCCATTGCCCCTTGTCCTGTCATTACAAGACCTCGTCAATAGTCCCTCCCCAGCCTTCCTGTAGCCCCCTTCAGATGGCTACTTATAAGGTCTCCTGGAAGCCTTCTCCAGGCTGCAGAGCCTCAACTCTTATAGCCTGTCCTTGTAGCAAAGCTGCTGCAGCCCTCTGAGCATCTTCGTAGCCTCCTCTGGACCCACTCCAACATTTCAATTGTTCCTTACACCCTCATGACATGTCCTGATGACTTCCTGCATTAAGGATTCATGCCTGAATTACCTGCATCATGTACTTTGTCACTACTCTTAACCTATCTAAATCATGGTTAATTACTCTAGTGAAAATCAACCATTTCACCATATCAGTTGATATGATAAACTCAAAACTTACTTAAAAGGAAAATTGTTATAGAAATCCATAGCAATTTACCAAGGCCACTCTGAAATTACGACTGATCTCTGGTCATTCACACTTCAGAAAAAATAAACCATGTTAAATTGATTTCTGTGTCTGATTTTCTCTTCTTGCTATGTGATGAATGGTATTTAGTGCAGTTTGTTAGGGAAGTAAGACTTAGTTTCCTCAAGATGTAAACTAGAATTACTAAACAATTTTTCTAAAGACAAAGCAGTAGCTACTCATATTTAAATTAATAAAAAAATCTTCAAAATAGTCTATTTTCTGCTTCTTGAATATTAATCCTTATTTTCTGTTTCTTGAATATTGATCCTTAGATCTGTTTTTCAGACTGTTAATCTTTGGCTGGGTCTGATTTCCCAAGTGACTGGGGACAAAATATTTATCATACATGCAATAAATAATTTATACTGGGGACAAAATATTTATCAGCAATATAATAAATAATTTATACTGGGGGCAAAATACTTATCATAAATAAAATAAATTATTTATACTGGGGACAAAATACTTATCATCAATATAGTAAGTAATTTATACTGGGGACAAAATATGTATCATCAATATAATAAGTAATTTATACTGGGGACAAAATATGTATCATCAATATAATAAGTAATTTATACTGGGGACAAAATATTTATCATCAATATAATAAATAATTTATACTGGGGACAAAATATGTATCATCAATATAATAAGTAATTTAGACTGGGGACAAAATATTTATCATCAATATAATAAATAATTTGTACTGATATAAAAACAAGCCTACTAACTTTTTTCCCTGATTTGATAAATATTCTTTTAGTAGTCACCAGCCTCACATCACATAATTGCTGCACTGCTAAATAAATATAAATGTTATTTACTTGTCATGAGAAATTAGTAAATATGTCAAAAGAAAAAGTGGCCCAAATTGCAAGAAGGTAAATGCAAGCTCAAAAATCTAAACAGCTCTGGAATGAAAATTTCTGCTGCATTTTAATAACTAATACCTGAAATGAGAAAAAGATTAACTGTTCTTGTCTCCTCTGAGGAAAGAAAATATTTTTCTTCCTAAGTATTAAGGGTTCTAGCACTGTCTCATCTTCCAATCCTTCTTCTATCTTCTCTTCTCTCTCTGATATTCTCTTTGAGATGTACCTGACTTCGGCTTAACATTAATGGAATTAAAATTCTGATGTTTCCTTAAAGCAAGGAAATAAACAAAATTACTCTACCCAGTATAGCCAACTCTAATCTTCCCTCATTGCACTGCTTAAAACCTTGCCTTCTTCATTTAAGTCAGGATTACACTGCCCAGCTCATCTTATAGAATCGTAGAATGGTAAGGTTGGAAGGGACCTCAAGGATCATCTAGTTCCAATCCCCTGCCATAGGCAGGGACACATCCCACTAGTACAGATCACTCAAGGCTTCCTCCAACCTGGCCTTGAATACCTCCAGGAAGGGAGCAGCCACAACCTCCCTGGGCAACCTGTGCCAGTGTCTCACCACCCTCACTGCAAACAATTTCCTACTAACGTTCACTTTCAATCTCCCCTCTGCCAGTTCAAACCCATTGCCCCTTGTCCTGTCATCGCAAGCCCTTGTCAATAGTCCCTCCCCAGCCTTCCTGTAGCCCCCTTCAGATCCTGGAAGGCTACTCTAAGGTCTCCTGGAAGCCTTCTCTTCTCCAGGCTGCAGAGCCCAAACACTCTCAGCCTGCAGTCATAGGAGAGCTGCTGCAGCCCTCTGAGCATCTTTGTTGCCTCCTCTGGACCTACTCCAACACTTCCATGTCCTTCCTGTGCTGGGGGCTCCAGAACTGCACACAGGACTGCAGGTGGGGTCTGAGGAGAGCAGAGCAAAGGGGCACAATCCCCTCCCTTGCCCTGCTGCCCACACTGCTCTTGCTGCAGCCCAGCACACAGTTGCTGTCTGGGCTGCACTCACACTGCAGCCTCATGTTGAGCTTTTCATCACCCCAGACCCCCAGGTCCTTTTCCTCAGGGCTGCTCACAGCCATTCCCCACCCAGCCTGGAGTTGTGCTTGGGATTGTGCCTACCCAGGTGCAGGACCTTACACTTGGTCTTGTCGAATTTCTTGAGGTTGGCCTGGGCACAACTCTGCAGCCTGTCCAGGTCCCTCTGGACTTATCCTTATCTTATCTTTGTTGAATAAATTTGTGGGCTATTAAGACATTGTATGTAATAGCTCAAACTACTAGAAGGAACTTCTCTCTATGGACTGAATCTTCACCTCACACCTTAGGAAAGGTCCATGCAGTCTTCATTTGATGCTGCATGAATGCTCCAATACTTGAAGACAAAAGACTTGCTGTCTGTATTCCTCTTATTCTCCTTAATTGAACTAGCTGCTTTATTAAGCCATTTGTTTCCAGTGAAGTTGAAAAAGGCCCTGCGTTGTCTTCTCATTCTCTACCTACCCACTGGTGCAGCAGATATGGTCAGGAAACGATTGCTGAGTAACGTCACCAGGTGAACCAAAATGTCCTGGAACTCCCAATTGCATGAGAGATGTTTTTCTGAGGGTGAGTCAGTTTTGAAGTGGTAGTGATGTAAAAGTTGTTACAAATGTACACTTAGAGAAAGCAGGCGGAAACCAATTCTTCTGCTTCTCTCACAAGTAAAGAAACTGCTGCGATGAGGCAAGGATTTAAGATTATTTAGGAGTTTTATATTGGTTTAAAACAGCACTGATTAGGCTGTGTTTTGTGGGACTGCACTTTCCACACTGTTTAGGCCGTGTTTTGTGAGACTTCACTTTCTCAGGATTATCTAGGGTGCCTGTCTTCATAACATATGATAGGTATGAGGATGTCCACTTTGCTTTGCTTGTAAATTTACAAACCATAACTCTCCTCTTCATATTATTTTGAGTCTGCCTAGGACTGATATCCACTATGTCTCTTTATGCAAATGTATTTTGTTCAGTTTAAAAAGAGATTCAAACAGTGTAAAGTCTAGAAGCAAAACTAAAGGAAAGGTTCTTCTCCATATGCCATGTCCCATGTATCTACTCCCCCAATAATACCATGCCGTGTCAAAGAAATGAGACTATCAATTCTGGAAACGAAATGAGGATGTGGAAGCAAGGTAATCTAGCATGAATATGAAAGAGGACATATATTGCACTGTCATGGTAATATGACTATGGCCTTGGAAGAGTGCTTTAATGGAGATGGTGTCTCACATCAACTTACTTACATAAGGCAGAGACAGATATGAAAGAGGGAACGTTTTATATATATATATATAAAAAAAATATGAAGTGTCATTTTTCAGAATTGCTTAGGACTTGTTCCCTTAAGAGTTCTGCAGTCTGAAGACTTTAATGTGTTCAGTGTTTAAATGTCAAAGGCTAAATCTTACCACCGCTGAATTTCTAGATTGCTGAAGATTGTACTGTGTGCAGTTCTGGAGCCCCCAGCACAGGAAGGACATGGAAGTGTTGGAGTAGGTCCAGAGGAGGCAACAAAGATGCTCAGAGGGCTGCAGCAGCTCTCCTATGACTGCAGGCTGAGAGTGTTTGGGCTCTGCAGCCTGGAGAAGAGAAGGCTTCCAGGAGACCTTAGAGTAGCCTTCCAGGATCTGAAGGGGGCTACAGGAAGGCTGGGGAGGGACTATTGACAAGGGCTTGCGATGACAGGACAAGGGGCAATGGGTTTGAACTGGCAGAGGGGAGATTGAAACTGGATGTTAGGAGGAAGTTGTTTGCAGTGAGGGTGGTGAGACACTGGAACAGGTTGCCCAGGGAGGTTGTGGTTGCTCCCTCCCTAGAGGTGTTGAAGGCCAGGCTGGAGGAGGCCTTGAGTGAGCTGTGCTAATGGGAGGTGTCCCTGCCTATGGCAGGGGGTTGGAACTAGATGATCCTTGAGGTCCCTTCCAACCTTACCATTCTATGATCTTTATGTCTTTAATAGATTGGTTCATTCAGAGGAGAAATTTTGTAAACTGAGGTACTAATCACAGACTTTTTTAAACTTCTAAATCCAAGTAGCATTCTAGAAATTATTCTCTTTGATGAGTAATGATGACCTACATCTATCCAAATGAACTAACCTCTGGGACCTGTCACTGCCATAGTCTTATTTTTCAGTGTTGAACAGAACCTTTATTCTAGAACATACTGGATTTTCAATAAAGCAAATAAATCCTCTGTCATAAGAAGAATAATTAATTATGTGCCATCTATAAATTGAGAAGTTTTCTTTAGTAAATATCCTAAATTATCCTAGGTATCCCAGGATCTCAGAAATCCTGCATGTGTTTTCACATCTATTTTGTTACAGAATATTTCTAAACTACACCCTGTGGCAAGACAGTTGAGGTCAAAGCAAACTGAAGCATTGCACAGGACACAATATATCTAAGAAAATACAGAGGCATTAGTCAGTGTCAAAAAAAAGAAATTTATTTATGCTCTGTTAAAATCCTAAATAAAACATCCATTGCTGAGTTCTATAAATATATGCCACTCCTTCATGAGTGTGATCCAGAAACTATTTAGTAGCTTTTGCTTGATTCAAGCTACAATAATAATATCCATGTAACAAAGGCTTTCCGCTCATGCCATATCTTTAAAACACATCTCAAGGAGTCTATGCATATATTCATTGCTGATCTCACCATGATGCTTGGAAAAAGCCATTTTACATACATTAAGCTGAGACACTTCATGAGACCCAACTCAAGGTATATATTATTCATAATTGCAACTGAGGTAAATTAACATGAGAAGATAAAACCATACAGTGAGTCAACTGCCAGCCTGTGGCTGCCACGAGTCAAAATGTTATATGGAAATTAGCCACGAGTTGCCCTCTGTATGGCACCAAACTTATGTCCAGTAGTCTAAGCATCCAGAAGAACTGATATTGTGGCTTATATAAATTGACTATCACATGGTGGATAAATATAGGTACATCTCTTTTTTACTCTACTGTAAATGGAAAAAAAAACAAAACCAAAAGATCATCATCATCATCATTATCATCATCATCATAACAACAACAACAATAATAATAATAATAAATTTAAACCAAATTACAAATAATTCTTTTCCAAAATTGCCTGTTTCTACCTGCATCTTAAACCAATGTGAGTTGAGTTTTAATTGCTTTTTAATGGACTTTCATTCGGGAAACTTAGGAAGAAAATTAGAGATGTATTGCCCATATACAAGAGTTCTGACACAGATACAATTTTGTCTACCACCAATTCTGACTTGTCATTCCCAATTCTGTAAAACTCAAATATATATTTCCATTTAGATTCATCTTTTGATTTCTGATTTTATTTTAACTTATTCTAAGATGCTTAAGACATTAAAGCTTCTTCATGTCTTCAGTCTACTCATCAATACCATTATGATTCTGTTTCCAGAGCACAGAATGAGGAGTAACAAGGAATAAGATTTTCAAGTTAGATGGACACGTTTTCCCTCTGCTACTTCTGTTTTCAGTATTTGTGAGTTTTTAGAGCCTGAGAACGGTTTTCCAGTCAAATTCAGGTGGTAACGGCATAGGGAAAAGCTTGTACCTGAAATTAAATGGCTACAGCTTCGAGAGAGCCTGTAGTTTTGGATCCAAATAAACAACAGGTACAAATAACCAGAAGGGAAAAAAAAAAATATTTACGAGGTCTTGCAATGCCAGGACAAGGGGCAATGGGTTTAAACTGGTGGAGGAGGGATTTAGACTGGATGTTAGCAGGAAGTTCTTTACAGTGAGGGGGGTGAGACACTGGAACAGTTTGCCCAGGGAGGTTGTGGCTGCTACCTCCCTGGAGGTGTTGAAGGCCAGGCTGGAGGAGGCCTTGAGTGAGCTGTTCTAGTGGGAGGTGTCCCTGCCTATGGCAGGGGGTTGGAACTAGATGATCCTTGAGGTCCCTTCCAACCTTACCATTCTATGATTCTATGTTGCAACACAGAGCTAGGGATGATGCATCACTGAAGCAGAACACAGATGGATGTCTCCACAGTATGTCAGAAATAATAGTAACAAATATCTGTAATATCTGAAATGTTTTAATATAGGTTTGCTTACCACCTAGCATCATCTACATTTATAACAGGTTTTGTCTTTGCTCCAGCTCTTGTAAGATCTAAAAAGCAGAGCAAGATCATCTTTAGAATTTGCATTGCTGCCAGTCATACTTTTAAATTGGTTTCCTTGTGTAAACTTTATAAACACTGCAAGCAAGAGTTTATTATCTCAAAGGAAATGACTTCCAGGTTTGAGATAATGAAATAACATCATAATTCAGTAATAAAGAAACTTTTTCAAAGACAGAGTTCATAGTCTGGAAACTTTAATATCTTCTACTAAATCATTATTGAATCATATTTAAGCTGTTGTGTTTCTTTCAATCTATGAATTTTCTTGATCACTTTTTAATTGTCTCTCTGCTTTCACTGGTAGGGGAGTGAAGGAGCAGCTGGGTGGGGCTCAGCTACCAGGTGGGATCAATCCACCACTCCACATTTGTCTGCACTCCCCTTATTCTGAAAATGAATATGGTTTTCACTGTGTCCACCCATTCCTAGCCCATTTACACTGCCTTCATTGTTCTTGCCTGCAAGTCATCACTGTACCTTTCCACTGGGTCACAAAGTGGCTTCTCTTTGAAAATAAAGAGTCTGACTTAACTAAATCCATTTTCTTTTAACTAGGATTACAAAATCAGGACGTCACTGCAAAGGGTGGACATACACCACTTCATAGAATCATAGAATCAACCAGGTTGGAAGAGACTTCCAAGCTCACGCAGCCCTAGCCAATCAACCAGACCATGGCACCAAGTGCCTCATCCAGGCTTTTCTTGAACACTTCCAGGGATGGTGACTCCACCACCTCCCTGGGTACCCCATTCCAATGCCAATCACTCTGTGAAGAACTTCCTCCTCCTAACATCCAGCTTGTACCTCCCCCAGCACTACTTGAGACTGTGTCCCCTCGTTCTGTTGCTGGTTGCCTGGGAGAAGAGACCAGCCCCACCTGGCTACAACCAGGCAGGTAACCTGATGGTAAAAGGAGATCAGGTTGGTCAGGCAGGACCTGCCCTCTTAAACCCATGCTGACTGGGCCTGATCCCTTGCCCATCCTGTAGGTGCTATGTGCTGGCACCCAGGATGAGGTCTTCCATAACCTTGCCTGGTACTGAGGTCAGGATGACAGGTCTGGATTTTCCCAGTTCCTCCTTCTGACCCTTTTTGTGGATGGACACCACACTGGGAGCTTCCAGTCTTCAGGGACCTCTCCAGTGAGCCAGAACTGTTGATAAAAGATTTCCTTTATTGGAATAATTAACCATATCACCCATGTTTTTTCACTCCTCGTATCCCATGCATTTTATTATGCAATATCTGAGTGGTAAAAATAATTGATTATATTATTACATGTTTGATACTCTTTGGTATGCAGTAAAAGAACTTAACCTTATGACAGTATTCCAGTCTAAGCCAGTTTGGAGATCAATGACTGAAGTGCCAAGGGTCTTGGCCAAGACTTTTTCCCAAAGACATTGTTATTTTCAATTAGTCTTTTTATATCCATAAGTTGATACAGGACTTTCTGGGTAAAATCAGAACAGATTTAAAAGTTCTGTATTGAGAACCTGCTTATAGTTTACGCTTGAAAATAGAGGTTGAGGTAGAATCTTTAGTTTAGGAAAGATTCAAAATAACTTTATATAATGGCAGCAATGGGTGATGGTATTAAAGTAATTCTGTTCTTGCCAGCAAAAGACTTTTTAAACAAAAAATTATTTATTTAAAGAAAGAAGAAAAGAAAATTTTATATTTTCTACCTTGTTTAGTTATTCTGTTGTTATCATTAGATTGTACTTGTATGCATTGGAGACAAACTATGTGACCACATTTCATGGGAGGTATAACCTTATTCATAAGGAGGCCTGTTTCTACCATGATAAAAAAGTAGGTTTATTGTGTGAAAGTAGTGTAAAAATTATACTAACAAAGGGACTGGGGAAAAAAAATGTTTATGAGTTAGTATTTAATTTGGAAATGTTATCTTTATTTAGGACAATTGTGTTTGTGGTAAATAGTGCCCTCAAACAGTTATTATATAACAACATATTTTTAAAGCACCTCAAGAACCTTACTTATGCCTCTTTAGTATCTTAGACCCATTCATGTTCTCTAAAAATCACCTACCTTGGTGTTTGTTACTCATAAACAAGGAACAATGTTCTTTTCATGGGCATGAGAAGAAAATTCATTTTTCAAATACCTCTATGGGAAAGACTAATAGAAACTATCAGTGTACTCAAAAAAGAAAAAAAGATTCAATATATTATAGATGTGGTACTGAGTAGCAGAGAACAATAAGAGACTTACTGAGCAAACCTACCAAGCACAAAATTTTAGTGACTATTTTGCAGTATGACTACTGGTGTTGCCTATGTGAGACTTCTTCCTAGCTACTAATTATTTTTTTTTTTTGCTCATATTTGTATTATATCTGATGGCCTTTAGATGTTGTTCTGTACTCATTAACCATTTAGATGTTGTTTTTCACTCATTAACCATAATGTGTTGGAGATGGTCAGAGGATGCTGTACCAAATGAGCACGTGTTTAATTAGGACTGAGCTGTAGACTGGGAACTAACTGTGAGGTTGTGTGCTGCGTATTGGTATTTTCAGAGCTGGTTGGCTTGCAAAGCAATATGACTAATACTTTAAAATAGTATTTCAAAATGCAATGAAGCAGTTGCTAGTGTAGGCAAGCCAATGTAAAGAAGCACACAGACTCACCATATATGAGTGTTCAGGGCTGAGTATCTCAAGTCCAATTATAGACTAAATTCATTCTTTGAAATCAAACTGAAGTTCTTTTCTACCTACTGTTTCATAGAATCATAGAATGGTAAGGTTGGAAGGGACCTCAAAGATCATCTAGCTCCAACCCCCTGCCATAGGCAGGGACACCTCCCACTAGTACAGCTCACTCAAGGCCTCCTCCAACCTGCCCTTGAACACCTCCAGGGAGGGAGCAGCCACAACCTCCCTGGCCAACCTGTGCCAGTGTCTCACCACCCTCACTGCAAACAACTTCCTCCTAACATCCAGTCTAAATCTTCCCTCTGCCAGTTCAAACCCATTGGCCCTTGTCCTGTCATTGCAAGACCTTGTCAATAGTCCCTCCCCAGCCTTCCTGTAGGCCACTTCAGATCCTGGAAGGCTACTCTGAGGTCTCCTGGAAGCCTTCTGTTCTCCAGGCTTGCTTATGTTTTGGAACTCTAAGATATTATATATCTATGATTTTATTATTGTCTATTAATGACAATAATATTTTGAATACTACAGTAAGTTAGTTATAATTTCAATGAAGAAACAAAGCAGTTGTCCTGGTAGCTTCACAGACTGGTGATTTATGCACTTACCATCTTCCAATAGTCTTCTGAAGAAGTGAACTCTTCCCATATGAAAATGGGAAGTCAAAAGAGTTTAAACTGGCTGAGGGGAGATTTAGGCTGGGTGTTGGGAGGAAGTTCTTTCCAGTGAGGGTGGTGAGACACAGGCACAGGTTGCTGGGGAGGTTGCACACAAGGATCATCTAGTTCCAATCACCCTGCCAGGGGCAGGGACACCCTACCCTAGATCAGGCTACCCAGAGCCTCATCCAGCCTGGCCTTAAACACCTCCTTGAGCAACCCCTTCCAGGCTCTCACCACTCTCATGGTGAAGAACTTCCTATTCCTATTTGACTTTCATCATCTCCTTTGACAAAAACAGACATTAAAGTGCTTATTCAAGCAGTGTATTCATAAAATTTCTGGGTCTCTTCTGTCATCTTTCTTACTGTGAGTCGTAGCTGATTCTCCAAGCCAAGCTTTTCCCTTCTACTCCTGTGACCTAAATAGCTTGCTGCAATTTCAGATTGCCTTTATTGAGGCTCTTGCAGTTGTATCTCTGTGCCCCTACAGACCACACTTCTATTTCCTCCCTTCCTTACTGATTAACCTTCACTTAATGTAGTTCAATAGAGATTAGAATTTGCCTGGGGACTTTATTTTGCTATTACTCAGTTTCCTTTATAAAAGAACTCTGTTTTGTTGGAGAGATTAAATCCCTTACCATTGATTTCTATCTCAGTTAACTTCTTGTTCTAGACAGTATGATCCCACTCTCCTTGCAGACTATTTTTAGTGACATGTCAAGCCAGACTCATATGACCCCTAGCATTATCATTGATAGATATGCCATTGTTCAAGTTTTGGATAATGACTATCATCTAGTACAAACCTTTATTATGCAAATGAAGAGAGTTGATAATGGTACATGGTTTCATTATCACACAAATTTTATTCATAAATCTTTCATGGCTCCCATTAAAAGCCATAGCATTTGTGGTTTTCCTTTTTTTTTTTTCCCCTTGGAGACAGTTAGCTAGATGGTAAACTGCTCGTCTCAGTGCTTCATCTGTCTTCTTGAATGTTTGTGCATTACTCTGGGTTAAGACCATACTTTTCCCTTGCATTTTTCCACCTGCAATTTGTAAGTCTGCCACAGCCATTCTGCATTTCACTGTGCTGTATTAGTTCTGGGACAGTGAGTGTATAATTGTTTTGTCTTGATTGTAGTGGCTTCAAGTTGCTGGTCAAACAACAGCATTTTCATTGTGATTGTTTGTTCTACTGACTAGGAAATTAGGTTAGGTGAGTGAATGTCTACGTAGATATTGATTATGGGCAATTTGGATTTTCTATTTCATTGTTTTGGAGGGAAATTTTTGAGTGTTGCAGAGAAAACAAGTTTCAGAAATAACCTTTTTTTCATGAAGATAAGTGCTGTTAAAAGTGCCAGATAATTTTTTTAACCAGGGCTGACAGAGAAAGCTGAATGCTTTTATCCTGTAGAGTGAGTGCAGCCCAGACAGCAACCGCGTGCTGGACTGCAGCAAGAGCAGTGTGGGCAGCAGGGCAAGGGAGGGGATTCTGCCCCTTTGCTCTGCTCCCCTCAGACCCCACCTGCAGTCCTGTGTGCAGTTCTGAAGCCCCCAGCACAGGAGGGACATGGAACTGTTGGAGCAGGTCCAGAGGAGGCAACAAAGATGCTCAGAGGGCTGCAGCAGCTCTCCTATGACTACAGGCTGAGAGAGTTGGGGCTCTGCAGGCTGGAGAAGAGAAGGCTTCCAGGAGACCTTGGAGTAGCCTTCCAGGATCTGAAGGGGGCTACAGGAAGGCTGGGGAGGGACTATTGACAAGGTCTTGTAATGACAGGACAAGGGGCAATGGGTTTGAACTGGCAGAGGGGAGATTGAAACTGGATGTTAGGAGGAAGTTGTTTGCAGTGAGGGTGGTGAGACACTGGCACAGGTTGCCCAGGGAGGTTGTGGCTGCTCCCTCCCTGGAGGTGTTCAAGGCCAGGTTGGAGGAGGCCTTGAGTGAGCTGTGCTAGTGGGAGGTGTCCCTGCCTATAGCAGGGGGTTGGAGCTAGATGATCTTTGAGATCCCTTCCAACCTTACCATTCTATGATTCTATGAGCAGAAACTGTGTACTGCCTGTTGTGTGAATCACCATTTCTTCTTAACATGGAATATTTGTTTAGTGTTTTCAAATGGTGGTGTTAAGTTTTAACTAGGTGATTACATTTCTTAGAGGACTTTTTAAAAAGTTTAAAATTCATGTAAAAGATTTTTTGTGTATACATATTGTATGCATATGTACATATATATATATGCAAACATAGGCCGTACAGTATCACTAAAAAAAATAGCAAATTATGGAACAGGGACATATATAGAGATACCTACTTAGAGATGTATGCATACCAGTATGTCTGTATACATACTTCTGCATGCAAATATTCTGTGTGTGCAATGAAAAATAGACCTTCCATAACCTGAAACAAAATATTAGAGAGGATCTCTTCATAAAATGGAGTCGTGCTTGTGCTGCTGACTCATTTAAAATGAGCAGGAAGATGGAGGCAGCAAATGGACAATATTATCTGCAATATTCAAACAACAAACACAGCAATTCTGTGAGCACAACAGCGTGTAAAAGTAAATGAAATAAGACAGATGAAATGTGAGCATGAGTGCAGCAGTTCCAATTTTGTTAATTAGTCTGTATTCATGCTTCAGTGATCCTACAATTACACTACCTCATCCTTGCGTAGGCCTATTGTGCAAATGCTGTCATTATGCTCCTAGCAGCATATAAACCAGTGCATGACATGAGCCACCTACAGAGATGTCATTACAATTGTGTCAGTTCAACAGTATGTTTGTTAAAATCTGTAATTATTTGTCCTCACTGAGAAGCAATTTGTGAACCTGTTACTAGTCTGTTTGAAGTTAGCTTAGTAATTCCTTGTACACTATACCAAACATCTGCCACTGAAGTTTAGATAATTGTGTACACCTAGCTATAATGTTTTAAAATGAGAAAGTCCATAGCTACCTTTTCATAATTTTCAGGGTTTCAGGTTTTTTTCCTAATTTCCAATAAATTACACTAGAATTTGGAAATATTAAAAGAGCAGGAAATATTAAGAGCATTAAGTTTGCAAAATGAAAACATTCTTCACCATAATATGAATTTAGAAATATTAAATGACAAGAAATATTAAGGGTATTAAGTTTGCAAAATGAAAGGATTATGGAATCATACAATCACAGAATGGTAAGCTTGGAAAGGACCTCAAAGATCATCTAGTTCCAACCCCCTGCCATAGGCAGGGACACCTCCCACTAGTACAGGTCACTCAAGGCCTCCTCCAACTTGGCCTTGAACGCCTCCAGGGAAGGAGCAACCACAACCTCCCTGGGCAACCTATCTCAGTTTCAGTCTCTCTGGGAGCTGCTGTGTCTTTTGACCTCTCTGCTGTGCAACCCAACCAACCACTCTGCTTCTAACCCCCCCCAGGCTGATCCTCCAAACTGACTTTGCACATAAGGCAGATCCTGGGGTAAGGTAGAGGGATGGAAAGAAGGTGGAAGGGTGGTTGGGAACCTCTCTGGGGACAGTGATTTCTGGGAGGGGGATTGTGTTTCTGTATTCCCTTTAACTTGTCTATGTAACTATTCCTTTCTGTTGTGTATATCTCTGCATGTACGTTGTACTAAGCTGTAAACAGAGCTCCAGTCCTTAACTTCCAGCTGGCTGAGTCTAGTCTGGGGGATTTTCATAGTGCGGGGGCGGTGGGGACAGGGAACTCCCAAACCATCACAGTCATCTCTGTCCACCAAGACAGCAGCTTCCCAGTGAGTGTGGTGGACAGTGGACAAGAAAGTGAGGTGAGAGAGCTGGAGACCACTTGGAGCCAATCCCTGCAGACATGCGGAAGAACTGCTTGGAAATCCACTTAGGCATTGTTGATGTAAGCTAGGTGGAGCTACTACAAATGAACAGTATAAACTCCCCTCCCCCAAGCTATGCCTGCTTGAGCAGAGAGAAAAACATTGCTGAAAAACTTTGTTGGAAACACTTCAGGCTGGAACAATGCCACTCAGGACATTGCAAGCTGAAGGGCCGCCAACAACATGCTTCTCAGACATCTCTCCCCTCCTCCCCATCAAAGGCAGATTGTAATTTATAATCCTAGGATTGTGACTATCTCTCTCTACCTCTCCTGCTCTCTCTTTCTCTGTTTTCTCTCTCTACATCTCCCTTTTCTTTATTTTTGTGTATCTTTTAGTCCTGTAGTAATGACTAACAGAAAAACATTGACAGTCAATGTTTTGAAAACAGCCTACCCATAATATCTTTTCTTATTTCTTCCCAGATAAACTTCCAGCATACTTTTCTTTAAAAGCATCTTCTCCTTGCAACTTTTCAAACCATTGCCACATGTACCTTTGAGCGTTGTTCAACAAGATAAGGTACCTGTAAAGCTATCGTTTCTTACTTCTCTTGACAATGAATCTGATTTATGCTATGATTGTTGGTTTGTATGAAATATATCCTTATTATGATAATACTTATCTAGTACTTTCCATCTGAAAATCTCAAGTGGTTTACAAAAGGGATGAATATCATTGTCCCTATTTTACATAAGAGCATATTTCTGTAAGAACTGTTTAGTTCTGGAAAATTGCATGAAGGATGATTCTAGATTGCTTATTATAAGAACGATGAAGAGGAATAAGAGCAGAGAAATGAATAACAATGTGTCGCACCAACAGAATGAAATCAAATTTGGTTTAATAAGGATTGGAAAGCTTCCCACGACTAACAGAAATTCAAAGTTTTGGAATTTAAAAGGTTTCTAATTTACATATTGGGACAGAAACTCCAAGCGCTTCTTAACACTGCATTTGGGCAGGCTGGATTAACGGGCTAAGGCAAATAATCTGAGATACAATAAAGCCAAGTGCTGGGTCCTGCACATGGGTCACGACAATTCTGTGCAAAGCTACAGCCTTGAGGAAAGGTGACTGGAAAGCTGCCTTGCAGAAAGCACCTGGGAGCATCGGTGTGTAGCCAACTAAAATGAGCCAGCAGTGTGCCCAGGTGGCTGTCCTGCTAGGGCATAAATCCTACCAGGCTGGTTTAACCCTTGCTGTCCTTCTCCCGTTCTGGGTCTGGGAGTAGTAGAGGATTGAGCAAACAATGGAGCAGCAAAGCCTTGAGGGCTGGGAGCTTAGCACCACCTGTCAGGTGTCTGCTGCTGCCCCTCAACTTGCCTGCATAGTCACACAAGGCATGAAGCTTTGAATTCATTGGGCAGAACAATAATGCCAGTGCCTGTTGGCCAGTTTCATGTTCAAAATGATCTATTTAATGGGAGGTGATTCAGAAACTGCCTTTCAGCCTTTTCTGCTTTTCTACCTTTTCTGCCTTTCTGGCCCAACCCTCCACCAGCAGCAGTACCCATTCACAATTGCTTAACTGGGAATCACAGCAGCCACCTGTTTGCAGCTTGCACTAGCAAGCAGCATCTCAGCTCTTCTCTCCTGCCCTCTGCCTGGAATATTTTGTATTTTACTGTGGGGTTATTTTGGTGAGTTTTGGAAGCCTCCTTGTACAGGAAACTTACTCAGGGACCAAGGCGCTGTGAGTCCATCTGCTGGAGTTAATGCTAAGGTTCTGTGAGCAGAGTTAGAATTGTTCCTGTTTTTGCCTTCCTATTTCCCAAGTTCTGATTGTTTAAACTGTTTAATTCTGTGGTCATAAATATCCTTTGTGCAACTATTTCCTGTTGACCAAAAATCCAAAGAATCTCAGGGAACTTCCCCAAATTTGTTAATATTATTAATAAACTAATATACGTACAGAAATTAATAATATTTCATAACATATTATTAATATGGATCTCAAATAATCCCCAAAATTAGCTATTAAAACTGTTCTCTAGCAGGCTTTGCAGAAAAACAGTGATTGACAAAGTTAATGCAGTATTAAAATGTTCATGATGAGCCTCTAAGTTGACAGGATGCGCTATAACTAGTGGATAGAAATCATACTATATAAGTTAATTAGTTGTCATTAATCTTCTGCATTTCTACTTGTGCATTTCTCTTCTGGCCTTGGAAACTCAACTCCTAGACAGGACTGAGACCCTGCATATTTAAAACTGAAAGTGGAACTAAATTAATGTGTCTGCTTCCTGTGAGGAATTAAAGTTTATAGTTGCCCTGTTACAGAGTTGGTTTTTTTTTTTTTCAGAATAATTTGAGGGAAATGTGACATGTTCTTTATCTCTCCTTGAAAGCTTTGAAGTGCTCAAGAGGGAGCAGAAAATTAATTCTGGACAAAAGTAAATGGCCTTGTCTGCTGTGCAACTAAGCATCTCATTAACCTGTATTTCTGTGCTTCTTGACACTGCGTGTTCAAAGGAAAAAAAAAGAGATGTCATTCCAGGTATGCCAAATAACCAACCCAGTTGTTTTGGCTTTGACAAAATTCTCATCACAAAGAAATCCATAATAAATTCTGTGAAGTAAAAGACACTTTTTGTTTCCTTAAGAGCACAAATTTTAGCCCCAGGCAGATCTTCACAGTTTTGTCTTGGAGTTAGGTTCTCATTCCAGGTGTTTATTCACAAATTGCACACATATATTTGAAAGATATCTGTAAAATCACACTTGGAGAAAAAACATAATTTTCTCATGTCAGATAAATACAAAATACCATACAAATACTCATAAAACAAGTGACATAACACCAACAATATATTTTGAAATTATACTTAGGAACATGTTAAGATTACGTCAAAAACTTAAGGACTAAAACCAGATCACAGATGTGAAAAAAGTGAGGTCCAGAAATGTACTTGTTTAAATAAGTCAAATGTTATATATGGGACAGAACTTTATTGCATTATGTCTTTTGCTTATTTGTTTGTTTGATTGTTTCTTTTAAATTTCAAAGGTTTTTTTTTTTCTTTTAAAGAACAATTAATTATAACTTGAGTACTGGAAACTCAAAAACATTTGTCCAATTCTGATATCAAAAATTGTGCTCTCATATATTGTTCAAACTCAACACAGGAGGGACATGGAACTGTTGGCGGGTCCAGAGGAGGCCACCAAGATGCTCAGAGGGCTGCAGCAGCTCTGCTCTGAGGACAGGCTGAGAGAGTTGGGGCTCTGCAGCCTGCAGAAGAGAAGGTTTCCAGGAGACCTTACAGTAGCCTTCCAGGATCTGAAGGGGGCTACAGGATGCTGGGGAGGGACTATTGACAATGTCTTGCAATGACAGGACAAGGGGTAATGAGTTTAAACTGACAGAGGGGAGATTTAGACTGGATGTCAGGAGGAAGTTGTTTGCAGTGAGGGTGGTGAGACACTGGCACAGGTTGCCCAGGGAGGTTGTGGCTGCTCCCTCCCTGGAGGTGTTGAAGACCAGGTTGGAGGAGGCCTTGAGTGAGCTGTGCTAGTGGGAGGTGTCCCTGCCTATGGCAGGGGGTTGGAGCTAGATGATCCTTGATGTCCCTTCCAACCTTACCATTCTATGGCTATCGTGTTTCAGAAGTTAAGATAAAATACAAATTCACTCATCATTTCTGAAACAGTCAAAATAATTACAAAGCAGAGGTGTCTGGGTGAAGAAGTGGAAGAAATCACACCATCTGATAGAATAAGATTCCAGTTTGAAAGTTTGTTTTCCTTATACAGCCATGTAGCTATCTCCCTTCAGATGATGATACAGGTTTCAGACATTTCTCATACTTTCTCTGCTCTTCCAGGATTATGTTAGCCAAACCCTCCTGTAGAAGGGTGAGATGAGAATGTGCCAGTGTATTCTTCATTCTCCTTCTGTGTTGGGGATAGTCATATTAGGCTCTTTGCTAACATTAAAGTTGTTCTATACACATGCAAATTTCTCTTTGTTATACTAGAAGCCATCTTTGGCATTTAACTACCTTGAAAAATAAGTCCTTGGTTAATGTAATATAAAAGTCTCCTGCCTTGTTTTTCAGTTATCTGGCATTCCCAATAATGTACCTTTCATTGCTCTCATACAGTCAATCTGCATAGTAAAAACAAGGGACATAAAAATCTAAATAAGTTTATTGTTTGTGTCTCATTGAGGGCTCTTAAATGGAACTACACATTAAAATAATTAATCATTTTCTGGTGAAAGTAATTTATCTCACTGAAGTTTCCCAAACTAATTAGTGTGCAGTAGATGCTTCTCTCCAATTAAGTTTGTACATTCATTTTGTACTCAAAAGTAACTTGGGAAATTTGGGAGCTACACGGAGCACAAAGAGGGTTTAATGGGAAAAGAAAAAAAAACAAAACAAAAAAACCCAAAGAAACCAAGTGATAGGTTTGTAAAAAGGGTCCCAAAGACCAGGGAGAGAAAAGCATGGCCAGAACTTTGTCATGGGAAGCATGTTAGACAATCATCATCAGTATAACCAGCAACAGTATGTGTCCACTGTGTTGCAATGACTTCTTGTACCTGTGCACACAGGTAGGCTCTCCTGTATAGGGCGTAATAGATTTTGTTGATCCATTCAGGAGCCACTTCCCAGAAAAAGAGCTAAAATTCTTTGGAGCTGAGTCTATCCCTTTCTATGAAGCTCAGTTTTCTCAGCACTACTGTTTATGAATTTATTGTGTCTTCAAAGAATCAGAGAGAGGTAAGGTTGGAAGGGACCTCAAGGATCATCTAGTTCCAACCCCCTGCCATAGGCAGGGACACCTCCCACTAGTACAGGTCACTCAAGGCCTCCTCCAACCTGGCCTTCAATACCTCCAGGGAGGGAGCAGCCACAACCTCCCTGGGCAACCTGTTCCAGTATATCCAAGGAATGGGTCCAGAGGAGGCCACAAAGATGCTCAGAGGGCTGCAGCAGCTCTGTTCTGAGGACAGGCTGAGAGAGTTGGGGCTCTGCAACCTGGAGAGGAGAAGGCTTCCAGGACACCTTAGAGTAGCCTTCCAGGATCTGAAGGGGGCTACAGGAAGGCTGGAGAGGGAACATTCATTTCTTGAATGTTTCTTTTGTTAACTTAGATTTTCAAAGGCAAACAATAATGATGACATACTGTGGCTTCCCACAGCACAGAAAGAGGGGGAGCAGGGGAACATGTCTGGGCAAGGCAGGACTTGTTCAGGCCTATTGTGACTTATTTAGGCTCACCATGACACAGGTCAAGAGGTATGAGTGCATCAAGAATGGATATCTCCCTCAATATGAATTTTGTAAAATGGAACTGTTAAATAGAAGTCTAACAGGCATTTAAAATGAGTCATCCTTGCAGATTCCCCCTTTTATATATTTCTCTATCACAAGTTGTCTTTTCCATGCCTTTAAAACACGTATTGCTAGGAGCAATGGAAAGTAAAATCAAGATATGGAAGCTTTTAGAGTGGAGTTGCTAAAATGTTGTCTATATTTTAAAGAAAACTGCCTTTTAAACATATTTCAACTTGTCATATGCTGGTACCTGAATTACTGTAATTGTCTAAAGTAGCTTATGATTTATTGAACCTCGTACTGTCAGAATCTTTCCACGTACATGCACACTTAAATATAACATGTTATAAATGTGCATTTTATAAAGTAAAATGATACATTTCTATTATTCAGGTCGATGTCTATTGTTACCTAGTTAAACTGAATGTCATATTAGGAGTTGCATAATAAACCTGTCATATTTTTCTGAGTTCTCATCCTAAATGGAACAAATTATGTGTTTGCAGGTGTATTTGAAAGGCTTGTTTGTGGGTGGGAAAGAGAGTGACTCAAAAGTAAGTGGGCTAGAAAGTAAGTGTTAATAGATGAATAAAAAAATGCTCAAAAGAGGCTTGAAACAAATATAAACTGCCCTGGTGAAATCACAGAATAGAATGATTAGAATAGAGTAGAGTAGAGTAGAATTAGAATAGAATAGAATAGAATAGAATAGAATAGAATAGAATAGAATAGAATAGAATAGAATAGAATAGAATAGAATAGAA
>VWZE01004763.1:92248-105171 GCA_013396675.1 Eubucco bourcierii | reverse complement strand
CCTCACCACCCTCACTGTAAACTTCCTCCTAACATCCAGTTTCAATCTCCCCTCTGCCAGTTCAAACCCATTGCCCCTTGTCCTGTCATTGCAAGCCCTTGTCAATAGTCCCTCCCCAACCTTCCTGTAGCCCCCTTCAGATACTGGAAGGTTACTATCTGAAAGCCTTGGTGAATGTGTAGTCATAATAATAGCAAAAACAATAGTGATAACAACAACAACAACAATAATAATAATTTAAACACATTTAAATATAGCAATTTGGCTTCTTAATAAAATTTTTGCAATGAAGTTGCCTTTGGTTTCTTACAGTTTCCCCTGGTTCATGGTTGTGCAACTTATAGAATTATTCCTACAGTGAATGCTGCTTTATCTATTACAAAATATTTTTGCTATTGCTGTATGAAATGTGAATGGAAAATTACTTTTTTTTCTGCATAATTAAGCTTACATCTTAAGATTTCAGCAGGGAGTAACTGTTTTGTAAATAAGATATAGCTAGTTTTTAATATTTAGTTTTCACTGTAATGATGGCATGAACCTAAATGACAAAACATTGACTCCCTGCTGCCATTATGTATTCTTACTTCAGCTCCCCTGGTGGGAGCAGCACAAGTGATTGACATTTCATTAGCGATACAGAGTTGGATATTTGTGAACTACTACTCTTTTGAACAGTATTTTTTTTAAATTGACTACCTTTTGCTTTAAGACTCTAAGAAAGATGCAAACAAAAAATGTACCTGAAGTTAGACCAGTTGAGTTTCATTTATAATATTTTCTCAAAATGCAAACATGCACAGTGGACCATTTAAATCTCTGTACTAAAAAAAATATATAGAATCTAACAATTAGCTAATTAACTCTAATGAATGTAAAATGGAATAATGGACGTGGCTAGAAGTGGATTTTTCTGCTGCTTAGTGAATGTCAGCGTGCAACAAAGAAATTTCAAATGAAGACCCTAAAATTAGCAGCACCCCAGTATAAAATACGAATCAGTCCTTCAGGCACTCATTATTTCAGAATTGACCTTCCAAAGGTTGTAGAGTGAACATTACATTGGCAATTCATGGTGGTTTCTGTGTAAAGAGGAGGATGCAGACAAATCCTCTAGGACTGCATAAATGAATAGCACTGTTTGTGTTTGTAGTGCCTGTAGTCATTCATGTTCCTGCAGTTTATTCACTTAAAAGATGAATAAGGCTATTGACAGGTCACTTGTGATGGTTTGGGAGTTCTCTGCCCCCCTTTACACTATGAAAAGGCACCCAAACTAAACTCAGCCATCTGGAAATTAAGGACAGAATCTCTGTTTACAGCTTAGCACAATGTACAAGCAGAGATATACACAATAGACAGGAATAGTCACAGACATAGACAAGTTAAAGATAATACAGAAACACAATCCCCCTCCCAGAAACCAGTCCCCAGGAGGGGCTCCCAAATGCACTTCCACCTTCTTCCCACCCCTCTACCTTACCCTAAGGTCTACCCTACATGCAAGGTGAGTTTGGAGGATTGGCAAAGGGGTTTAAAAGCAGAGTGGTTAATTATCAGCAGAGAGGCCAGCAGACGCAGCAACTCCCAGAGACTCTCCATCTTACAGAATCATAGAATGGTAAGGTTGGAAGAGACCTCAAGGATCATCTACTTCCAACCCCCTGCCATAGGCAGGGACACCTCCCACTAGTACAGGTCACTNTGGAAGGCTACTCTAAGGTCTCCTGGAAACCTTCTCTTCTGCAGGCTGCAGAGCCTCAACTCTCATAGCCTGTCCTCATAGGAGAACTGCTCCAGAGTGAGAGAAGACCGAGTCACAAAATGAAGACATCATTTGTCTGAGTCAATATTTTTTACCAGCAGGATTTCAATCAAGTGTGAATATACAGGAAAAAAATAAATAGAAGTGATAGGATTGAAATTATTATTTGCATTATGTGTAACACAGTAGAGATTACAACCCCACTGTGCCAGGTCCTGAACGTGAACAAATATGTAATCTGTCATGAGAAGATTAGAGCATAAGAAAAAAGGACAGACCTAATGTGGAAGGAAAGAAAAAGGTAGACACACAAGTGACAGTGATCTGAACGAAGTTGCAGAAGTCCTGCATTATTTAATACTATATTGTGATTTCTAGACCAGCCTCTTACTCTAAAGCCTTAAGTACTTCTCTAAACTACACCTAAGAATAAGAGTTTAAGGGAAGTTCAGTCTGGAGAAGCTAAGCCTGAGAGGAGATCTGGTCAGTATGTAGAAATATGTGTGTGAGTTGGGGGGGTGGGAGGGGTGGGGTGTGGGGTGTGTGGTATCAAGTCAATGGGACCAATCTCTTTTTGCTGATCAGGACAAGGAGCAACAGATACAAATTGGAACGTAGAAGGTTTCCGCTCAGCATTAGGAGAAACTTCATTACAGTGAGAGTGACAGAGCACTGGAACAAGCTGCCCAGAGAGGTTGTGGAGTCTCCTTCTCTGAAGACTTTCAAAACCCACCTGGCTGCATTCATGTGTGGGCTACCCTAGGGGATCCTGCTTTTGGCAGGGGGATTGGGCTTCATCTCTGGCAGTCCCTTCCAGTCTATACGGTTCTGCAATGCAGTGATTCTGTGAAGATGCATAGCAGGGATGCATGCTTTTAGCTATTTATTTCCTTTAATTATTATCATTTATGTTTCCTATAGAGCAGTATTAAACAAACAATTTTAGTCTGTTTAGAATGATTTTATGTACTGTGACGTTTGCATTCTTCTAGTGCATTCAAAGCTATTTCCACAACATATATTTCTTCTTTCCATGCTGCATAAAATTATGATAAAATATTCTGGTTCTATGTTATTTAAAAAAAAAAATTATATGTTAGAAGCATTGACATTGCTAAACCTTACTAAATATTTTAAGATGAGTTGAGAAGGTTTGTCTTTTTGGTTGAAAGTGTGATTAGATCAGCTCGATTTAAAATACTGTACTTTTGCAGCCACTTGTTAGTCACAGCCATTTTCCTATCTGTTGGGCAAGCACAAGTTCTAAACAGCTGAGGTTACAGACCATGCTAGTAACATCTTTCCTGACATGCACTCCAGATTCCCTCTTTTCAATTCTTCAAATACCTTTTCATAAACGTATTTGAGTCATTGTTCCTTCACTCTTTCATCCACAACTGCCCTTCCCCCCCATTCCAGCACTCTTATCTGCCTGTACAAACACCTGCAGATGCCCATTCACTCTGCTGGTGCCCTGAGCTGACTATAAATATCACCAGCATTAATGAACAATGTTTAAACATCCACTTCCTCAGTATCATTTCTTTGCAAGAATGTAGAACCAACCTGTGTAATTTCCAGACCAGTAATGGCTTATACTAGGCAAATTTATTTTTATGATGGGCTTCATAGAGTCATAGAATCATAGAATGGTAAGGTTGGAAGGGACCTCAAGGCTCATCCAGTTCCAACCCCCTACCATAGGCAGGGACACCTCCCACTAGTACAGCTCACCCAAGGCCTCCTCCAACCTGGCCTTGAACACCTCCAGGTAGGGAGCATCCACAACCTCCCTGGGCAACCTGTTCCAGTGCCTTACCACCCTCACTATAAAGAACATCCTCCTAACATCCACATTTTGAACACAGAATTTAAGAATTTTCCTATGTTTCTGACATAATCTTTACAAACAGGACCTGCATTAAAGCTAAGAAGAATATAGTATTTATAAGCACAGAGTTGTAGTTCAGTGTTCATACTGCAATTGCCTGTGAATATCAGTTCAGTAAACAGAATGACAGTAATCTTTTAATTTTTAATTGAGTTACTGTAATTTGGATATTTCAAACTGCAAATAATTTACTAAATTAATCCCATTTAAATAAATTTTAAATATAAAATTACTTCAGAAGAAGCAATCTTTAATAAAGTTAATATAGAATCATGGAATCATAGAATGGTAAGGTTGGAAGGGACCTCAAAGATCATCCAGGTCCAAGCCCCTACCATAGGCAGGGACACCTCCCACTAGTACAGCTCACTCAAGGCCTCCTCCAACCTGCCCTTGAACACCTCCAGGGCGGGAGCAGCCACAACCTCCCTGGGCAACCTGTGCCAGTGTCTCACCACCCTCACTGCAAACAACTTCCTTCTAACATCCAGTTTCAGTCTCCCCTCTGCCAGTCTAAACCCATTGCCCCTTGTCCTGGCATTGTCAGTAGTCCCTCCCCAACCTTCCAGTACGTCCCTTTCAGATCCTGGAAGGCTACTCTAAGGTCTCCTGGAAGGCTACGCTAAGGTCTCCTGGAAACCTTCTCTTCTCCAGGCTGCAGAGCCCCAACTCTTGTATATCTGCAGTCTTTTTTATTTTTCAGGGATTTTCTGCGTTTCTGAAGAGTAATACAAATCTTTTCTTGTTTACTTTCTTAAATCCTTTAAGACAATGCAACATAATTTGTGTTCTGATAATATTTCCATCGCTTGTTGAAGAGAGAAATGTAATAATTGTGGTTTAACTGCGCTAATAGGTAAGTAATTATTCTTGAAAATGAAGCTTTGCAGGCTATATCAAATTAAACTATATAAATCTGTCTATGACATGTAAGATAATCCTAGTCATTGGAATGGCTGAACAGAATAATTATTTGCTAGATAGAAAAGGAATAGTGAGTCAATACTTGGCAAACCTGGATTAACTTAGTATTGTGGTACTTGGTAAATGCTAATTTATCCCAATGGCATTGAAGAAATCATTGAACAGTGTTTCAGAAACATTTATGTGTTGTCTCTGGTCTCAGCTTGGGTTAGTTACCACTCCAAGCGAATTATAGAGGTGTAGTACTAATAATAATAGCAATAATAAAATATTAGTAGTTGCAACAGATCCACAGTGGGTTTTTTGTTTTGTTTTTTCACAAGAATGATGCTCAGGGATATGAGGTTCATATAAGCTCTCCCCACAGATCTCGTCTACCCTCTTATTAGGCAGTGGGATGGGTGCTTGTCTCACCAGTATGGTTCACTAGCATAAAGGAATGCAGGAAGCTGAGACTCATGCATAGAGAGAGTTTCTGCAGCCTGAGATGGGAACACACAGGTGATGTTTTCTGCTCCAAAAAAGACCTTTGATTCAAACTCTGCCTCCAGGACACCCCTGAATTAAACCATGGATGCAGGCAATGAGAAAAAAAGTCTCCAAGTAGGCAATGAGAAAAAATGTCTACATGTAGGCAGTGAGAAAAAATGTCTCCATGAAGGAAACACAAACAAATTAGCAAGTCTTCAGGCTGGGCTAGCTAAAACAAAGCTGAATAGAATTCCCAACAACTTATATCAGTTGTTGTATAATCCTATATTGTTCTTGGGAAGGTTGCATAAGGGGGAAGACTTAACAACAGCATTATTGTAATGACAAGATTGCCAGCATCACCTGGAAATGAGAAAGCGTTTTCAGGGATATTGAATTTGCTGTCTTCTCTGTGCCAATGTGGAAAAGTTTTATGAATAAAATAAACCTATCAGTTTATGAAGCCAATGAAGATAAACCTGACCTGTTCTGCCATAGTTAGTGCCTATAAATCTGCAAGGTTGTTTTTGGTTGTTTGGTTTTTTTCCAAAACTGAAAAAAAAAAAAAAGTTTTCTAAAATACAATGTAATAAATCATTGTTATGTATATCTGTGATGGTTTGGGAGTTAACCTGCCCCCACACACAATGAAATCATCCAGACTAGACTCAGCCAGCTGGAAGTTAAGGACTGAAGCTCTATTTACAGCTTAGCACAATGTACAAGCAGATATTTACAATATATTACAAATATTTACAGCTATATACAGAAATATACAAGTTAAAAGTAATACAGAAACACAATCCCCCTCCCAGAAACCAGAGTCCCCAGGAGGGGCTCCCAACCACCCTTTCACCTTCTTTCCACCTCCCACTCTTATCCCAGAATCTGCCTTATGTGCAAGGTGAGTTGGGAGGATTGGCAAAGGGGGTTAGAAGCAGAGTGCTGAGTTGGGTTACACAGATCCGAGCAGAACAGCAGACTCCCAGGGAGAAAACCACAGACACTGAACTCTGTCAAATAGAGACACTGTCTTATCTGTGCTTGTGTCCTTCCTTTTATCCATCTCAGCAAACCTATGAGTGAAGCAGACATCACCCTTGTTTGCCTTTTACAGCTTATAATCTAATTTTTCTCATTAAAATATTCAAATTAGTCTCAAACCAGCCCAATATTGCAGACTTGTACCAGGAGAAAAGAAATAAAGCATTACTGTTTGACATAAACCTGCATGCAATGTGTATGTCCTTAAATATCCAAAGCAATGTATAATTTGTTCAAGGTGTTTATTTTCTAGAAAGAAACCTTCCTGTACCTTAGGTCCCTGAAAGTTATTTCACACAATTTTTGCTCAAGTCTTTCACACAATATGAATGCCTGAAATATTGTCTAGATCTTTTTCTTTTTTTTTTTTTTCTTCATGTATGAAATGTTATTCAAAATGCCAGAATATTTTAAATATGGAAAGTCTTATGTCAGGTATGTCACACGAGAGAGGTAGGTTTTCCTTTCTGTGATAATTGAAAGGACTGTTTGCTGTAAGGGTCTTTCAAAGGGGAGCATAATTGGAGTGTAGTTTGTAGTATGTCATGTTATCATCAACCCATCTTTTAAGGAACCTTGACATTTCTGATGTAGGTGGGTTTTCTTTGAAGGTACAGAGAACAGGTCATTAGTAGGCAAAGATATCTCATGTTACTATCACCTTCTCTTCCAGAAAGTCAAGGTTTGGTTGTAACACAAAGATGAAAGCTACTTTAGGTATAAAGATGGGTAATAAAAAGCTATTACTAATGAAAATAAGCATTTAGATAGTATTGTTTCCTAAATGTATATCCTTGTATGTATATATATGTAATATATATGTATATATGTGTATATAAGTAATATATGTATGTACATATATGTAAATATATTACATACATTTGAATATATATGTTTATATCTATATCTATATATATAAATATATATTAGTATGATGAATGGGGTTTGACAAGTTGCAGTTAATTTTTTTAGAGGACCAAAATTTGTGGTCTGGTATTGCAGCCCTGGTGTTATTTTTGGATCTGCCCAGTTATGATCATTTGCTTGCTTTTCCTTCATAGAATCATAGAATGGTAAGGTTGGAAGGGACCTGAAAGATTGTCTAGTTCCACCCCCCTGCCATAGGCAGGGACACCTCCCACTAGTACAGGTCACTCAAGACCTCCTCCAACCTGGCCTTGAACACCTCCAGGGAGGTTGTGGAGTACAGAATTACCCAATGTGATCTTCAATAACATCGGTGCTTCTGTGCTCCACAACCTCCCTGGGCAACCTGTGCCAGTGTCTCACCACCCTCACTGCAAACAACTTCCTCCTAACATCTCTCCTCTGCCAGTTCAAACCCATTGCCCCTTGTCCTCTCACTGCAAGCCCTTGTCAATAGTCCCTCCCCAGCCTTCCTGTAGCCCCCTTCAGATCCTGGAAGGCTACTCTAAGGTCTCCTGGAAGCCTTCTCTTCTCCAGGCTGCACACCCCCAAATCTCTCAGCCTGTCCTCAGAGCAGAGCTGCTGCAGCCCTCTCAGCATCTTCGTGGCCTCCTTTGGACCCACTCCAACACTTCCATGTCTGGCTGGAAGGCTTCCATTACTGTCTTCTTTTTTTTTTTTTTCTCTATTCTTTACAGTTTGTAACTTCCTTGATCCAAAAACTCTGCATTTGTTTGTGCAAGTTCAGTACCTGCACACTACTATTTGGCTGGATTCTTAAATGGACTGTTAACATAATAATTGAAACACAGTTGTCTTACACCCTCAGTGAACCAAAGTGAACCCTGTGTAATATAAGAAAGTAAAAGATATCATGGAAATTACAATTGCTGCAGTTAATAAAAGATATGTTCTCTTAACGCCAGACATTTTGCTTCCATTGGTGCTGATTTTAATGATAAACAATAACAACTGACACACATGATTTAGGAAAAGTAGTTCTGAATTGTCTTTGGGTAATAATAAAGCAGTAATGGTGTCAATGGGATACATGTGTCTGTGCAGACTGTAAGTCTAAATGTCTAAGAAAAGAAGCTAATACTGAAATGCTTTTTATAGACAACTGCACTAAAACAAATGACTTTCTATTTTGGTCAGTGCGATGCTGTAAATGTGTTTAATGAAGAAGTTGTAAAAGGTATAAAAGCACTAAAACATGTGTCCAAAGCAACTTGGCTGGGCAATTACAATTCCTTCATTTCAGATTGCCTTTCTGGCTTTGATTTTTTTTTTTTACCTGTAATTCATCCTTCCACTAAGCTATTTCATCTTTTCTTCTGTCACTGAATCACTACTTGAGTTCTCCAACTGAAATGAGAGTTTTTCTCACTTCAGGAGAAACAGGAGCAAAACCCATGCCTGATATTAAAAGAAACCAAATAGAACAAACCCAAAGAAGAACTCTAACAAGCTCTCTGAGCCTAATGCGTTGTCAAAATTGGCTAAAGAACATTTCATCTCTGTGAAAATAATTTTTCTGTATTATTCCTAATGTTGCCAAGGTAAGTGCTGTCTTGGGTGACTTCCATCTACTCACCAATCAGTTGTTCCAGTCTCAGTTAAAACTGTGCAAATGTATCAAAGGAAAAAAACATAAAAATAGAGAGAGCATAACAATTTGGGGTAGATTTTTTGTTTTGTTTTGGTTTTTTTGTTTTTTTTTTTTACCTTCTAGGAACATTAAAAGCTTTACATTGAAATAAAAATCACAGAATCACAGAATGGTAAGGTTGGAAGGGACCTCAAAGATCATCTAGCTCCAACTCCCTGCCATAGGCAGGGACACCTCCCACTAGCACAGCTCACTCAAGGCCTCCTCCAACCTGCCCTTCAACACCTCTAGGGAGGGAGCAACCACAACCTCCCTGGGCAACCTGTGCCAGTGTCTCACCACCCTCACTGCAAACAACTTCCTCCTAACATCCAGTTTCAATCTCCCCTCTGCCAGTTTAAATGCAATATGTAGAAAATAGGTAGATGTAGATTCTGGAACACATTAAGTTCAGTCAGGTGTGGAGAAATTCTACTTACATGTGATATGACTGCAGGGTAATTTATGCAGATCTCAAAGTGTTCACTCTAGGTTTTCCAGACATGTGGCTCTGAATAGGATAGGAAGCAAAGAACTTGCAGTTGTTTGAGACAGGAAATTTATGTTCGTATTTATTGGCTGATATTTTATTATTATTATCATTTTTATTCTATGTGGAAAACTGAAATGTAGCCATATTTCAGAAGAATTATTAGAATCATAGAATGAACCATGTTGCCTTCTCTTCAACCAGAAAAAACCCAAACCAAAACGGATGTTTAGATTTCATGAGAGAAAATATGTCTCTTATTTATACCTACATGACGGAGGTCCCAGATTCTGCCCTTGCTTTTATATTATTTTATTTTGGTTTGACTTGGCTTGAGTTTTTATGCATTCCACTGCATATTCCAGTGCTTGTGGAGAATAGGAAGACAGATGTGTAGGGCTAGGTCTGTTGTATCTATAGGGCTAGGTCTGCTATCTTCATGCCACTGAGTTTAGTTTGTGATTTATGTCCTTCCCCAGCTCATGTGTCTCACGTATTTTCAGAATATAATCAGACTGAACTAAATTTATTTAAAGGAAGGTTAAACCACAAGAGAGATACTTATTGAAGATTTAATTTTACAAAACCAAAGCTTAGCTCAGTGATTTAACTTGAGTAATCATTCCTTTCTAGAGGGAATTAAAATTAATGACTTCATAATAGCTAGATTTTATAATTCATAGATATAACTCCCATGCTATTCAGGAAGATGTACAATAAAAAAAAAATAAAGATGATATTGATGATCAATTAGAAAGAATTTTAGCTTAATCTTTCAAGTCCTTCTTGAAAATACCTTTCACTGACTAATACTTCCAACTTTAGAGTCAATAGTAGAACTCTCGCAGTTTTATTAGGGCAGGAACTCCTTGTTATGGGGATTTTTCATGCAGAATTGTGCTGGTTTGAGGCTACTCGGAACATTTTACTGAGAGAAACTAAATCCTTAGCTGTGAGAAGATAAACAACAACAGTAACCTATATCGCTCATTCTTCTGCTGAGAAATTCAGTGAGTCAAGATACAGCTCAGACACTCACTGCTCACACACTGCTCAGGTAGTTCTCAGTTGTTGTTCTGCTCCTTCACTCTGGTGGTCTGTGGTTGCTTCTGCCTTAACTCTAATCTGACCCAACCCTTTATTTCCTCTAATCTCCTTGTTGCCGTTTTGACATCTCACCTCAGATCACTCCANAGGGGTGGGGAGAAGGTGGAAGGGTGGTTGGGAGCCCCTCCTGGGGACTCTGATTTCTGGGAGGGGTGTTGTGTCTCTGTATTACCTTTAACTTGTATATTTCTGTATATTTCTGTAAATATTCATGTATATTTTATATATATATATGCTTGTACATTGTGTTAAACTGTAAACATAGCTTCATTTCCTTAACTTCCAGATGGCTGAGTCTAATCTGGGTGATTTCGTTGTGTGTGTGGGGCAGGTAACTCCCAAACCATCACATCTTATTTTTTTGGCACTTCACCGTGGGGCTAATTCAATTTGATCGATTGCTAATTAAGTCTGCAAGTTAAGATGAAGCTGTTTTACATTTGATTTTCTATTTGTTATCCATTAGGAGCGTGGGTTTTTTACCATTGGATTCTTGGGGAAATTGATTCATGGATTTTTGATATGACATGGAGAAAGCTTAAAGGAATGTTTTGGGATTTTGCAGAGTATCTTCTCAGATATGTTGGCTTTAATATCACTGAAACTATTACCAAATCTGCCTTGCATCTGGAACAGAGAGTCATGAAAATGATCATGGGGTTGTAAACACCTCCCCTACAAGGCCAGGCTGTGGGACCTGGGGTTGTTCAGCCTGCACAAGAGAAGACTCTGGGGAGACCTGATAGAAGCCTTTCAGTACCTGAAAGATGCTTACAAGAAAGCTGAAAATGGACTGTTTACAAAGACCTGTAGTAATAGTACCAGGGGCAATAATTTTAAATTACAGAAGAGTAGATTTAAGTTGGATATTAGGAGGAAGTTCTTTAACACGAGGAGAGTGGAACACTGTAACAAATTGTCCAGGGAGGTAGCTGAAATCCCATCTTTGGAGATATTTATTGATACAGCTCTGGGCAACCTCCTCTAATCATAGAATCATAGAATGGCAAGGTTGGAAAGGACTTCAAGGATCATCCAGCTCCAACCCCTTGCCATAGGCAAGGACATCCCCACCAGGACAGGCCACCCAAGGTCCCATCCAACCTGGCCTTGAACACCTCCAGGGAGGGAGCAGCCACAACCTCCCTGGGCAACCTGTGCCAGTGTCTCACCACCCCCACTGCAAAGAACCTCCTCCCAACATCCAGTCCAGACCTCTCCTCTGCCAGTTTACTGCAACTATTTCTGACCTTGACCTCATAAAATGTTTGTGTTCCATCAAGTCAGGCTATTCAAATCACAGAATTAACCAGGTTGGAAAACACATTTGAGAACATCCAGTCCAACTCAACACCTCATAATTCCCTAAACCATAGCACCAAGTGCCTCATGCAACCTCCTTTTAAACACCTCCAGGGATGGGGACTCCACCACTCTCCAAGCAGCCCATTCCAAATCCAACCACTATCCTGCTATGCCTTAACACTCCACAAACACCCAACCTTTAACACCAATGCCTACAGATATTTCTAGCTGTTCCACACCTCCTAGCAAATCACAGGCTCACAAAATGGTTCAGTTTGGAAGGGACCTCCACGTCCCTGCTCATTTCAGGACTAGATGACATTTGGAGATCCCTTTCAACCCAAGTGATTTTATGAACCTATGATTCTATATTTAGATCCTGTGTAAATTCCTTCCATGGTCAGAAATAGTGAAAAAAGGACTGCCTTCTGCAGTGACTACCTTTAACTTAAGTTTGAAACATTCCATTCATATTTTAACTACTCCTTTTCCTGTGTTTCTGTTTATGTAATATAGTTGAGCCCTTTTATCATTTGTGTGCTTTCCACATTTAAAAGTCATTCAGTTATCCATGCATGCAGCAGTGCAAAATGCTTCTTGTTAGTATGATGTATGCATGTATTAGTTTTCTAACAAATAGTCCAGTTAGTCCAGCTAAATTTGGTGCCCATTCTAAAATCTATCCCAAAGTAAAATCACTGAAACAGGGAAGATAAAACTTACAAAGATAAATTACTAAGAGTAGATGGACTTGCATGTGTGTGAATATAAGTTGTATTTTAACCTACACTCTACATTCTATTTTACCTGTGAAATTCAGAAAAATATTCAATGGTGAATATGATATGAATTCTGAACACAGTCACATTCAGGGAACACAGATGGCTTAGCTTTATCTCTGATAACAAGACCAAGTGTATGGTCCTGCACCTGGGTAGGCACAGTCCCAAGCACAAATCCAGGTGGAGTTGTGAATGGCTGGGAGCAGACCTGAGGAAAAGGACCTGGGGGTCTGGGGTGGTGAAAAGCTCAACATGAGGCTGCAGTGTGAGTGCAGCCCAGACAGCAACTGTGTGCTTGGATGCAGCAAGAGCAGTGTGGGCAGCAGGACAAGGGAAGGGATTGTGCCCCTTTGCTCTGCTCTCCTCAGACCGCACCTGCAGTCCTGTGTGCAGTTCTGGAGCCCCCAGCACAGGAAGGACATGGAACTGTTGAAGTAGGTCCAGAGGAGGCAACGAAGATGCTCAGAGGGCTGCAGCAGCTCTCATATGAGGACAGGTTGAGAGAGTTGGGGCTCTGCAGCCTGGAGAAGAGAAGGTTTCCAGGAGACCTTAGAGAAGCCTTCCAG
>VWZE01004763.1:73099-84489 GCA_013396675.1 Eubucco bourcierii | reverse complement strand
CAGGTGGGGTCTGAGGAGAGCAGAGCAAAGGGGCAGAATCCCCTCCCTTGCCCTGCTGCCCACACTGCTCCTGCTGCAGTCCAGCACACAGTTGCTGTCTGGGCTGCACTCACACTGCAGGCTCATGTTGAACTTTCTCTGTCACCCCAGACCCCCAGATCCTTTTCCTCAGGGCTGCTCTCAGCCATTCCCCACCCAGCCTGGATTTGTGCTTGGGATTGTATTCTTTTTCTATTTCTAACTACTGCTTTCTGTGGCATCACAGTTTTTCTTACACTGCCTTTTTCTTTTCAACTAACACAAATGCTTATGAGTTGGTTTTGGGTTTTGTTTTTTTTTTTTTAAAAAAAGTGTTCTAGTGTTCTACTGTTTCACCATTGGGCTGTGCAATTCATGTTAACACAAAGTGAGCACAGCTTGCTACTTGAGCCTATCAACCATTTGAGATTTCCTTTCCACTGCTCTAACAATGCTGAGCCCAACAATGATGAACTGAGCAAATAGGAGGAATTACAGATGCATTTCAGTTGCTCCATCATTAAGAAAAAAAAAAAAAGAAAGAAAGTTAGCTGAGACAAGAGGCTTGACCTCCTTTAATTAATATTTATTAAGTAATTTTAATCTTTGGATTGCCATGATAATAACTGATTTTATCTATCTGGGCATAATGAAGGTAATCCTTATCTTTTCTGCTGAAGCTGGGCTGCTAGCAAGACAGAAATAAAGATTTCATTTTCAGTGCACAAAATAGCACCATGCAGAGGTCCCTGCAGTATCTTCTAGCAAACTAAAGATGGAGTCCAGTAATAAGTCCTTTGTAGATCTTCATAAGAGCAGTGGTCAGCTCAGAGGTGGTGTTGCACTCATGTAGCTGTATTGTAGTCTCTGAGCTGTGTCTCTGCCCTGTGGTTCATTCACTTTTCCAGACCCATACATTAAGGAATCACCTCTTACAAGCTCTATTTCCCTAAAGCAGCAGAAGTTACTCACAGCCCACTCTTTGTTTTCAGTCCTGAATATTCTCCTTAGCAGTTACAAAGTGTAACTGTGCAAACCCAAGGAATAACTGTTGCTTTTTCTCTCCATAGACCTGCAAGTTTACTGCATATGTGGGTACATGTGCAGACACAGAGATGCACAAGCACATATATGTACACATATACACCCCCAGCTCCACCACTGCTATATCTCCATGAAAAACACAAGTGCATCTGTATTTGCTGGTTGAAGGGATAATGGAATTTGCAAAGGAGTATGGATTTATTTATTCATTTTAGTTGCTGACAAGCATTTTGCTAAAGGGTTCTTGCTATAGCCTCAATTTTGTCTTATCTGCCTCCTGAGTTGGAATCATAGTATCCTAGAATAGTAAGGTTGGAAGGGACCTCAAGGATCATCTAGCTCCAAGCCCCTGCCATAGGCAGGGACCCCTCCCACTAGTACAGCTCACTCAAGGCCTCCTCCAGCCTGGCCTTGAACACCTTCAGGGAGGGAGCAGCCACAACCTCCCTGGGCAACCTGTGCCAGTGTCTCACCACCCTCACTGCAAACAACTTCTTCCTAACATCCACTTTCAATCTCCCCTCTGCCAGTTCAAACCCATTGCCCCTTGTCATGGCGTTACAAGACCTTGTCAATAGTCCCTCCCCAACCTTCCTGGAGCCCACTTCAGATCCTGGAAGGCTACTCTAAGGTCTCCTGGAAGCCTTCTCTTCTCCAGGCTGCAGAGCCCCAATTCTCTCAGTCTGTCCTCAGAGCAGAACTGCTGCAACCCTCTGAGCATCTTGGTGGCCTCCTCTGCACACCTGCTCCAACAGTTCCATGTCCTTCCTGTGCTGGGGGCTCCAGAACTGCACACAGGACTCCAGGTGGGGTCTGACAAGAGCAGAGTAAAGGGGTAGAATAATTTTATTTTTAGTATCATTTTTTATTACTTTCATTATCAGTTATTTCCTATGACTTAGAGGAAACTCTGTCCTAAGGATTTTTTAGTGAAGGTTACAATTGTATACAGGTCTTCTCCATGTTAATGCATCAGTCAGTGAGACACCAGCAGGATCCCTCACTAGAATGGCTAAACCAAAGTTATAACACATGAAATAAATAACTTTTGGGAGAGGAAAATATTGAGAGTAGCTAAACAAATGTATTCCATTGTGAATGGGTTAGGTTTTGTTTTTACAAACTCAAAGTTCACAGAATCATAGAATGGTAAGGTTGGAAGGGACCTCAAGGATCATTTAGTTCCAACCCCCTGCCATAGGCAGGGACACCTCCCACTAGTACAGGTCACTCAAGGCCTCCTTCAACCTGGCCTTCAACACCTCCAGGGAGGGAGCAGCCACAACCTTAGTTCTTAGAAAGTGTATGAGTTGTTCCCCCTTGTGACTAGCCATGCAGAATAAAGTACATAAAAATCCATTGATCTTTACATCTTGTAGTCTCAGTTTCAATTAGACTGGGGAAATATTTTTTCTGGCCCTTTTGAATAAAGTTTACTAGTGTGCTGGGCAAAATGTAATGTGTGTTTCAAAGCACAGACAGGCAATGCCAAGTCTTTTTTATACATTCTATATCATGGAAAATCACCTTAGCAAAATGTTGCTGTAAGTGTTCAAAGCTTGATGTTCTTCATCAGCTTTGGGTAATTACACTAACTGCCTATAAAGGGGTTTGGATCAAGTCCTTCATTTTCATTACTCAGCTTCAGATGCAGATGGCATGATCTGAAACTTTATCATAGCACTTTCATGTGTATTTTGAAGTATTAGTTTTCAATTAATCATTATTTGAATATTGGCCCTCCTGCTGCCGAAATCTATTTGATTAAGAATTATGCCACATTTAAACCTACATTAGTAAACGTACATTAAGCTTTTAAATAAAAGCAAACTCCACAAGCATTTCTTTCAGACCCTGCACACGAGATGAAAAAGAATGCTCAGATTATGAGTCTCTATTTAGGACAGTTCCATTTCAATTTACTTAAATCCAATTATAGCCATGTTGAATCTAGGTGCATAATAATCCATGCAAAATGAGATGAACCCAAGGAAGATGCTTTCTTCTTTGCAGGCATTGTGTACTCTTTCACATGCATTTAAAATTCTGCAGAATGAATTCTAAGGAGACATTCTGTGAACAAAGAGTGACACGATTTACACTGAAGTTCTGATCTTCACAGCTACAGTATCTCTCCTCATATTATTGACAAACTTTGCAATCAGATACAACACATGAGGGAAATGCCCTAAATTTGGAGGACTTGGATATTTTAGTGTGGGTCAATTTTTCTCTCTGAGAACATTCTTAAAGAAGAGATACAAGAAAGAATAAAAGCAATGTTCATATTCAGATAGTCCTTACAATAATGTGAAAATAATCACCTGAGCCCATTGCGCCAAAACCAATCACATTTTTTTTTTTCATTCAAGAAAGAAGAACAAAGGATGGAATTAAAAGTCGTGTTTCTGGTAGGACAATTTCCAGAGCTGAAGTGCTGAAGTAGAATGTTATTAGTAGCTAAAGATAAAAGTAATTTTTTCTTATTTTTTCCTATCATATTTATCTTTCCCTACCTTCCCCCACCCCCACCCCATGCTGTCCATTGTGCAGAACTCCACACAATTAAAATTTCAGTAAATCTTATTCAGATGCTACCAGTCATCTAGCCATTGGAACTCTGGAAAAGAATCATTCTGGCCTCAGAAGAGCACAAAGACATTCACCCCCACATGGTTCCTCAACAGGCCTATAGAGAAGGATGTACTGGCATGACACCATGGCGACATTTACAATGGAAAAGGCAAATTCCACCGTGCTGTTTTCAACATATTTGGCACAAAAGAAGTTTGAAGTGGTTTTGGTGTGAGAGTAGAATCTATTCTACCCCAACAGGCGTTTGAACTACCTGGGAAATGATGCTATAAAAGAACAAAAAATATTTTTTTTACAAAATGTGTGGTATGAGTCATAGGATGGGCTATAGAATCCTAGAATATTGGAATGGTAAGGTTGGAAGGGACCTCAAAGGTCAATTAGTTCCAACCCCCTGACATAGGCAGGGACACCTCCCACTAGCACAGGTCACTCAAGGGCTCCTCCAACCTGGCCTTGAACACCTCCAGGGAGGGAGCAGCCACAACCTCCCTGGGCAACCTGTGCCAGTGTCTCACCACCCTCACTGCAAACAACTTCCTCCTAACATCCAGTTTCAATCTCCCCTCTGCCACTTCAAACCCACTGCCCCTTGCCCTGTCATTGCAAGACCTTGTCAATAGTCCCTCCTCAGCCTTCCTGTAGCCCCCTTCAGATACTGGAAGGCTACTCTAAGGTCTCCTGGAAGCCTTCTCTTCTCCAGGCTGCAGAGCCCCAACTCTTGTAGCCTGTCCTTATAGCAGACAGTAGCCTGTCCTTTAGAAGACAGTGAGCAGTAAGTGAATATGTGACTGTTCTTACTTCAATATGAAACTCATTTATTCTCTTATTTTTCTTTTTAGATCTTCCAAAATATGATTTTCAACACAGTAAGATATTATTCTCAATTTTGTGAACCAAAAAAAAAAAACCAAACAAACAAAAAAAAACCTGTCCATGCTGTTAAGTGAACTGTAAAGTACCTTTAATGCTTTTCAACTGAGGGTTATTATGCTGAGATTAATTAATATTAATTTTCTGAGAAGCGTCCTCGTTCTTCTTGGACGGAGTGATATGATTCCTAACATCATTATGTAAACACTGGAAAATTACAGTTTGAATTCTCCAAGGATTTTGAATGAATTTCATGCAGCTACAGTCTAATGTCTGCAGGCAATTCAGAAGCACTTACTTTGTTCCCTAATATTTCTGTTAGTATGCAAATGAGCATTCAAAGGGAAATCAAAATCCATTAGATGACTGTATTTAAAAGATATAGTGTTAAGATACCCACAAAACCATACATAATGTGGAACTTTATTACCTGATTATTTTCTTCATAGATAGATTAGCTTTATGGTTCCCATCTAATCCTGACCATCTTCATAGCTCAAGGTATCAGTTGTATTAATTATAATAAATACATTATTTCAGGTAGGAAAGTAATGCTTTAATAGGGAAACTGAGTTGTGAAATATTTATCACTGTTAAAATATCTCCTGGACCCTGAGACACTTGAAGGCAGATTCACAGAATAAACTATAATGTGGCACCTTGCTTTATTAATCCTTAGCATGAATTTGCTCAAGATTTTCAGCATAACTTTTTAAACTCTAGTTAAGTTTTTGTTCATGATAGGAGACATGAGAAAGTACTATATTTGCTGTTGGAAATCTTGGATCAGAAGAAATTTGAGTTTTACATTATTAGCACTTGTTTGTGTCCTAGTAGTCATTCATGCCATGGTCAGAAGGACTGTCTTCTAAGAAGAAAGTGGAACCCTGTCAGGCTCAGATACTTTTTCAGTGATTGCTACACCATAGGAGAGTTCAGAATGGATAATCTAGGGGGATGGAACTAGATGATCCTTGAGGTCCCTTCCAACCTTAACATTTTATGATTCTATGAAAAAAAAAATCTTATTTTATAGTTTTATTGTTGGACCAAAGTAACCTGCATGTGGTATCAGGTGAGGTCAGTGAAAATAGATCTGTGTTATGTATCAAGTTCTGTTGAACTGAAATTTAATCATAGAATCACAGAATGGTAAAGTTGGAAGGGACCTCAAGGATCATCCAGTTCCAACCCCCTGCCATAGGCAGGGACACCTCCCACTAGCACAGTTCACTCAAGGCCTCCTCCAACCTGACCTTGAACACCTCCAGGAAGGGAGCAGCCACAACCTCCCTGGGCAACCTGTGCCAGTGTCTCACCACCCTCACTGCAAACAACTTCCTCCTAACATCCAGTTTCAATCTCCCCTCTGCCAGTTCAAACCCATTGCCCCTTGTCCTGGCATTGCAAGACCTTGGCAATAGTCCTTCTCCAACCTTCCTGTAGACCCCTTCAGAAACTGGAAGGCTACTATAATAGGTGAACAGTGTTGATTTAGAAAGGCTAAAGTTGTTGCCAACCCATCTGTCAGTTGATCAGAATAAACAGTTAATTTTTGTCCAGATATTTCATTAAAATATTTCACTTTCATCAACCTCTTTGTAAGTGTCTTTAAATGCAGCACAATGATCGTACTTTTGGAACTGGAAAGTCAGTGACAGTTCTTTCCTGCCTGGTGCCAGGTGAAGCTGATTCTGCATACGTGGTGCCAGACGTACAACTGTCAGAATTTTACCATTGATTAGTCATTAAGCATTCCTGAAGTGGTAGCAGGACTCAAACATTCCTCTTTTGTAGTCATCTGCATTCTGAATAACCGTATTTAATGTTTTTTAGACACTATGAAGAAACAGGACAGTGAAGTATGAATCAATACAGGGCTCAGTACAACCTTCAGATGCACATTCTGGTTCTCAAAAAAGAATCAGAATGTTTGACCAGTTNGGAGGTGTCCCTGCCTATGGCAGGGGGTTGGAACTAGATGATCCTTGAGGTCCCTTCCAACCTTACTATTCTATGATTCTATGATTCTATGATTCCTCTTTTGTAGTCATCTGCATTCTGAATAACCGTATTTAATGTTTTTTAGACACTATGAAGAAACAGGACAGTGAAGTATGAATCAATACAGGGCTCAGTACAACCTTCAGATGCACATTCTGGTTCTCAAAAAAGAATCAGAATGTTTGACCAGTTTGTGGCAAGGAACCTTCAAAAATGTATAGGATTTTCTGAAGAGACACTTGACTTTCTCTGCATTAGCTTCTCTTGGTCTTTATTTTTTTCAGTCTGCCGAACTGAAAAACTAATTGAGACAATCCTTCTGATAGAATGACAGATATAATTCCCAGGGTTGCATTATTCCCTTAAAGCAATGTCAAAATAATACACATTCAGATAATGAGACAAATACATTTCTTCTTATATTTAAACACAATTTTCTGTACTTCACTTTGCGTTTCAGGCAATTTATGCCCAGTTCCTCTCATCCTGTCACTGGGCACCACTAAGAAAGTGCAACTCCCTTCCATACCCCACCTCCACCCTCACCTCCAGGCCAAAAGACCAGCCTGGTGTTTTCTTTGGTCTCAAAGGATTAAACGGACACCTGATGGTTAAATCAGGGCCATCACAAGCTGGGGAGGGAATGGTGCAGAGAGGGCATGTTATAATGGCTGATCAGTGGGGTTTTTGGGGATGGTTGAACACTTTTCAGGAAGGATGTTTATCTTTTCTTCCATCAAGATCTAGCAACATTCACATGCATATACTCTCACATTTGATTAAAACCTAGATTAGCAGGTGCAAAAGGTGAACTTGGATAATAATATATTTCTAAGTAGATTTTCCCTCAGGAAAAACTGGAAAGTGCTGGATTATTTGAAACAGAAAAAACAGTTTGAGAGCTATGAAAGAGAACCTGAAGAAAGATTTTCCTTAACATAAGGCCAGAAGTGATAGAGCAGTTGTAAGTGCAGGTCCTTGCTTTCTTTATACAAATAACATCTTATATTTGATTCTTTTACTCTTCAAAACTACTGATCAAACAGTGGAGCACTGAATTTGATCCAGATGTAGGATTACAAATTTGCTGCATTAGTTGTGCTGTATGGGAGGATACATAATATGAAGGTACATATTACGAGGGAAAAGCTCAACATGAGCCTGCAGTGTGAGTGCAGCCCAGACAGCAACTGTGTGCTGGGCTGTAGCAAGAGCAGTGTGGGCAGCAGGGCAAGGGAGGGGATTCTGCCCCTTTGCCCTGCTCTCCTCAGACCCCACCTGCAGTCCTGGGTGCAGTTCTGGAACCCCCAGCACAGGAAAGACATGGAAGTGTTGAAGTGGATCCAGAGGAGGCCACAAAGATGCTCAGAGGGCTGCAGCAGCTCTGCTGTGAGGACAGGCTGAGTTGGGGTTCTGCAGCCTGGAGAAGAGAAGGCTTCCAGGAGACCTTGGAGTAGCCTTCCAGGTTCTGAAAGGGCCTACAGGAAGGCTGGAGAAGGACTATTGCCAAGGTCTTGCAATGCCAGGACAAGGGGCAATGGGTTTGAACTGGTAGAGGGGAGATTGAAACTGGATGTGAGGAGGAAGTTGTTTGCAGTGAAAGTGGTGAGACACTGGCACAGGTTGCCCAGGGAGGTTGTGGCTTCCCCCTCCCTGGAGGTGTTGCAGGCCAGGTTGGAGGAGGCCTTGAGTGAGCTGTACTAGTGGGAGGTGTCCCTGCCTATGGCATGGGGCTGGAACTAGGTGATCCTTGAGGTCCCTTCCAACCTTACTGTTCTATGATTCTATAATGTCTGACTGCAGTCACAGTAGGTCAAATACAAGGAGATCTATACATTTGATTACTTTTTGGTAACCAAATGACTTCCTTCTTGACAGGGAACCACGCTGCCATCAATGTCATCATCACCAGAGAAACTGCTTTGCTGTAGAGTATATACCAGTTGGTGTTCTGTGCAGGTGATAGGTGCACCAGACTCTTCCTATGAGAGGTCAGTTGTTGCTGCTTTCCTGCTCTTTATTTTACCTCAGTCCGTTCTCTGAGTCACAAATTCTGTGATTCTGTGAAATAAATGTGTTGTAATTGGACAGAATATGCATTAACAAATACAAATACACACACACATACATAAACACACACACACATATGTGTATATATATATATATATATATATGCACCTGTTCCATTTGATGTAGGTCTTCTACAATATTGGTTAATTTAGTGAAGAGCTCGAAGCATTTGATTAAATATCTGATACTTATTTTTCAGTTCACTTATTGGATAACTGAAAAAAAAAAGTGGGAATTTTAAAGGTATTAGTATTAATTGATGGGATACTATTGACTTGCAATGGGAGGCAGACCTCTACTATATAAACATGCTGCATGTTGTCATAGCGCTAACTACTTAAAGTTGCTAAGAATATAGTCAGTCACTCAATTAACTGATGCTGGAAGTGTGGATGACGTGACAAATTTATGAAACACATAGGTCTGCAAGAAAACAGTAGGGAGTGAACCAGTTGGAGTGAACCAGTTTTATTTGTCACAAAAAAAGTGTTTCCCTTTCACAGATGGAGCAGCATCTCCACTGCCCACGGCTGGGCTGCAGCATTGCCAACAGGATCAAGATGCGGCTGCCCATTTACTCAATTAGAAGTACTGTGATAGACAGAAGGAAATCTTAGCTATATAATCAGTTGTGCAGATGTATATGAAAGTCAGAAGATGGCAGTCTTCACTTGCTGTTCAAACTGCCACACAGACGATTAATGATGTGAAGGCTTGACAGGTGAAAAATAAAAGGAATATTTACTTTCCTCTCCATTTTTGGTTGTTAAATTTTAATTTCAAGTGCATCTTTATAATGCAAAAATGACAGCTTTTAATTTCCTTTCTAAAAATCCATCTGTGGTAAGGACAAGCAAAACTAATATTTTACTCTGTAATGCTCTCTGATTCAAATGACAAAACCAATTTTTTAGTATAAAGAAAGTTCGAAAAATTGTCTAAACCATCTGAAAAATAACATAAGCAAGCACAGACAAAGGTGCCCAAAAGTGGGATCGACAGAGACTGATCCACAATTGCATATGCCTGGAGGCACTGAAACCTCAGGATCTGACTGCATTCTGTTTCTGTTCATGTCAGGAATCTCCTCGTGTAAGCAGCAGTGAATTTAATAATTTTTCAAGCCACATTGGGATATAGGACTCACAAAGAAATGGGTCACTATGCCCTGAGGGCTGGATCCAATATGTGACTCTTGAACATCTGGATATGCACAGTTGAGTCTATTACCTGTTACATCACACTGATTAGCCTGTCTGTGCAGGAAAATTCAGCTTTAAGTTACCCTGGCACAGGTGGGCACTGAGCTTTTATTTCACTTGTCCCAGGATGCAAAGCAAGGAGCTAGGGCTCTGCTTAAGACACTCCATTATCAGTAGAATCACAGAATCATAGAATGGTAAGGTTGGAAGGGACCTCAAAGATCATCTAGTTCCAACCCCCTGCCATAGGCAGGGACACCTCCCACTAGCACAGGTCACTCAAGGCCTCATCCAACCTGGCCTTGAACACCTCCAGGGAGGGAGCAGCCACAACCTCCCTGGGCAACCTGTGCCTCCCAACTCTCTCAGCCTGTCCTCACAGCAGAGCTGCTGCAGCCCTCTGAGCATCTTCATGGCCTCCTCTGGATCCACTCCAACATTTCCACGTCCTTCTTGTGGTGGAGGCTCCAGAACTGCACCCAGGACTGCAGGTAGGGTCTTAGGAGAGCAGGGCAAAGAGTCATGATCCCCTCCCTTGCCCTGCTGCCCACACTGCTCTTGCTGCAGCCCAGCATACAGTTGCTGTCTGGGCTGCGCTCACACTGCAGGCTCATGTTGAGCTTTTTTCATCAACCCGTCACCAACCCAATCAACATCAAAAGAATTATACCTAATGTTTAGCTCAAGGAGAGTTACAAGTAGCATCATTATACATTAATCATTAGTACTTTTAATCCAGGGGAAAAAATACAAAAGAACTCCCTTACTTGACACGCAAATACTATTTCATAAAAATCTATTTGAGGTAATTTAGCAGAGAAACCTAAGATGTAGTAGGCAATATTTTAAACAAGAAAATTAGAAGCATGAAAGAGAAAAAGAGTATCCAATGGGAAAATGTATAGTTGTGATTTTTGTGTCACTTCTATTTTTTATTGGAAATGCAAGGTTTTCTATTAAGAAAACTAAGTCAAACAAAACAAATAAAACATTAAATATTTGTCCTGTCTCCTGAGCGAACTAATGTTCCATGACAAGTATTTATCAGTCACAGAAAGTATTTTCTTCCATAAAAATGTTTTGCTTTAGCGTTTTAAACCCAGACTTCTCATTTTTCTGCTGGTTTGAGGCTAGTTGGAATATAGTTTTCTCCATTAAAGTCTGTGAAAAGGAAACGATGTTGATGCCTGCTTCACTCATAGGCTTGCTGAGATATTTAAGAACACACACATAGATAAAACACTCTGGGGCTGTCTAGATTCTTACCTTCTCTTCTCTGCTGAGTAACCTCACTAACCACTTTCCTTCTAACCCCTCTGGTTGATCCTCCAAACTCACCTTGCACGTAAGTCAAACCTTGGGGTAAGGTACAGGGGTGGGGAGAAGGTGGAAGGGTGGTTGGGAGCCCCTCCTGGGGACTCTGATTTCTGGGAGGGGGATTGTGTTTCTGTATTGCCTTTAACTTGTCTATGTCTGTAACTATTCCTGTCTGTTGTGTATATCTCTGCTTGTACATTGTGCTGAGCTGTAAATAGAGCTTCAGTCCTTAACTTCCAGCTGGCTGAGTCTAGTCTGGGGGATTTT
>VWZE01004763.1:57187-71953 GCA_013396675.1 Eubucco bourcierii | reverse complement strand
CTGCAGCCCTCTGAGCATCTTTGTGGCCTCCTCTGGACCCGCTCAAACACTTCCATGTCCTTCCTGTGCTGAGGGTTCCAGAACTGCACACAGTACTCCAGGTGGGGTCTGACGAGAGCAGAGTAAAGGGGCAGAATCACCTCCCTTGCCCTGCTGGCCACGCTGCTCTTGATGCAGCCTAGGACTCGGTTGGCTGTCTGGGCTGCATGTGCACACTGCAGGCTCATGTTGAGCTTTTCATCAACCCAGAATAGATTGTTTCTGTGTTTTATTGTGATGTGTCTTTTATGTCTCTTTATGACTTCACCTATGCTTTAATAGTTCAGCTCTCACACATACAGCTCACCATGGAAGTAGTTCGAAAGGTCAGGCTTAAGTCTCATTCCTCCTAGAACGACCAATTCTGAGTTAAAGCAGAAACAGTAGAAATTGGCACTCTCAGACTAAATTATTTTTCTGACCTCTACCAGTAACTATTCATAATAGATGAACTGGTATCCTTATTGCCCTGCAGAGCTGAGTTTGCTGCTTCGCTAAGATAAAATATTTTCCAACACGTTCTTTGCTCACCTCTAAAACCAAAGTGCACTTTTGAAGTTGGGGAAGTTCCATGTCAGCTATTTATCCTCTTCATATCACTGGGAAAAGTTGTGCTTGGAGTTTTGGGGTTTGGTTTGGTTGCTTGGTTTGGTTTGGGTTTTGTTTGTTTGTGGTTTTTGGGTGATTTTGGTTTTGTTTGTGGGTTTTGTGGTTTTTTGTTTGTGTTTTGTGGATTTTGGTTGGTTGGTTGTTCTGTTTGTATTTGGTGTTTGGTTTTGTTTGTGGGTTTTGTTTTTTTATTTTTGCTTGTGGGTTTTGGTTTTGTTTGTGGGTTTTGTTTTTTTATTTTTGCTTGTGGGTTTTGGTTTTAGTTTGTGGGTTTTGGTTTTTTGTTTCTTTTTACTTGTGGGTTTTGGTTTTCTTTGTGGGTTTTGGTTTTTTATTTTTGCTTGTGGGTTTTGATTTTGTTTGTGGGTTTTGTTTTTTTGTTTCTTTTTGCTTGTGGGTTTTGGTTTTGTACGTGGGTTTTGGTTTTTTTTTTGTTTGTGGGGTTTGATTCTGTTTGTTTGCTTATGATTGGAAATTTTTTATTTATTTGCTTGGTTAGGTTTTTTTTCTTAATCTGGCTCATATACCTGAAGCATCCTTGTTATACAACTTGGCTCAAGTATCTTGAGGAAGCTTGAAACAGCTCTACCTTGCTCTAAGAACACTGCTATTGTTTAAGAGTTGTAAAACTGCTCATTGTTGTGGCTACCCAAAGTAAAGTAACAAACACCCTGAAAACTGCTTCTGCTGCCAGCCACAAAAGGATGCTGTTTCAAGGTAAGAGAAGTGTAGAAGGAATTAGAATCACTTCTGAAATTTTCTATAATATGGAAAAAGAGTTAGATAATCACACAAAGTCTTCTGGGAAAGATACCTGTCAGGACCCTCCAAAACCCTAGCATTCTTCATGTATGATACTGTACAGTGGGTATTTCTCCCTTGCTATAATACTGCCTTGTTTGAAATAGCTGGAGCGTGCTTACATAACTAAAGAGCAAAGATCCATGCCTGTACATCTCACTCACAGAATCCTCAATTCAGAACAGAATCATAGAATGGTAAGGTTGGAAGGGACCTCAAGGATCATCTAGTTCCAACCTCCTGCCATAGGCAGGGACACCTCTCACTAGTGCAGGTCACTCAAGGCCTCCTCCAACCTGGCCTTGAACACTTCCAGGGAGGGAGCAGCCACAGCCTCCCTGGGCAACCTGTGCCAGTGTCTCACCACCCTCACTGCAAACAACTTCCTCCTAACATCCAGTTTCAATCTCCGCTCTGCCAGTTCAAACCCATTGCCCCTTGTCCTGGCATTGCAAGTCCTTGTCAATAGTCCCTCCCCAGCCTTCCTGTAGGATCCCTTCAGATATTGGAAAGACAAAGCTTCCAGGAGACCTTGGAGTGGTCTTCCAGTATCTGAAGGATACTGGATCACAAGCCATCCTGCCTGCATCTGAAAGCCCCCTGCCAAGACGAGGAGCCCTGGAAGGGACACACAGATCATCCAGAGAAATCAGAACCAGGTCAGAGATTGTCTACCTCCTTTGCCCAGTAGCCTCTGAAGCCTGGGAAGAATCAAAAGTCTCAGCAGCTGACAAGACAGTAATAGAATTCCCTGAAAGCTTTTGGGTACTGTCTGAAGCTGTAGTTAGCAGCATGAGTCAGGAAATATTTTGTAAGTAAATACTTAAAACCCCTTGCAACTCATCATTGCCTTCTGCCGTAAGCAGAAAGGAGCTCCTTGAGTGCATCTAGTGGGCAAGCAGAGCATTGACTGCAAACAGTGCACTGACCACAAAGCCTTCTCTGCCGNCTTTTGGGTACTGTCTGAAGCTGTAGTTAGCAGCATGAGTCAGGAAATATTTTGTAAGTAAATACTTAAAACCCCTTGCAACTCATCATTGCCTTCTGCCGTAAGCAGAAAGGAGCTCCTTGAGTGCATCTAGTGGGCAAGCAGAGCATTGNGTGGCGAGAGTTCTGAATATTGAATATTAATAAACAAGAAAACAATGAGGTCTCCTCTTCTTCAGACTGAGCCTCAGATTCCTTGGCGTGATGGTTTAGTAGTTCCCCACCCCCCCCACCCCCACTCTATGAAAATCCCCCAGACTAGACTCAGCCAGCTGGAAGTTGAGTGCTGAAGCTCTATTTACAGCTCAGCACAATGTACAAGCAGAGATATGCACAACAGACAGGAACAGTTACAGACATAGACAAGTTAAAGGGAATACAGAAACACAATCCCCCTCCCAGAAATCAGAGTCCCCAGGAGGGGCTCCCAACCACCCTTCCACCTTCTTTCCACCCCTGTGCCTTACCCCAGGGTCTGCCTTATGTGCAAGGTGAGTTTGGAGGATTGACCAGGAGGGTTAGAAGCAGAGTGGTTAGTTAGGTAGAACCATAGAGGAACAGACACAGCAGCTCCCAGAGACTCTCTGTCTTTTCTATATTTGTGTCCTTGTTTTTATTCATCTCAGCAAGCCTATGAGTGACGTAGCCATCACCACTGTTTGCTTTTCACAACCTATCGTCTATTTTTCTCATTAAAATGTTCCAATTAGCCTGAAACCAGCACACTCAGTCATATAGGATTTATTCTTCAGGCCCATCACCAGCTTTGTTGTCCTTCTTTGCACTTGCTCCAGCACCTTGACATCTCTCTTGTACTGGGGTGCCCAAAACCGAACTTAATAATAGAGGTTTGGCCTCAGCAGTGCCAGATACAGGGGGACAATCACCTCCCTGGACCTGCTCCTGGACCTCCCTGGACCTCTCCAGCTCCTGCTGGACACACTTTTTCTCATACAAGTCAGAATGCCGTTGGCTTTCTTGGCCGCCTTGGCACACTGCTGGCTCATGTTCAGCCACTTGTTGATTAGAACCCCCAGGTCCCTTTCCACTAGGCAGCTTTGCAGCCACACTTCCCCAAGCTTCCAAGCTTCAGAAAAGCAACAAAATGGTAAGAAAATTATAGAGCCCTGAGTGAGTACAGATGCAGAAATGAGAATGACTTTAGCAGAAAAGAAACAAGGTTTACAATTCTCACTGTTGCTTTTGCACGAACCTTGACTGAGGGCTGACACAGGGACAGATAAATGCTATCACAGAGGATATACTGTGGGAGACTGAAACATTTTTGTACTATTTTTGACTTGTATCTCCTCAATAGTGCCATCAACTTTAAAGATTTGGTTTCTGCTCTCAGCAGTGGTATCATTTACAACTGCTGCGTCTGCTATCGACTGATGAAATTAAAATGCACTTAAAAGCATTACAGTGAACAGATTTGCTGATTGTCAATTTTGGACTGACATTACCATGAGAAACAGTATTGATTCGTTATATTAATTTATAGGGCTATATCCATGACAAATTTTGCTATTTGAAGGTAGTGAGAAGGTAAAACCCCAGCTGTGATTCACTTCAAAGACTGCAGCTCCTCAAATGGATCCTGGAAGCATGAGACATTTTTAATTTTTTTTTTAATTGCCTACATTTGAGTGGGAAAAATTTACTACCCTGCCCAGGACTGTGAGCCTCAAATTTACATAGGGGAAGCTCATTCTTAATAATTTAGAGTGGGAGAATGGCTTTCTCTTGACTTTGCAGCATACACAAAGTGGGCATTTCCTAGGATCAGAATGATAGAATGGTAACTGTGCCAGTGTCTCACCACCCTCACTGTAAAGAACTTCCTCCTAACATCCAGTCTAAATCTTCCCTCTGCCAGTTCAAACCCATTGCCCCTCATCCTGTCATTACAAGACCTTGTTAATAGTCCCTCCCTGGCCTTCCTATAGGCCCCCTTCAGATCCTGGAAGGCTACCAGGGCTAGGCTAGTCATACAACTGATTGTTAGCCTACACCCTGCTGCTGTAGTGAATTTTCACAACATTTACTTCCATTACTGAAAATTTAAGTATGCAAGAACAGATTTGGTGCTGATTTCAGCAGAAGCAGGCATGTTCCATATGTTCCCCAGATGTGTGAAACACAAAAGCCATCGCAGCTAATAATTTATCTGGAAACATGTTAGAAACTGTTGTCACAGTGGTTCTAAATAAAATTTAAATGCTGGTCCAGGACCAAGTTGATTGTAGACTTCTTAAGGATTTCAATGAAGTCAGGAAATTATTTCAAAGTGCAAAATGTTTTGAAAGGGTCTTTAATTAAGTTTTATTGCCCTCTCACGCAAGATGTCTTGCAGAAGCACTAAACTGTTTTTTCAGTTTTAGCATTAGTATTCTGAATCTGTATTCAGGAGACAGGCTGAAAGAATTCTCCTCTTTGCAAGTTTTCTTTAACACTTATTAATTGTTCAAGAGTGTAATTTTTAGTCTGACTGGAATGGTTGTATGGCAGTGGTTTATACAAGTGATGAAGTAAGAGTAATGTAAGAAGTCTCATGAATACTTGATGCTGTTGAGAACAGACAGAAATTTCTTATCTGCCTGTGAAAATCCTAGCTTTTTGATCAAATAGCTTGAATCATCTCTGGAACAGCACATACTTTCTAACAATTTAGATGATAAGCTCTCTGGTGAAGTGGCAATCTTTTCATCCTGCATGTGTGGAGGACATGGCAAAATGAGGCCTTAGGCTTTAATTTCTGCTAAGTTCTATTCAGAGTAAATTATTAAAATCATGTGCAGTGCACTTCAGGTAATTTGGAAAGGAAAGAATATTAAATATCTGACAAAAAAAGGTGGCAATATGCTAAAATTGCTTTGTGTGGTATCAAAGTCACCCCCCCAGACTTTCCTACAAGTCTTATGTTTCCTGCAGATGTGTTACTGATTTCATTGTGGTGTGGGTTTGCAGTCTCTGACAATTATACCAGGGAAAGAAAAAACTTTTCATCTACTCACACTCCTCATAGGTAATGTCCAATGTAGGCAATTTCATACTTCCATGAAGACAGTAATTATAGGGGACACACAATGGGAAATCTGTGCAGACTTTGTGGCAGACAGATGCAGGCTGATACAGCTACTCCTCACACTGCCTGTGAGAAGGAAATGTTAGGAAATGAGTGCATGTCCTGGCAGGGCATGAATCCTGCTAGACTAGTGCTAGTTTGGCCATCCCCTCCTCCTGTTGTAGGATCCAGGAGTTGAGTAGAGGAGCAGGCAAAAGAAACAGTGAAGGGCTGCCCTAAGCAGGCAGCATCCCAGCACAGCAGTCAGGTGTGTTGTGCCTATTGTCTTTCAGGGAATGTGTGTGTAACTCTCATGAGACACCATACTTCTGCTTGTGCCTATGGTCTGGTTTGATTTTCAAAGTGTATTTAATAGGGGAATGATTTGAAAAAGTCCACTTTTCTTCAGCCTTTCTCCAGCCTTTCTTCAAGCCTTCTCAAGCCTTTCTTGGACTGGAATGTTAGGGTGATTCCCTTAGTGAATCCCATTAGCTTCCTCCATTAGCAGCTCGCTAACTGGGCTGCTGCCTGCAGAAAAAGCTATTCACAGTGGCCAGGTGATTGCAGCAGTAGCAGCCTTACAGTGACTCAGTTTTCCTCTCCTTCACCCTTGTGATTTTTGTTTGATTGGTTGGTTTGTTTGGCTTTGTTAATTTGTTTTTTCTCTGGGGTTGTTTGATATCTGTAATATCTTCACCCATGATCTGGATGATGGGACTGAGTGCATCTACAAACAATAAGTTTATAGATGACAACAAATTGGGTGGGGGTGTTGATCTGCTGGAAGGTAGGAAGACTCCAGACAGACTGAAGCCAACTGTATGAGGTTTAAGAAGACCATGTGCAAGGTCCTGTACTTGGGTCACAGCGACTCCATGGAATGCTACAGGCTTGAGGTGAAGGGGCTATAAAACTGCCTAGCAGAAAAGAACCTGGGGGTGGTGGTTGATAGCTACCTGAATATGAGTCAGCAGTGTGCTCAGATGGCCAAGAAGGCTAACAGCATCCTGGCCTGTGCCAGGAATAGTGTGGCCTGCAGGAATAGGGAGGTGAATGTGTCCCTGTACTCAGCACTGGTGAGGCTGCACCTCAAATACTGTGTTCAGTTTTGTGCCTGTCACAAGAATGGCATTAAGGTGCTGCAGCATGTTCAGAGAAGGACAAAGAAGCTGGTCAAGTGTCTAGAAGACAAGTTTGGGTGGTGACACACTGAAACAGGTTGCCCAGGGAAGTTGTAGATGCTGCCCCTTCTATGGAAGTGTCCAAGACCAAGTTGGACAGAGCCTTGAGTAACCTGGTCTAGTAGAAGGTGTCCCTTGTCCATGGGATGATGAGTGGATCTTCAAGGTCCCTTCCAACTCAAATCATTCTATGAAACCAGGATTTTTTAGTAGTTTAGTACTTAGTATTTTAATAATAAAAAAATTAAAGTAGTGGACTTTATAGAAAGGTGACTTACACTTTTATTTCTCATTCTTTTTTTTTCTTGACTATTACTTGAATTTCCACAGTCTGTTACAAAAATCTAATATGGTATCAGAGCCACCTTCTCTTTATGTGCCCTATGAGACAAGAGGTGCTTCAGGCTGTGTTTGCCATCAATGAAGCTGTTTGCTATGATTCGAGGATATTTCAGGGAAGTTAGTTCCAGATTAGGGCTAGATCTGATAGTTGCTTTCAACTGAAGCCCATTGATCAGATTACTTCTGTGGTTGTTACACATAGTACACAAGTCACCCCATTTTAAAATAAGTGCTCATGTTGACTGGGATAATTTTTCATCTGAGTTTACCTTTTGCAGTACTAGCTGCAGTCAACAAACTTTTATTAACTCATTTACTAAAATTAAACAAGTTTACAAATTGCACAGATAAAAGAAAATGTGGTTCTTAAAGGTTCTGGTTTGGGGTTGTTTGGTTGTTCTTGTTTGGTTTTTTTATTCTTTATCATTCATTAAAATCATTATATAAATAGGCTAGCTTGAAGAAATCTGTTCTGGTTCTGGATCTGAGATTCCCCATTATCATTGTTTTTGTTTGCTGTATTGCAACAGGACTTGTTAAAAAGGAATATTTGTGCTGTTGTCTTGGCATTGAAACCTGAGAAATTTGCAAGTATCCCAAGAATCACACACAAATCCCATGGATCTTGAGATTTTCAGGGGAATTTAGGATTTACAAAGAAAGCAGAGTTATGCTATTTTTTGTCTCTTTTCAGAATGTTCACTCAGCTGCTGCAGAGTCTTTCAAAACTCTACAACACTAAGCCACTGTTTTAGAATAAAAAATGGATCATGGTAAGGTTCCTTGGAAGAGATTTCTGACCTTGGTCCTAGAGCAGAACTCCACATTCTCTTTGTGATGTGTCTGAAGGGACTGTACTGGTTTGAGGCTAATTGGAACATTTTAATGAAGAAAATTATACTATAGGCTGTGGAAGGAAAACACTGGTGATGTCTACTGCACTCATAGGCTTGCTGAGATGGATAAGAAGAACACAAAACATAGATAACACAGTCTCTCAGGCTTGCAGACACTCTGGGGCTGTCTAGCTGCTTGTTTCCTCCTCCCTGCCAAGTAACCTCACTAACCACTTTCCTTCTAAGCCCCCTGGCCAATCCTCCAAACTCACCTTGCACGTAAACCAAACCTTGGGGTAAGGTAGAGGGCTGGAAAGAAGGTGGAAGGGTGGTTGGGAGCCCCTCCTGGGGGCTCTGATTTCTGGGAGGGGGATTGTGTTTCTGTATTGCCTTTAACTTGTCTATGTCTGTAACTATTCCTGTCTGTTGTGTATATCTCTGCTTGTACATTGTGCTGAGCTGTAAATAGAGCTTCAGTCCTTAACTTCCAGCTGGCTGAGTCTAGTCTGGGGGATTTTACAAAATGGGAGGGGGGGGTAGTGGAAGGGAACTCCCAAACCATCACAGGGACATAGGTTGATGTTCACTTGCTCTCTGTGACAAATGGTTGATATTATTGGAGAAACACAGTTGTGAGGCATCATATATTGCTATGGCAATTCTGGGAGCTTTTCTACTCATTTGCACATAAGGAAACAGGCAAATGAAACCAGAAGTTCTTTGTGTGATTTTAATAACTGTAATTGAACACTTTTTAAGTAATATAGGAACAATAGATCTTATTATACAATGTTCTAATTTGTGAAGAAAGTTACGTGCCATTAAAAATGTAAGAGACTTCTACACAAGGAAAACTGACCAACTGGTGACTGAACAAAAATAAGTTCTTGTCAGACCCCACCTGGATTCCTGTGTACAGTTCTGGAGCCCCCAGCACAGGAAGGACATGGAACTGTTGGAGTGGGTCCAGAGGAGGCCATGAAGATGCTGAGAGGGCTGCAGCAGCTCTACTGTGAGGACAGGCTGAGAGAGTTGGGTGATGACTCTAGGGTTCTGAGTTAGTAGAACATTGGCATTTAACATCCTTATTTCTAAAAATGGTGGCAGTAGTGTCTTTGTAGCTGTGCTCTAGCTGGGTATATAGGTTAGCATGCAGATTATCTACAGTTTCTGTCCCTTGTTAGGCATTTTTTATTCAGAAGACATTTATAAACTGTATTTATATGCTCTCTTTCCATAAATAAATGAGCACCTGAAACATTGCTTGGCAGTTTATAATGTTTAATCTCTTAGATGGATTGTCAGTGACCTTCAGGCACAGTTTATTTTTCTGCATTTCAGCTTAAAATAAAAAAGTTGAATTCTGGAGCAGCTTCTAAGCCACTTCATTCAAAGAATGTTAAGAAGCTGAATGTTTTATCTGTAAACTACAGAAATACTGTTCATCACCAGTAGTGGTATTTTGTCACCCACACATGAATTTGTTTTTTCTAAGTTATTTTTACCCTCTAATACATCTCTAAATTAAATTACTGTCAACAAAACAAAGATGAGGTTGCATTTTTAGGAGAAAACATTAAATACAGTTTCTTGAGCTCTGTACTATCAATTCAATTAATAATATCTTTAATATATGTTACTGGTAAGAAAAATTATGTCTTTAAAATTTTGTCCACTGAATATGACTACATATTCATTGTGCAGCCACGGGTTTCTTGTGATTTAATTCAATTGTGACGCTATCTGTATTCATAGAATCATAGACTCATAGAATGTTATGGTTGGAAAGGACTTCAAGGACGATCTAGTTCCAACCCCCTGCCATAGGCAGGGACACCTCCCACTAGTACAGCTCACTCAAGGCCTCTTCCAACTTGCCCTTGAACCCTTCCAGGGAGGGAGCAGCCACAACCTCCCTGGGCAACCTGTGCCAGTTTCTCACCACCCTCACTGCAAACAGCTTCCTCCTAACAGCCAGAATATCTCTAATTCTTGTTGTCNGTTGGATGAGGCCTTGAGTGACCTGTACTAGTGGGAGGTGTCCCTGCCTATGGCAGGGAGTTGGAACTAGATGATCCTTGAAGTCCCTTCCAACCTTACCATTCTATGATTCTATGATTTGTTTTTAATATTTTATTTTAAACCTTATTGTATAAAGTTGGCACATCTTTTTTTAAAATGACGAAGTTCCTCCTAACATCCAGTTTCAATCCCCTCTCTGCCAGTTCAAACCCATTGCCCCTTGTCCTGGCATTACAAGACCTTGTCAATAGTCCCTCCCCAGCCTTCTGTAACCCCCTTCAGATCCTGGAAGGCTACTCTAAGATCTCCTGGAAACCTTCTCTTCTCCAGGCTGCAGAACCCCAACTCTCTCAGCCTGTCCTCAGAGCAGAACTGCTGCATCCCTCTGAGCATCTTCATGGCCTTCTCTGGACCCACTCCAAAGAGTTCCATGTCCTTCCTGTGCTGGGGGCTCCAGAACATTTAAAGTTTCATTCCAGATTTCTAAGATAAAAGGTGATGTAAGTGAAGAATGTGGCATTTCTATATTAGGAAGAAACTCCATGAAGTCACAATTCTTCTAACATTGTTTAAGAATGAACTAACTTCTATCATAGAGTGCAGTGCTGCTCAATAAAACAAGACAGAGCTGTTTGCTGATCTTTGCTTGACTGAGTTAAAGAAAACAAAGTGATGATGATTTGCTGAAAATACACTGCTTGAAGATCCACTGCTGCATTTCTTGTCTGTTGATAGCTCATACTGCTTTCTTTAGAAGTTTTCATGGCTAATGATAGGGCACAGTTGTGGCTAAATTTATGTTTATGTGAACACCATCACTGGTATGTATCGTTATCATCATTTGATGTATGTGTAAGATGTAACACTCTGGATCAAAAAATGTGTGCCTACTTTGTTACAACTGTTGGAACATAAACTGCACAAACTAGCTCACATTTTAGCTAATGGTTAGAAGATGGTAAGGGTCAATAGAAGTCTTTGGTATTTCAGTGCCACTTATCACAGCAGTATCTGGCAGGATTCTTTAGTGTTATTTCACCTGTTCTCTGCCTTTGCATATTGCAATCCCTGAACACATTCTGTGCTCCTAATCCAGTCATAGAAGTAAGATACAGTTGAAAGTAAAGAAATTTTATATTACTTAATGGTTAGGAATGGTAATTAATAATTTAAAATATTAAGTCTTGTATGCAGACTACCTCTTAATGTAGCTCGTTGGAAGTAAATGTTTGTGAGGCTTTCTATTGAAAAATGTAAATGTAACCTGAAGAAATAACCAAAAAAAGGGTCAGAAATGAAGATTTTTATGGTAAAAAGAATTGTTCACTTGTTTACCTGATGTATTGGCTTTGGCTGAGCTGGAGTTAGTTCTCCCCAGAGCATCTTTCTAGTGCTGTGTTTTGCAGTGATGTAGTTGGGCATTGGTAACTCTCTGGATGCAAATCACCTCATGATTACATCAAGAACTTAAGAATGTCCCAGCAAAGATCATCACTACCCGAGACCACAGCTGCCCCGGAATGAAGGGGTAGTGGAAAGACCCCTGGAACATGCAACAGAGCCCCACCTGGCCTGATACCCCCAGAGATGTGTAGTGCTGTGTGAACAGGTGAAAGGCAAAGGGTAGGGGTTGGGTGGAGTCTCACTGTGACAGACCCCTGCATGCACACAGGAATATGCATTAAGGCTCCCTGGAGGCATCACCTGGACTAAGGGTGCTCCAACAGTTCCATGTCCTTCCTGTGCTGGGGGCTCCAGAACTGCACACAGGACTCCAGGTGGGGTCTGAGGAGAGCAGAGCAAAGGGGCAGAATCTCTTCCCTTGCCCTGCTGCCCACACTGCTCTTGCTGCAGCCGAGCACTTGGTTGCTGTCTGGGCTGCACTCATACTGCAGCCTCAGGTTGAGCTTTATATCTTTGTTTACTCTTGCTTCCAGGCATGGCCTTTGCTTTTCATCCTATTAAGTTGCTTCTAACTTGAGCCACAGGACTTTACTCATATTCCCTCCTTCCTCTTTCCATCTAAGAAGGGGATTGATAGAGTTATGTGGTGGGCATCTGGACTCCCATAAGGACCAAATCAACACACCTGAGAAGATAAAAAATGTATTTAGCAATCAGTAATTCTGTATGTTTGAGGAACTGGCTGTAAGAATGAAACTGAATATAGGAAAATGGTGTGATTGTATCCAATTACTGACTTCACCAAGTGCCAGAAAGATTTCACTGGTCATGAGGAGAGATTGTAAGTAGCATAAAACAAAAGCAAGATTTGAGAGGTGGGGGGAAAGCAGACTTTTTTTTTTTCCTACTGTTGATCAAAATTGAACCTTCTAGGCTTCCCCAGCACTAATAACAGATACTTGAAAGGTGTCACAATCAGGATGAAGAGTGAAGCTACAATGTCTCACATACCTTTTAATAGCAATCCAATAAAAATTCTTTGTGATTTACATCAATAAAACTGACAATGTTGGCAGTTCTTTATCAAAACCAGCTAAGTTTATACAATTTGAAACTTATAGGGGTAGTTTGTTGTTGTTGCTTTGAATTTTTTTGTGTGTGTGTTTTTGTTTTGTTTGTCTGGTTTGCTTTTTTTTTGTTTGTTTTGCCTTTTTTTCAGTGTGGGGTTTTTTTTTTGCTGTCTTATTTGTTGGGTCTTTTTTGTTGGTTGATTGGTTGGTTGTTTTCCTTTGGTGGGGTAACATTTAAAAATAGCTTTGTTAGCAATACTTTCCACTATGCTGCTTACAAGATTGTAATTTCACCTGTACTAGAAGAACAGTGAAAGTAGGATATTCTTCTTTTGATGTATTGCACAAGAGTTTTTAAAGTATAATTTTCTTCCCCCCCTTTAATTATTTTCAATTGTCTTCAGAGGACAAAGCGATTATAATAATAGATGGTGTAATTACATGTTCAGTGACTATATAATAAGATTGCAGCTCAGACAAATTTACACTACATATAGTACTGTGTGCAGTTCTGGAGCCCCCAGCACAGGAAGGACATGGAACTGTTGGAGTGGGTCCAGAGGCCCCTTCCAACCTTTACCATTCTGTCATTCTATGATTCTGTATTGTTTATTGATATTAATAGTAACAAACTACTAAAATATCCTACTGCCTGCCATAGACTATAGACTAAAAACATAGATTATGACTAAAAATAGTATTTTTATTATTGGATTTGTGCTTCTAGAATCACAGTGATCTCTCTATTCATTATGTATAACCACTAAGTCTGTTGTCAAAAAACCCAACAAAACAGTCACTCAGCTCTGCTCTGGAAATCTGTACATCAGTATCTACAAAGTAATAACCACAACATCCAAACTAAAATCCAGGGAAATATTCCCAAACCAGTAGTCATCCTTGATAAATCTGTATATCATAACTTTTATGATAATTAATATATTAATATGTAATAATGAATATAAAGACATATATATTTATATGTCATAATGTTCCACAGATGATTTCTTTCATATGTGAATTATTCCTAGCACTCATGGTTAAAATTTAAAAATCTATTTTAAAGAAAGAATCTCAAAAATTGGCTGTTGACCGGTGTAAGAATTGTTATCAGAGGTAATTTCTGTTATTGTAAGGTCTGTTATATGTAGATCTGGACCAAAAAAGCCAAGTAATGTCTGTGCCCTTAGAATCTACAATGACAGTCACAAGAAGCATGTTTTGTTTTGTTAAAAAAATCAGACAAAATCAATAAGGGCTACATTATCTAAACAATATTAACACTAAATTACTTGTGCCAGCAAAAACCTTTATCCAAGATTTTAGGAGTATTTCAAAGGCCAACTGATAGCCTTTAAGCATACCCTTCAAATATTGCCTCATCTGTTGTATAAAGTAACTTGGAAGGTAGATATTGATATGGATCAACATCATTGTTCTATTGGAAGAATTATATATGCACTCTGTTAATATTACCCAACTTTTATTACACTGTGAAATCTTTCCTCGATTTTATAAGGTCTCACATTGAGTTTCAGTTCTGTTTTTAGCACCTTTACTTTAGAAAACTTCTTCCGTAGCTGATGCCAAGTATGTTGTCCTCAAAGAATGGGTTTAAACTGCACTGATAGTCTTAGATAAGACAAAAGGTTAAATTCTAAATAAAGAAGACTAATTCATATTGTCCATTTTCCATCTTCCTTATCATACATTTACACCAGTAAGTAGCTCTCAGCCTCAGTTCTTCATTTATAAAGGTACTGTGCAGTCTGAACAGTCTGAACACTTACATCTATCTGTAAGTGAAACTTTTATTTGGTTTAAGTTTTAATTTTATTTATGCAATACACTTATATTAGTGTTATTTAATTATTTTAATTTATTCATTCTTTAATGTATTTATTCTTTAAAATTTTAATTCTATTTATGCAAGATACTTATTTTAATTTCATTTATTTTAACGTATTCATCCTTTAATATATTTATTATTTTTAATATTTATTTTTTAATTTTAATTTTATTCCCATAATACACATATTTCACTTTATTTATTTTATTATATCAAATATTTATTTATTTATTTATACTTATTTATGCATTACACTTAATTTTATTTATTTTAATTTATTAATTCTTTAATGCATTTATTTACTTAGATTAAGGTCCAGTTTGCCATCTCTTGCAACAATAACTTATAATAATAACAAAATGCAATAGTAAAATAACAACACTCAATGGAAACCTTTCTACTTCATAGAATAACTATAAACTTTACGAAGAGCCTTGTCATTTTCATGAGTGTGGTAGTTGTAATTTATTCATAGAATCATTGAATGGTAAGGCTGGAAGGGACCTCAAGGATCATCTAGTTCCAACGCCCTGCCATAGGCAGGGACACCTCCCACTAG